>RXPK01000321.1:807531-1144515 GCA_004143645.1 Protaetia brevitarsis | reverse complement strand
TTAATCAAATAATAGGAATTGCAAAAGTAATCGATAGTAACTTTTTAATTGCAATTATTGTTTATTTTCTTTTTGATATTAAGTAATCCATGCTGATCTGTGTGATTTAGCGGCTATTTACATGTTCGAGATCGAACATATTTGCAGATGAAAAGCAAAAAAAAATTTAGCAATTACTTAGCAAAACTGTCTTTATATTATTTTACTGATTCTTTTTTCTTGTCTAAAAATAAGTTTCATCAGTATAAAGTACATTTAGTAAAACAGTCAAATGCAGAAAAAAAAGTATTAATGCGTCATATCTTGAAACATGTGATAGTTATTGGAAGTCAAGGTATGTCACAGATAAATAAAATACACCAACAACTTTTTAAAGTTATTTTTTTAATAGAACACATAATTTAGCCAAAAATTAGGTGTTCTCACACATTTGCCTGACCCTGCGTATTAACATAAGCAAATTAGACTTACAGATGTATAACTTCCATAATATTTATGGTATCTATTCATTTAGAAATTAGGCTACAATGAAACAATTAAATCTCAATTAAATATAAACATAGATTTAGGTAAAGGTAGGCTAGTTTAAGTATAAAGCGGTTATTTAAGTATAAAGCGGTTAACCCAATAGTTCTTTTTTATTCCCTGACGAAATACGGTCACTACTTTCACTAATTTTAGATTTACAGATGTACAGACATTTTATTTGAATAATATAGGTAATACTACTAATTAAAGAAAACTACAAAAAAAATCATCATAAACCACTACATTTATTTAGGAGATGCGATGTTTTCTCGAAAGTACCTTTATTGTTTTTACCATATTTTAATTTAGAAACACCATTTAATCTAAGAGATTCAAATTAGAGATATCGAATGGAACAATATTGTAACATTTTTTACAATCGTCTCATGAGTTTCATTGCAATGGGCCATATTATTAAAAAAAAAATGATTCTTGTTTTGCCAAAATTAAAATTGAAAATTCTCTTTGTCGCATAGAAAGAGTAATCGTTGAAATATGTCCAGTTTGTTCATTTTTACGAAAAGAACAACATTCATTAATAAATATCAAAATTATGGTCACTTAAGTCAATCAATCATCTTATTTTTTCAATATTCTGGTTTTTATTTCTAGTGTATGACGCAGTTTAATTCATTCCCTATATTTTTATTGCTTTATCTTAATATAATAGAGGACATTTGGAAATAATGCCTCCTATATTCCTTTCGTTCTTATATACCTAGAGCCATTTGATATCTTTGGAATTTAGCACTATATCTAGCCGAATTTTTTGTATAATTTTTCAAATTTTATTTAAGCAAACATTTAATATTTCGTCTCTGTCTCACAGTTTACAATTTTATAGGAGAATTGTTTGCCAGTGAAGGAACCTAGATTTGGATCATCCGCACCTATCCACAATCCTATCATCATTAGAAAATCACACAAATCGCGATTCACAAGCAGTCACTTGAGACATTCTCTCAGGTGTTAGCGAACATGATTAACATCCGCGAGAAATATGTGCAACATACACCTGGAAGAAAATCTTTCTTCCCACATTAACTTTCAGTACGCAATATTGACAACCACCGATGTATGTACGGAGTGTAACGCGCCCTGCACGCAGTTCGAGGACGTATATATCTTTAGTGCGGTGTCTCAAATATCAAAGTGTTAAATACACGTAGGTACGAACATCCTTAACAGTATTTGAATAATATACATAAAACGCAGACTTATAATGATTAAAATAGCAAAGAAAACGATGTCAACGCATGTAATCTGTCGCCCATACATCATCTTGTGTTGCGTGTCGCATAGCGAGAGGACGGACGTGATAGAAAAAATGACACATTAACTCGATATCGATAGAGACGGCCTCTTGACACATGACCCCTGGTTATGCCGCCCTCCGGAGCAGCCGATAGCTATGCTATAATGATCGGGTTTCAATTTCTTAATAGTCTCGTATATGCATGACATTCTCGCTTCAATTGAAAAAAGATAGTCCATATACTCCATGTTGTACATAAATAAAACACCGCTGTACTCGATTGAATTACGTAAGAGGAAGGAATTATCAACTAGCCGACAAACACTCTGCTGTTGCTGTCAATCTGCAAGATTCATATAATTGTATTGTATTTGCATATATTAAAAGACTACCTACATTCGACGAAGAAATATCTTTGTTCCAAGATTGTACAGTCGTTTTGTTAGAGTATTTCTACAGATATTCTTAGATACTTTTACATAGGGTGTGTATACATTCGCGGAAGAATTGCACTAGCCGACACAATTTTATAACTAAGTTAACAATTTAAAAAAATTGGTATTTTGCATTGTATTAAACGATACAGTAAATCATATATACCTACTTCAGAAATTACATCACTACGGAGTACGTAGTCAACCGCTGGAGTTAATAAGATCTTATCTCGGCAATAAAAAACAATCAGTGGAATGGAACGGGGAGTACCACAGGGATCAGTTTTGGGTTCTATCCTCTTGATCGTTTACGTGAACGATTTACCGGCCAATATCTCATCAGCGGCAGTATGCCAGTACGCGGATGACACCTCTATCCTCACAGTTTCTGATGACCACTAGGACCTGCGAAGTAGAGCGGAGGTAGCAGGCATGGAGGCTGAAGAATAGTTCGTGATCACTACCAAGAACACCTCAAAGTCACCGTCGATAAAGTTTCTGGAGATAACGGTCAATCTTAAGTGAGATAGACATGTCAGTAACCTTATCACAAAATTATCTAGCGCGGTTTGTGTGATACATAGAATTTCTCAATTTACCAAACCGCAAGAACTGCATACTTTCTTCTTCCATGCTAGAGCGAGCTACGGCATACTGGTAAGGAGCTCTTCAACTGAGTCCGAAGTTGTTTTCCTAAAACAAAAGGCGGCTTCACGAGCAATGACGATGGCAGACTATCGTGAAAGTTGCAAGAGGATCTTAAAACAACACCAAATACTTACATTTTTATACTAAAATGCTTGTGTCATCCATCGTCATGAATCAACTTTCCCAAAAAGCTCCACATATCATAATTATCCTACAAGATCCCAAAATAATATGGTACTGAATCGACATCGAATCGACAAGTCAAGAACATCCACTAACTACATAGGCTTGAAACTATATATAACTTGAAACTATATTGAGAACGCCTTCTACTCACTCCACGAATTCTTTGTGGCATACTCATACTCGCAAAACTATAATCTCTGGCCTAGTGATACAAATAACTATTTTATGTGTTTTCACCAAGATTAACGAAAAATTTAAAATCAAAAAAATATTATAACAAACTGGAACATATTCGAGGCTATTCCATGAAGGCCAGCGTCGACTATAAAAGATGCGACGTCACACATTCCAGCGGGAAGTACCTAGAGAACTCTAATAAATTAGGCATAATAAATGAAAACTTCTGGAATCAATATGTGCAGATAAAAAGGTTGCCGGTGACGGAGTGATTCACTTATTGTTGTTGTTTGTTTGTGATTCATTTATTGTTGACACGATCTGGCAAGAGACAAACGGAATATACCACATACATGCTATATTTCGCGTTATGTCAAATTAACTCAGCGGAACAAAAAGAAGAATTCTTCAATTCTTCAAAAAGTCCTGTCAGGAGAGCCGACGGTTTGGTGTGAACCAATAAATCACATCAAAACTATTACTTCTATCTTCTAAAAATCGAAGGGTTTTAAAAAAGAAATAAACCCAAACTAACGCATTCAGACAGTGCATTTGTAAGCAAACCGTTGAAAAGAACGGATTGTGAGCTTCCAACTCCAAAGCATTCAAATTCTATTGCAAATTCCACGAACGAGGAAGGTGTAAACGATCTTTTGAAGGTGTTATTTTCAATCGATCTAAAGAATCACATCTCATTACTCAATCAGATCTCAATGAATCGATACGGGATTTGGATTTAACCAAAGAAAAATCACAATTTTTGGGATCTGGATTAAAAGAATGGAATCTTTTACATTCCGCTGCAAGAATCTTTGTATTGAAGATTTGTCATAAAAAAACAGTTCTTTTATCAAAATTGTAAGAAATTTCTGTTACTGCATTGACGTAAATGAACTTTTTGCATAAAATGAGTATTTACAAAGGTGGGATGCCGTCATGATGGAAGATTATTGGGTTAAGAATACTACATTCGATTAAATTTCCTAATTCAAATATCTTTTTACAAAAATACATGTGTAGCATACAAACAAAACTATGACGCTCTAACAAAAAAAAACATAGCAATAAAAGTTTTATATATTCTTGTATACACAATATTAAAATTTAAAACAGTTATTGTAAAATAATCAATTTTGGCGGAGGAGCCGGTTACAATTACTTTACTACTTACTCACATAATATCCTCACATCCTGCACTGTGTGCAGTTGTAGATATGAAATATTATTATAAATTCGATAAATGGCCCATAACGTTTTTGAAAAACTTTGTTACTTTAAACATGTACAGCCGCCAACATTAATATTAGCACTATCAAAGCGTTGAGTCAATCGTTCGAGTGCTAAATATTAATATCGGCGATTGTACATAGGGTATTCAGCGAAGATTGAGTTAGTGCGATTAAAAATTGTTAAATTCTGGAAATTTTACAATGGATCTCTGATATGGGGACACATCATGTGGTAGTTGCTTGTAAGATTAAATGTTTTACCATCAGTGGGCGCTGCTATCTCACTTGTTCTATTTAACGGCATGCCCTATATTTTATTCTATTTCGAGAATCTTTCCCACATCAGTGGTATCTTTTACCGACAAACTGAAGGAACAGTGATAGGTCTCTTTTTCTGTAGCTAACCTCTGTCGGAGTAAATTTGAATACCGCAGGCTTGGGTTAGACACGTTGAGGTGTTGACTTTTTTCATGTTTAATAGGAGTAAATTTCATTATTGTAATGAGTTGATTTACTTGAATAGCTAAAATCAAAATTTCCCTCTATTAAATTTGCGCCTGAAGAAGAAACAGAATTACTTACCTCGGTATATGAGTATAAGACATGAAAATGAACTGGAAATGGACGTAGATTAGATTAAGATTGGGGTGGCCTATCGACCTGTTTCACCGCGACCTTTTCAGATCTATTGTGATCTCCTTTTTTCCTAGAGGACGCTCTCTAATTTTGCCCTCTTAATTAGGCCTATCATCTTTGAGAGCGGCTTCTTTAAGTAGCTACTAGCTGTGGGGTTCTCCTCCCCCATTACTAGAAACCTTGTCCTCGCTAGGCGTTAGAAATGGACGTATGTATACAGAAAATCTGCTACTACTAACGCATTCATTGTAGAAAATTCAAATCATCTATGGAATCTATTAGAAGTTAATGACAAATGGAATAAGAAATATGTGAAATATTTACTACTTCGTTGTTGTATGTTACGATAAAGTCCATACCTCAATATCCACTATGTTAAGAATTCAAAATTCTTGCAAAGAAGCATGTGGCTCTTGAATTTAAAGGTTTCGGTAAACTCAACTTGAAAAGAATCTCAAAACAGATAGTGCAAAAAAAAAGAGTTAAGAGAAAATTTATGGGGATTTATTTATAAAATTTATTAAATGAAACCTCAGGCCGATAGAAAAAATAATAGCACAGATTTTCTTCAAAATGAATATAAAATTTATTTTTATTTGCCCGTCGCGCAATCACATTCGCCTGAAATTTCAACTCAGAGTAGTCTTTACCGGTATTTAGTATGTTCATGTCATCAGCATAGGTAATAATAAAGTTATTTTGATAGCTTATGTCAATTTTAAGGTCGTTCGTATAAAATATAAAGTAGAAACAGCGTTGGATCCAACACAGATCCCTGTGGATCACCAACGCTCACTGCTGCTTTTCGTGATAAATGCTGGTTTATTCTCACACATTGAGTTCGGTCGATCAAATACGGCCAAATTAGATCATTTTCATTTTCTTCTTCGTTATACAGGGTGTCGCACGACGAACGTCAGCGATCTACATATGGAAAACTATTCACCAGAAAAAAATTGAAAATTTTAGTAATACGTACTAATATGGATTCGGCCTAGTCGACCAAAATATGCACAAGTCTCTAACGCTTTCGGTTATACAGGGTGTGACATTAATTTTCTTATTTTATAATAATAATAACAATATTCATCTTTGGACATAAGTACAAAGATAATGTCATATACACAAAATTAAAGCATTTATACGTTACATTTTAAAGTCATCCACATGATACTAACACTCTCCCAGCAAATGGTCCTTTAAAAGAGATTTAAATTTTGACAGTGAAAGTTCACCTACTCACCTACTGAGGATGGTAATCTATTATACAGTTTATGGCTGATATGCATCTTGCTCGAGAGCGCAAGGCGATGTACAGGTATTGTGGTTGTGATTATGACTGAAGTTTCCGTAATTGACATGAACATGGACTAAATTATGATAGATCACCAAGGATGGTAAGGTTAAAATTTTGAAATGATCAAAGTAGGGCTTGCAAGATTCTATATTATTAATTTTGGCAATCACACGTATCGCCGGCTTCTATTGCACAAACAATTTGTCGATGTTCGCCACTGTGCCCCACACCCGTATTCCGTAAGTAATAATGCTTTGAATCATGGCGTAATACATGGTAATTGCTGCTTCCAGACCAACTGTGTTTCTTACCCTTCGTATGGCGTAAAAAATAGATCCTCGACGTGTTTAAAATTTAGCCGAGAATCGACCATGACACACAGAAATTGTGTTTGATCCGACCACAGATCAGCGACGGCGACCTCAGTGGCGCATTCGTTTTTTCCCGATATTTAGCAGGAAGGTGGTATCGTCTGCAAATAG
This sequence comes from Protaetia brevitarsis, assembly GCA_004143645.1. Lineage (NCBI taxonomy): Eukaryota > Metazoa > Arthropoda > Insecta > Coleoptera > Scarabaeidae > Protaetia > Protaetia brevitarsis. The sequence goes on along the minus strand of RXPK01000321.1, from coordinate 1,137,643 downwards.
CAGTGTGTGATAAGGCATTGATGCGGGTAGGTCGATTATACATAATAAAAAAAGATCAGGGCTCCGCAAGCTGCTCTGTGGTACGCCGTACTCCATAGTCAGCGGGTTACTGTAGCCACCGTCGCAAAAAACTCGCTGACATCTGCCCGAGAGGTATGTTTTCGAAAAGCTTCAAAGCCGTGCCTCTCACACCGTAATACTCTAGTTTACTTAACAGTATACTGTGCGACACAGGGTCGAATGCCTTGCTCAAGTCCACGAATACGCCCAAGCTAGAAATCCCTTCCTCAAAATTGGCCACAATGGCGTCCATCAACCCGAGCAATGCATCGACCGTACTCCGCCCTTTTCTAAATCCAAATTGACAATGTAATAAAATTTGAAATTTTTCTCTGAAAGATAATTGTTGTTTTAATATAATTTTTCCAGCTATTTTTGAAAAGACTGGTAAGATTGATATCGGCCTGTAGTTCGACGGATTTTGATGACTTGCTTCTTTATGGATAGGAATTATTTTTGCATTTTCTTTTAATCTATCTGAGAAGATTCCTGTTTCAAAAATAATATTAATTATACTAGTAAGTGGCCCAACAATTAACGAACGCACATGCTTTATTACGTCAATATTCATGTCATATATGCCTGTGGAATGTTTTAGTTTACATTGTTTAATGACGTTATCAACTTCAGACACCGTGACTGGAGAAAAGAACATTGAACTACTAACTCGCAAATTTGCAGCACTCATAAATCTCTCGTGATCCCCATCAACCCGCGCAAATCCGTTCGCAATATCAGCTACAACATTTACAAAAAAAAATGTTAAACTGATCCGTTGTAATGCTACCGTTTCCTGATTTTTTATTGTCTCTACCAACTTCTGAATTTGCAATGGACCATATTGTTTTTGATTTGTTATTTGAATTTATTATAAGCGAATGATATATGCTAATTTTTAAATTTTGCAAATAGTGTTCGTAAGTTTTTTTTAAAAGCAACACTCTGTATATTTTTATATGTTTGAATTGCCCTTAAAATTCTAGTTAAAATTTATATAGGGATCCCCCTTTATTATTACCTATGATAGTAATTTACAGAACAGCTTTTGAAAAATACGCGTATGCTACTTACTGGATCCTATTATTTTTTTTCCGCATGCAGTAAATCTACTCGCAAAATCATAGGTAAGTTTGTTACCATCAATTTTACTAGAATTGTAATTTCACTAGAATCCTTTTATGCAGTGTTTATTCCAAATCCTCTTTCTAAAATTTTTAAGCTTTCTCAATTTTTTTTCTCGTTTGGAAGTTTTCAAATAGACTTCTAGTATTATAAAGTGCCATGAATATTAAATATCCGGATTTAACCAGATATGGTATATTACATAAATAATACTGATTAACGATAATCGATACGCATAAAATTGCCGTAACTTCTTCCTCTTCTCCGTCGAATAATCCAATAATACTGCTGCGCATGGAAAACGTTCCGCTCGCTATATTAAGCGATGAAGTGTATAACTCAGAATCGCAGCAGAAATCTTACCGCATGCATACCTGACAACCCTACAAACTACCTCTCGCATACGTTACATCCTCGATATTTATCAGCGATTTTCGCAATCCCAAGCGCGCATACCTAATGCTCCAAGTATCCGGACTGCGTCCAAACGACAACAGGTGTGGGTGTGTCTGGCATGCACGATTAATTCGAGTCAGAAGCGGCGATTAATGTATGATTTACGATATCGCGATTATCATTTATTAGGTGCTTTTTACAAGTGCTGCCTAAGTCGCTTAACGACTGCTAATGCGCTAGAGAGGGGGCACATGGCATAAATATGCATTACACTAGTAGGCCTACGGACAAAAGTGCAGAAGTACCAACACAAGTTTGTATATAAGTTGCATAGATGTTTCGTGCATGTGTACGGAGACATTTAATGCCGTATGTCGTAAAAAGTAATAAATTTTATATATTTTTTTTACTATATCGGCAATAGCGAAAGCGACCATGTGGATGTATGTAAAAGTCGATTGCCATTAACATTCTCGCCGGCAAATGGTATTTTAATGTAATGGGGTTTTATGATATGCTTGCTGGGTAGCAAATGTAATCTAATATACGATTAAATTAGATTTAATCTCAACGCAATTTAATAAATCGTCTTTTATAGCATTTGGTAAATACTTTTTTGTGTCTAAACAAATTTATGGCGACAACTAAAAATACTATCCGATTTAAAGTCAGTATTGGTATTTGAAGTTGTACTTTGTCACTTTCCAGTTCATATTTCGACTTTTCAGATCCTGTCCCAATTTTTTACAACTCGTTGTTTGGTCCCGAATTTATAGCATTTGTCCCGAATTCTCACGAAATATATTGTTAGGTTGCGGTGTGCGGGCGTGCGGACGCACTACACTATTTCACCTGCGGTAACCTGGTAAAAATAACGGTAAACACACGAAGGATGTACTGATGGGGTCGCGATAGTAATGTTGAGAATAAAAGGCTCGAAAAATTGTAACAGTAACGCTTTATTATTAATAAATTAAATAAAATTAGGCAGCAAAAGAAAAAAACTTTAATATTGACCCGTGGTTTGAAAACCAGATCGCAATTATTTATTTAAAATTAAAGAGTAAACGGTATATAGCGGTAATTATAATAAAACAAAGAGTTACTGGCAATTACGAGGTCTGCATTGTTACAAAGCACGACGTGAGTGATTAGTAAAGGGAAATAGAAAAAGCAACAAAACAATGAATAAAGAAAAGAGTAAATTATAAATAAAGTAAGTAAAAAATATTTAGCGGTAGCTTGTAGGCAAGGGGCTTCGAAGCTAGTGTGTATGTGCTGAATGGCAGCACGTGGTCTTTGTGTATTTCGAATCACAATGGGTCGTAGTGACTGAATGTCCTATGAATCGGAAGAGTAATAGAGAGTGAGCTAGGGTCTGAGGAAGGATGGGGAGATTGGGCAATTCCCTTCCTCAGGGACCTTGAGCCCTTCACAGTAGCGGGTGAAACTGTGGCATCCTCGCCCGGATTTGGTTTCAACAAACTAGGGGAGGGGTTGGTATGGCTCTTCGATTTTGGGACTTATTGGGCATGGAAATCCCGTAGATGGACTGAATTGAACTCCTCGTGGTGGTCCTCATCTTCAGCCTCTTCTCTTTGCACTGTCGTGGTTTACATCCGGCTCCTGGATGCAACGCTCGTAACTAACCTTTAATTTTTCCTGGCAGAGAGTGAGCATAGTACGTGAAGCACTTATAAGGTCTCGCTAGGTAGGCAACAAAGAGACGAACCAATAGCGACGCTGGAAAGTGCGCAAAGGGTCGTAAAACTGCGGTTGAGCGCGTAAATTAAATAAATGAATTCAAAATTTGAACATGAGCGTAAAAAAAAAATCGCATCTGTAACTGCCAGAATCACGGTAAGAAAACAAAATTGAAATTGCCTTCAAATTAACGTTTTATATCGCTGATGTTGTCTATGTTTTCGAAAGGCGGAAGCGATAAAGAATTATTAATTGAAAATATAAGTGATTTCGATTAATGCAATGTGTAACAATATACAATAATGTGAGAACGTAAAAGTTTAAATTCGTTTATTTAAGGAAATAGTGTAGATTACAAACTAAGAACGCTGCAGTACATATTCTTTAAAATTTTCAATAAATCATGTTGAACCTACATATAAATAGTAATAAACGTACGACGTCAAACTCTGCTGGTGCATCTAGCTCATCATTAAACATTTCTTCAACCACAAAAAGGATAAGGAAGAAGGATTATCAGTGAAAAGTACTTTCGCACGCCATGCTATATCTCACAACCATAACCTTAAGTATAGCTTGTTATGTGAATGCTAGTTCAAGTGGCATTTGAACCCTAAGGCCGTAGCGGGATAAGTATGAGTTGCCACCGACCTCAGGCAATTTTTTGCTAAAAATTATTAATATATTTGACCTTCCAGAAGTGGCCTACAGTCAACTTTTCAGCCCTGAATATCTTCGAGTAAAAAACTATTTTTTTTTTGAAAAATTTTTATTTCGTGATTCGGTTGTCTGATCAGAATATCTAACCAAAAAGGCTAGAAGTAAAAAAATAATAATTCGGCTTTCATTAATCACGTGATTTTTTTTTGTCTTTGTTTTTCAGTATTTTTTTGACAAAGTAGCCGTTTTGGTACAATCATCAATTTTTTTTTGTAAATATTCTCTTACCATTCCACTACTACCTCAATTTTTTTTTCTAGACGATCCAAGCGGTACCCCATATGCAAAAAAAATAAAACATCCAGCTATGAGTGTTGCGACAATCTTTAGCGAAGGAATTCTTAGTAATTTATTTTCTTTCAAGATATGCATGCTTTCAAATGTGAAGACCTATTCTAAATATTTTGAAACTCATAAGAGAGGTTTAAAAACTGAAGCGGTGTACCCCCACATAGTATCTACGATGGGCACAAATGTGCCCCGTATTTGTGATGTCCAATATCACATATCAATAATGATAATACGTGAAAAAAACACATCGCGTCGGTTTTGTATTAGTGTCTCAGATCGCTGGCAAGTTATTCACAGACAATTCAAGCCTTCTAAAACGAAGAATATGGCGTGGTTACAAGAAGACTCTAATATTATACAGTGACCGGCATAAATATTGCAACATATGGGAAATTTTTTTATTATTAAAATATTCCAAATTCTTTTTGGGGGAATAGGTTGTGCATGTCTTAGGAACCACGCATTAAATTTTATTTTGACCATACGAGTACATTGACCGACTAGTATGGCGGTAAATTTAAAAAATATATAATTTCCAAAAAGTGAGGTTAGATGTCATGATATCCAAAAAAGATAAAGTTGCTTAAAATTTAATTCTGAGGCTATGTGCAAATTTTTGTAAAGATATTTAAAAAAACAGTAAAAATCACAACTTTCCCAAATATTGTTTAATTGAATTACATATTTCCATTTTTTTTTCGTTTTTAGCAGCTCAACAGCAGTACTATTTCTAAATCTGTTTGATACTCAAACAATTTTGTCAATTTTTGCATAATTAACAGAGCGAAAACTGAAAATTACGTTTTCGGTATGACAATCGTTGTTGCAAGGGACTATATATAGTACTAATCAATGAAATTTCACAAATATTGTCATTCTAAACCACTTAGCAAACATTATTTTTATTGAAAATTATAATATTTTTTTTGTTTTGTTTTGTTTTCTGTATTTAAGTGAAACTCTTTTTCAAACCTACTTTATTGTTTGTGCGCCTGTAGTGTTATGAGTTATTAGTTTTTAGACTAAGCGGTTTCACTTTAATGCAGGAAACAAAAAGGTGTTATAATTTTCAATAAAAGTAATGTTTCTAAAGTGGTTAAAAATAAAATGTTCGTAAAATTTTATTTTATTACTTCTATATACAGTCCCTTGTGTCAACAACTGTTATATACCGAAAACGTACCTTTTCAATGATTTGCCGCTGTGTTAATTATACAAAAAATTGACAAATTGTTGAGCTATCACCAGATTTAGAAATATTGCATGCTGTTGAGCTGCCTAAAACGAAAAAAAAAAAAATAAATATGTAATTCAATTAATCAATATTTGGAAAAATTGTAATTTCAAACATTTTTAAAGTATCTTTACCAAAATTTGCATACGGCCTCAGAATTGAATTCTAAGCAACTTTTTCAAATAACTTTTATGAATATCATATCATCTAACCTCACTTTTTGGAGATTTACACCATGTTTTTTAAATTTACCGCCATACTAGCGGTCACGTGACGTGTGTCAAAATAGATTTTGGGGTTCCTGCGCAACGTACCCCCCAAAAAAAAATTAGTATATTTTAATTATTAAATTCAACAAAGCAATCAAATATTACTACGCTTTCCAGTTATTATATAAACAGCCAAGATTGGCATTTAAAGTAAATTTAGATCGATCTAAAAGGAGACAAATTTCAACTTCTGTGGCTAATTTAGTCTCAAAATCAAACATAAGTCCTTTTCCAAATTGACTGTGAAAAAAAGAGGAATTTTCTGTCTAGAAGCTGGAATTTTTAGTTTAACGCACCATGCAGTGATTCAACAGGCCAACGAATTTTTGGTACAAACCGAGATTTATTTGATTCGGCCGTTGTTTTCGTTTACCTTTCAGGCTGGCATTAGCACTTGAAGGCCTTTATCTTCTGAATCGGTTTTTACGTCACGGAAACCTCGGTCCACTACAAAAATATTTAGATATTCTGAATCACATACAACTTATTTTATGATAGTGGCGTCATTTACATTCACAAGATATAATCCTAGCATATCAACTATGTAACGATCAGTCGTGAATACGGTAAATTACGCACTTCTTTGCGCATAAAATGATTTCCTTTGAAATTTGTCGCTTGAAGTTTTTTTATGATGTGAACATGTACTATCACAAATTAATAAGAGCTTGTTATTAGCATCATGCAATACTTTTGCTAGAAGTGGTGGTATGGTTTTGGGAAGAATATTATCTCTAAACCGCACCGAAATAAAACTTCAAGGTATTAGTATTGTAATAAAACAATTTTATAACTTACCAAATTAAAGCTATGAAAAGCATTACGTTATACAGCACCTTCTACTTCTAACAAACTACATCAGTCAATCATTATTAGCCAATATTGTCTATATTTAACTTCTTTATGATTTTGAAAGCTTTACATAATTTTCGTACAAGCATGGTACTTGAGGAGTTTTTGCTTCAACAAATGTGCCTCTAGGAAAATGACGGCAAAAATTGTCACTTTGAAACCTTTGAATTAACCCTTCAGTTATCTATAACTATAGAGAAGATCATACTTGCTTATCTCAATTAATTTAAGTCAAAGTTCCTCCACAACAGTCCATAACGCTTAAAGGGAAAGAATAAGATGAAAATTTAAACAAAAAACGAAATAAATATATTTTTATCTTGTTTTTTTTTAGTCTCGTGAAATATTTGCGAACTTGTGTATCGCATTTTCGTCATTGACGTTCGGCAAATAGAGAGCACGTAAATACATATGGAAATATACAAATAAATACATGCATAATATATCCAGTAAGGCTATTTATAACCCAAAGATTCATTCGTATTGGCAAACACATTCAGTTTTCATCTTAGCTTTTCATAGAGACGACAACATAAAAGCATATGGTTGTTATTTTACAAATCAAAAATAATATATTGCATCCAGTATTTTTGCATATTAATGCGTACGTTTCTCAGAAGTTTGAGATATAGTAGTAATTTCTAGAAAACCTTCTGGGAAATTTGCAAAAGCCTCTCCAACTGGCGCCAGTATTAGATTAAATATAGCGGCGCAATAAGAATTGAAATATTAATATAACCAGTCAAAATATGATAGAATTTTATGAATAAGTCGTAGTTAAAAAGCTCAATATACATTAAAAAGCGATTATTTAATTGCAGAAATGCTGGCTTTATGTGATTTGCCTTTCCGGCACGTTGAAGTTTCGGCGATTAATTATTTTCTTAAAGGTAGAAAATATTTCGCTAAACCTAGTGCAATAAGCTGTACGAAAAAATCTCGATGAAAATAGCACATATTCTGGAGAAGTTTGAGAAAGTGTCCTTCACCGCAGATATTTGGTTCGATACTTCATCAAGGTTTCATTACTATACAAACAAATAGAGGAAGCAGTATCGACTTCGTTAAAAAAAACAGGTTTCATCTGGCCCGGATAAAAAACAACCTGTTGGAGAACCTCTACTTAGAATTACAGACATCCCAATCAAGTGGAAGGTAAAAGCTGGACCGCAAAAGCAGGGAGAAAGATAAACTCAAAGTGGGAGATATAAAGCAAACCACTAAGGGTAATAAGAAGAGTATCGAGAGTTAAACCTGACGAAGCCTCTAAGACACCACAGCAAATCTCGCAGAAACCCAATGGAAGTTTTAGCAGCGTAAGTAATGAATCAAGAGCAGATATATTTGATTCAAAAACGACTCGTGATTGCCATGTACGATTGCTCAGAGAGGGAGCACCAATTTCATGTAATTCACGTAGAAAATCTTCATTGGAAGAGTAAATGACCCTCCACAGTGAAGATGCAAGAATCTGGTTTAAAGCAAAGGTATCCACAATGAATCTTTGGAAGGGCACGGATTCAACTACTGTTACACCAAGGACCTTCCAAAGAAGGCAAAGATACTAGCCCTGGATCCAGGTTAGCTGGAATCGGTAAGGACACGGTAAAAAGCCTGAGGTATCGGATGTAAGAATGCTTGAAATACCCAGAAATATTTAAAAATACTGACGTTAGCCAACTATCGCAGACAAAATAGACTATGGGACAAGCATATGACAAAGAATTTCACTACCGGATCGGCATATTTAACTTGGTGACCATAGGTTTGTTTGTTTGTTGATCTAAACAGATCCAAGGAATTTTACGCTTTTGTTTGCAATTTAGAGCACGATTTGTGCGTGTTTGTTAGTTTAGAGTAAGCAAATCCAGATTACAAAGAGGTTCCTCTTCGTGTTCGCGATCCGGCGTCCGAGCAATTACGAGCAATTTGTGGAAATCGTATGTTCAATGCGTATGTGAACTTGTAATGGTACATAACCTAATCGCACTAACAAGTAACACCGTGTTGTAAACTGTCGTTTGTACATTTAATTCGATTTATAACTGCATCAAATATGCAGGAAATGGATAATATAATAATAGCTACCAATGTAATTAATGTAAAAAACGATCATTATATGTTAAAAACTTCACTTGGTATGCACATAAATAATTAAATACTAGTATATGATGCATTTTTTATTGTAGTCTAGATTCATTAATTTAAAAAATACTTTTACTTTTGCTATTAATAATAGCTGTGACAATCTGACAATAGTAAATAATAAAATTAAGGTTGTATTGTAACCGAGCCCGTTTGTTTGTATTATCTTTAAATTCAACTCTGAATTGCCCTCAAGTTACTCTGATGACGTCAGTAGATACTGCTCCAAGCACATAAACAAACAAAGTTCATGACTTATCACGAACCAAGGACTGGCTAGAAAGCTTATATTTATAACAGACACTGGTTTTCAGTCTAAAGGGCACGGAAATGTGAGAATTAAATACAAAAAGCCTGCAGTGTTTCCCAATTATTGTATTCCGGCAGGGGAAATAGTTTGGGGCTTTGCCCTGTTCATTTCCCAAAATGACATAAATAAATAAAAGGCAAATTATCCTCAATAATAATGGTGGCAGCATCGGTTTAGGTAACTATTTAAAAGATCTACCAATAAAATGGATTTATAATCAATACATGAGACAATAAAAACAGACAATGCATTATTGCAAGCACTAATATATAAGTATGAAAGTAGTGTGTACACATTTTGATATATATTTCTAATTAATTAAATTTACATACATATACATATCAATTTGCAACAACCACATTCACGTTAATAATTTTAACATAATTCATACTTGCGCTAATAACTAATTTAAATTTGTTGACATCTATCGATTAATATTTCATTTACATTTTTTTTTTGTGAACTAAATTACTGGTTTGGCCGATATATATAACCATCGAACGCATAAATATAGTAGAATACTAGTTTTATATTCAATAAAGGAGCCTTAATTACTGATAGCTTGTTATCATGTCGTACTCAGAGACCATGTATAAATAACGACTCACTTAAAACTAGGCAATTATTTATTTTAAATCAACTCACGGCTATATACACAGATTCCCGTTCTACATTTCCAATTTCCATTTAATTTGTTTATAAATTCCTCTCGATCTCTGAATACTTACTGTGTAATTATTTACCGAGTATAGAATATCTAATTTTTCTACATTTTACCTATTTTGTTTGTGAAGCGACAGATGTTCACCTTCCGTTCAACGAGGTGGACTGAGAAGTAATAAGTGATAATTGTTAAACAAATACGCACTCGAGACGTATTTAACAGACGTCCAATTAACAGTGAGATGTCTGGATACAGTAGATACTCTTTAACTATCAATAAGTAGGCACTACTTTCGAGTTTTCCTTTTAATCGGTGAGTGTTATGTAATATTGTGTCCTTTTTGCGTGTGTTGTATTTAAAACGTATGAATACGTGTTTAGTGGTCATAAACAGTTATTTTTTAGGCGTGTTATTCTCTTTATCTGTCAATCCTGTAATGATTATTCAAAATATGAATAGGATTTAATTTTGGAATATTGTCACTGGATTTAAAACTTATTTTTATTTTAAGACAAGGTAGAGAGATTTAAATTGTTCTTATGTGAAAGAAACCGACGTTTTGATTGACTTTTTGACAACTAACTGTACTTACAATAAAATATTATGGCTTAACGGATTTATATTTGTATATTGGTGCTCTTCGCCCTTATAAACAGATCTTACGGCAGAAAAGACAAATGGCATAAAAAATAATTTTTAATCTATTGTGTAAATGTTAACCTACTCGAATGTTATACACGCGCAGTAGAAAACGATTATTGTGCAATTTTCAAAAGGATTTTCTTCGACAAAAAATACAGTGGAACTTCCAAAACGCGAACCTCCCAAGCGAAAGGAAATAAAAGTTGACTTTAAATTACGCAAAATTTAAATCTTAAAGTTGTATCAGGCAAGCGCGTATACACTTGAGTTTAACGGGGGAGGGGGAAGAATGCAGATTTTAACTAAAAGAAAGGTTATCTGCTTTTTCAAATTTCTTAAATTTTCGATGCAGAAAAACGCTTCGTTGAATGTACACACATAAAAAGAAATTTTACTTAAGTTAAGAATATCATTGTTTCATATATACCCAAATAAATATATTCTTGGAACAAGAATAGTGTTTATTTAATTTTTAAGGAAAAATATCTTAATCCAAAAAAATCGTTCATTGTATTAAATAAAACTTACTATTAGTTGAAACATTGCAGTCTCCAGCCTAGGTATGTGAATATCTTAGTACAAGAATATTTTTCATTGAATGAAGCTTTATTTTCTTGCAAAAGAAATATAATTCACTTCTAAAGTAGAAATACACTTTTAATTTAAGAGATTACCTTTGGTTGAGAAAAGAAGAAGGTTGTTTGAACTAAATATTTGTTATTTTGAAAAATTGTAGTTTTATTTACAACAATACTACTGTTTTCTTAAAATGTATTTTTTCATATGTATATAAAACCTGCCACTAACATCAAACTGGATACTAGATATACATGGTGTATCAGATATACAGGTAAATATAATAATATGTAGCAGCTGTAATCATATACAATCAAAAAATCTTAATGCACAGGGGTCATCTGTAAGCATTAACGAGAAAAAAATATTTTATAAATGCGTGGGTAGAGCCGCACCTGTGCCCAACCTAAATTCTGTCCGAGTATACCCCACATACCACTATCATTCAGCCATTACGCTGTTAGTTTTGTGTGGATCGCCGCTTGGAGTGCAAGCCACTTCAAACATTTTATTTAAATTCTCCCCGTCTCGAAAAAACGATCCTTTTCAGGACCATCATGATTTCATATAAAGAAAATCGAAGCTTGATGCATCGGTAAAAGCGCGGGAATGTATAGATTCATTTTCACGCGACATCATAGTAAAAAGGCGTGTTTGCAAATTTTCTGTATCTACATTTATTTCTGTGTAATTCGATTCAATTCATTTTGCGTATGATTAAATAAATCCAAAAGAAATAACTCAGATTCATGTGGTACCGTTTATTAACAACTAACTCTTGATTCGACAAAGCAAAAGCAAAATATTTACATTTTTTATAACTACTGAAGTCGCTTATCCGGTGAAACTCGAACGTCTTATCAGGATATTAAAAGTAATACTTTGTAGACTTACGTAGAATGCTCTTAACAAAAAAGGAATGTTTATTTTATAAAAAGAAGAAATTTAAAATGGCCTCAGTTTTGCTATTTTTACAAGGGCACACTGGCCGATTGGCCTTTATTTATTCAGAATGACGTTAATTAACTTACGGCATACCATTAAGAATAATACTAAATGAATGCAATGTATTTATACATAATACCACGTTTAGCGGGTATGACGTTATTATTAACACGTTTTAACATGACGTTTCCTTGCATCAGGCCCGGACTAAAGAATTTTTGGTTCTAAATTTTACTTTTTTTTATTCTTTAATTATGAAATCCGGTTTCGGTGGGGTTTGTGCTTTATATGTCGTGTAGTTAACACCCAAGTAAAATTTACTTTTTTATTTGATACACCCTGTATATATCTCTATCTAGTATTCTATTTGGTATTAATGATATATTTTTTTTTATATATATAAAAAAACAATTTTAGAAAATATAGCAGTTTTGTAAATAAAATCACAATCTTCTTTCAAAATATATTTAGTACAAGTGAAAGTCTTCTTTTCAGATTGTTTTTACATTTCTTTAGTTACCATAATAATAATGTTACTACTATTATAACATCATTTATATTAAAAAAAAAAGCACGAAAAGCTATTCAGAACATAAATTTATTTTTTATTTATAATTTTGGCGTTATAGGAAAAAACGTATTACAGCACTATAGCACACACCTCACAAAGAGATTATACATTTTCTAATTTTCCGCAACATGCAGTCGAATTTTCTGGATCCTTTAATTAGACTTTAATCTTCAGCTGTTCTTCCGAATATTGGCAGTCATTTGTAGCTCCTTTATTAACATTTCAAAATCTTCGGGTATCTAAAGAGATACATTATTTTACAATGATAAGTATACTTCATAATAAATAGTAGATAAGAAGATGTGGTATAATAGTTGGTATATTTTTACCTTTTGTAGTGCAACTAAGCATTCGAATGTAGGGCCATCCTGTTTTTATTTTTATTTTCACCTCAATTAAACAACGTAATTATATATTATATTATTATTAATTATACAGCTTATGGCTAGCAAACATTCTATACTCTTCTAATTATTACCTTTTAAAGGTTTGTTGTATAACTAAAAAGCTTAAGATTACTTAAATCAGAGAAATTAGAAAATTAGACAGGATATGTTGATTTACAAAAGAAAAACATACCTTCGCATGGACAAAAATGCTGTTTTAGCTTCCAAAGCTGGTGTTTCCTATGCTTTTTTTCGACATTTTGCAGCCCCGTTGGAGGCAGTAAATGCAGAGGAATTAAGAATTGGTAGGCAAATTTTACATCTGTAATTAAATATACGTTAAGTAATTGTATAAATTGGCAAAAGATAATTACCTTTCAAAAACGTCCATTACCAAGAAGCTTAAGTAGGGTTCTGCAGTTTAAAAATAAAGCAGTTAAACCTTGAATTACTTACCGACTTCCTACTATTATATATACAATTTAACGTATTTAGCACCACCGCAATTCACATTTCTATCTTCGATGTATACACACAACTACTACATTATTAATAATCGTTCGATGTCACGTAGCCAAATTCACACCACCGCAAAAATGACATATTTCTTAAAACAAATTTTCACCTTAACATAAGTACTTATAAGATATACCTCAAATATTAAAATCCTTAATAAAAGAATTTATTTTCTTAATTCAAATATCTGATCCACCCTTTCGTTGCCTCTTTTATTTCTTAGATCGAAAAATGTGTTTCTTGGAGAAAATATATTTTTCTTATAACCAAGAATATTATCGATTACAACCAAGTAAAATATTTGTTTCTATACAAGAATAATTTCTTATTTCAAATACGGATATGTTTGAAAGAGGTAAAACTTTTTAAAGAAATATATTTACTTAACTGAAGAAATCCTTTTTATGTGTGTAAGTTGTATCAGTCTCGTTTTCATTATTGTCTTCGTCTTTATCTGAATCTAAAACTACAATAAAATTTGACATTTTGGAACATAGAAAACATTAGGAACAAGGTGTTTGGCAAGGTGTATGACGCTTTCTAAAATTTCTTTATCTGTTGCGAAATGCATTGTACAAAGCCATTGTACAACATACATACAATGATCAATCAACATAATCTTCATATTCGACATCATTTGTGTTTATTGCAGTTCTGCATCAGAACTGTGAAAATGTCGAAATCTTAGGTGTTGTTACGTGTTCGCATACTTTGTCGAGTAATAGAAGAAGTCGAGAAATAGAAAGTCGATTTAAAGAGACAAAAATACTATAGAAAAATGTTCAAACTTAATTTTTTTCCCCAAAAATATTCGATTTATGGAATATGCCGAGTTATAGAAGTTTGAGTTAGGAAAGTCCCACTGTATATTTATCTTAGTGATTGACGATGATATTATGTACGCGAAAAATATCCTATTCAATTCAAAAATATTTCATTTTTAAGGATATTCATAAATAGAGTGTTAAACTAGTTTTTCTAAAGAAATCAAGATATAGCTATTCTAATAATAAACCTTTTGACGAAATTTTGATGTAGTGTACGCAACTATATGCACCTTTTACATGTATGAAAGAAACTAGGTAATTAATATATTTGATGAATACAGTATTAATCTTCTGTAAGGATCATTTTTATCAACTAATTCAATTTTGCCATGTAAAAGTAATAGCCGTTATTAAAATTATTTTTCTAAAGTAAAATACTGCGATCGTGGTTTCTCAATATAGTCATAACCGCATTCCCAACTTTAATAAGTATAATCTAGGAGCTCAAAGCAAATATACCCATTAGAAAATATTATAGCAAGCGACCTCGATGCTTGTCTTATTTATGCTAATACTAGCTGGCAATCTGTAAGGAAGATTGCTGATAGTCTGTAGAATGTGTCTGATGTATTACAGTTACTCGATATGGACATGCATGTACGTACATTTAAATTCCTTCCTTACAACTTCAACACTGGTATTGAATTGAATATTTGTTAGTATTGACAACTCATTCAGTCACGGATTTTTTGAGCTTCGCTTCAACTTTTCTCTAGTTTATCAGGGAAAGATCTTCGGTTGCCTTAGGTCTTCCTGTAGATGTTTCAGCTAAGGAGTAATTAATATTTTTATGTAATACGTAAACGTACTTTCGATAGCTACTTTACAAACATTTCTTTTACAATCTTATAGAAATAAGGAACAAGCTGTGTGTGGAAAAGTATACATTAAACATTTAGGCATTTTTTTTGGTAAAAGCCACTATTTTTTATAATTTTTCGCACTGATGGAGGTAGTGTGGCAGAAACTTAAGAAAAATGTCGAAATGTTAGAAATCTTCCCATAATACATCAAGTGTTTTACGTGAATATTATAGAAAATATCTGTTTCTTAGAAAAAATCTCTGACATTATATTGCCAAGCAAAATATTAATATATCTTAGGAAAACTTAAGATGTGGTGTGTCTTGGAAAATTACAGTCATAAAATACAGTAATTTTCAAGTGAGATAAGGAAATAAGCAAGGTGCCTCATGGTTACTTAGAATATTCTGATTCAGTCAGACGTGTGGAGAAATGACATAGTGTTCGACCACAAGTGGTTCTGTTTTCTTGTTATTTTAGAATATTATACTGATTATTAGTAGGTGGTATTTAATTCATGTTAGAAAATCTATTTGTTTTCTTTTAATGCTTTAAAGTCTGTTCCTCTTTCTGCTCACAATTTGAACATGTAATATCCGAAACAACCTGCATGCAAGTTGGATTAACTCAGCATTATCTGTTATAAACTCACCCACACACTAAAATATTTAGATAATTTTCTTGTAATAATCATTTTTTTGGATATTTTCCGCATTCAATGCGGGTAAATGTACAAATTATTTACGGAAATATTAACGGTAAAATTTCTGTTTCTTAGAAAAGACTTTTACATTGTAAATTACTAAGAAAATATTAATATCTCTCAGAAAAAAACTTAACATTTCTTGCGACTTGGAAATTGCAGTTGAAAATAACATTTAACATTTGGATACATAATATCAAGTACTTATGATTTCTTAAAAAAAATATTTATTTATATACAAATCGGTACAGTTACAGATAAAGTAGAAGTAGATTTACGTCAAAATTGTATTACAAAAACTAAAATTACCACGTCATTTATGTTCCAAACATATAATAGCAAAGCCTTCTGCTATAGTAGTAAATACCTTAAACATATTCTACAAGTACAGAAATTGCTGTGAAGATGGCGGTTCTCCTATTTTTCTACACTAACTCTCCATACTCGATATAAGTTTTCTACGTGGCAGACATGGTCTTCAAATATTTATCTATTACTTGCCAGATAAATGTTTCTTAGGAACCGTTATCAAAATAGTTGCCCGATTGCATACAGTGGGTGGCCCTTGATTTTTGCGGATTAACCGCCAATGTGGAGAGGCAACGGGTGCCTAACTGCCGTACAGTGGTTCATTCATTCATTCATTCATTAAAGTTAGGGTGGGCAATTAATGTCCGGGCACTTGAGCTAGGTGCTCATTGTACCATCCCTTTTAATTATCTTATTTCCAGTCGAGCAGCTTGGTGTTCTCTATAAAGCCCAGTATCTTGCCCAATGGAAACTTGAGAACTTCGAGGGTTCCAATAGATCTCTCCCAAAATTTTCTGCCTGAGTACCATCAGTTCCTCACATGTGCAGATTACATGGAAAACTCCTGTAGTTCGCATCTTCGACCACACGGTTCGCTTACCCGGCCTGGTGTGTACAGATGCTTTTTCAGGGGACAGTGTGCAGTTACCAACCCAGTAATGGTTTAACTTCTTTCTTCTGCGCCTGAGTAGGTTATCAGAGAAACTAACATCCCCATCCCCTATCAGCGCTTTGGTATAGAGTTGACCTTCAGTCGACCTCCATTTCTTTGTACTTTCTTTATCTAACCAGGCCCAGATCTCCCTTCTTTGCGGATCCTTATAATTCCACATACGGGCTCTGGACCCATGAAGTGTCTCTTAGAGCCCTCTTGGCTAGTTCATCTCGGCTATTTACATTGCCTTTTATATCCTCATGTCCGGTACCCAAATCGAGACACCGTGTAAGTTGTTGGCTTTCAGTCTAAGGATCGCATTCATTGCCTCCGCTCCACATAAAGCTCCAGCGGGGGAGCCCACAATGGTCTCCAAAGAGGCTGTCCCTGTGCTGTTAATTGCACCTGTGATACTCAGCAATGCCTGTCTCTGGACAGCGGGGTAGCAGCTTCGCTGCGTAGGACACCTCTGTCATCCTCCACCAGACTACTGCCCGTATTTATCGCTGGTCTTATCACGGCAGTATATAGCCAATGGATCACCCTTGGCTTTAATCCCCAGGTTTTGCCAGCAACTCTCCTGCAGCGCCAGAATAGTTGCGTAGTCCTGGTCGTTGTTTTGACTAAGTGATTTTTCCAGCTCAGTTTCGCATCGAGGGTAACACCCAGATACTTTACTTCCTTGGTTAATTGTAACTCCTGCCCGAACAGTCTAACGCCGCCTAGGTCATTGAGTTTCCTCATGTTGGTAAAGGCAACCAACTTTGTTTTTTGTGGATTAACTGAGAGTCCATGTGAAAGGCACCATTCCTCCACCATTCGCAGTGCAAAACCGTGCAGTGGTTTTGAGTAAGCATAATTTTTTTTTTCATATTTTCTTTGCCTTGCATACATTAAATTCTAATTAAATACACTCTACCAGGACATTTTTATTTCGACTACATTTCCTTTTTTTAGAAAAGAAATCAGAAATACTGAACTTTTCTTTGTGATTTTACTTTTAAACAAGTAAAACTTGTATCGCTATTTTAGAAATTTTGCTTATGGGTCTTCCAGATTACGTGAAAAAATCTTGTAAAAGTTACACAGATTTCGAAATTATACTGTGAATATTCCAGGTTACATGAATGAAAAACTTATAGTTAGAAATATTACTTCTAAAATACCTGTACGGGCACAAAATTGCCCCAAAATCGTACGGAAATTTTACCAAAAACTTTTTAGTGTGTACAATGCACACGGTATAATCAAATACTTGCATCAAATTAAGCAACAATGTATTTTATTGTTTATAGTTTCTTCCCTTTACTTTATATTTGATTCAAGGACACTTAACAGAGACATTTATAGAAAGTATATGAAATATTAATATGGTATTACTATAATCGGATACCAGTCTTATTGCTCATAAAGTAAATATATTTATTGCCTCTATTACCAATGCAAAACGCATGCATACTTCTACATATTCTTGTACATGCACTATACGAATCCTCAAGAATTTACCCGTTTGATCCTTTTGTATTCGTAAACGCATCGTCATTTGAACACGATTTGAAAGTAGGTACCGCTTTTTTGGCTCATTCCCAATGCGAAACCGTTACCAAGTTCACTGTGGACATTACGTGATAAAAAACCTTGAATATTTCCGTCAACATCTCTACATTGTTGTATACATTATTGTAGTAGCGCCTACTTGAGAAACCAAAAATACATGTACAGGTCGCTTGATTAAAAGTTTCCCTCACCACTCCTGTCAACGGAATAGAAAAAAAATAATGTCACTCGCTATTTCATTTAAAATGTTTATTTATATGTTGCTCACATCTTTTTTTTAACGAATGTATTAGTTACATTGACATGAGGGCAATTTGCCAGACAACTTAAGTAACGTAGTCTTCAATCATTAAAACAAATATTGGCCTTAAACTTGCCGCGTTATTCATTGTTCTCAATTGTCATTGCATTTGTCTGTAAAATTTTACATATGTTGTCAAAACAACTTGACAGCATCACTATAATACTTGTAATTACGTTCTAAAGAATGAAAAACAAATAAATAAATGCATAGATTGCATCGTATATAAAAATATACTTTCTCTCAGTTTAAACTATACTCTTCTAACTTGAACTATGTATGATCTGTATTTCGGAGTCCACATATTATACACCAAATTGTTTCAAAATAGATAGAATAAACGTGATAGCTTTTAGAAAGATTGGCTTATAAAAACTGGACTAAATTCAAATCCACATATAAAGTTGAAAATACACAGAGAAAATTGTCAAATACAATCCTGATTATATCTTAAAAAAGTTCGCTCTTGAATATTTAATTCATGAAAGCAAAAATTAGAAAACAGAATAGCAACAGTTTTTGATAGTTCCTAAAGTTTATGGAATTAATAATTTCAAATAACTTGATTGTGATTCAAATGCAGAAATTCTAATTTTTTCTTCGTCAATGATATACCCGCTTTAATTATGTATTTAGTCCGTACCGAAAAAAATATGACAATTTCATATTAATTTAACAGGCCGAACAAGAACAAAATAACAGAATCTAGCTCAAGGTAACCACTTTTGTGTTTTCATCGATCTCGATTCTAGATTATACACTGAGAGAAATATCCTTTTCACTTAAAAGGAATTGCATTAAACCAACAGATTTTACGTTTTCTATATGGCCAACATGATTTAGTGCTTCCTTTGAAAAAAAATATAATTTTAAATTTGCGCATTTCTTGGGAAATTATATATCAAGTCCTCTTTATTTTGAACTTGAAAACTATGCAGATTGGCAGAAAACCGTGAGCATGTTGATTCAAGAGGTTTTTCCTTTTCTTATAACATTTATTCATTTTAGACTTAAGCGTGAACACAACAAAATGCCGCGATCATTTTCAATCGAAATGAAAATGAATTATCTCCAAAAACCCATGCACTAAGGAGGCATTTGCCGTTAAAATGTTGTAAATCCTAGTAGTATTGGGGAGTTGGTGGCAATGACCATCCTAAGCACTCTAGGTGAGCCGTTAAAGAAATCGTCCTTTCAATGGCGATGACTCCTATCAGATGTTGTTCTGGTAAATATAATCAGATTTGTTTGTTGCGATCGTAGTTTCCAGCCTATTTGCGCGAAATTTTATCTGTTACTGGAATGAAATAGGAGATGCGCCATCTATGCGACAATTTCTCTACTACACATAAGTATATCTGCTCCTCTGCTGTACTATATGGAGAGAAAACTGCTATATGAAAATAAAATGCGATATTTATTTTTACTTCCATGTAAATATTTAGTTAAATTAATAAATACTGCGCTAGCTTCAAACCAAATTATTTGTTTGATTGAATACAGGAATATTTTAATATTCCTAATTCCAGTGTATAACAGTTTTAAAACCTTTAAACACTATATCGGGTGTCCCACCGAAACTGGTCATTAATTTTTTTGAACTTCTAGCAGGAATTGATTTTGACATTTGCAGTGTAGTCAGGCCCACTGTGGTTTATTTAAGAAAAATATTTTCAACTTTATAGCACTTTCGTATACAGGGTGTTGATATCAAATTCTTATTTTAAATAGAAGGTATAATTTTTATCGGTCTAATAAATTTGGCAAATCATTTGTTTATAATAAATTCCCTATCCCTAAACTCAACCGTTTTGAGATATTTTCATTTTCGTTAATTTTTTGACATTTGCACCCTTTAAATAAAATCAAATTTTCATGAGATAGCAGATAATTAGTGGTTCTTTTAAAGTCGATGTAAATACAAGGAACGTAGCTATAGGTGTTATAGCAATAATCATGAATCACATACAGGGTGTTTAAAAACGCGCCTCCAATGTTGATACCTTTAAGTTAAGAAAACCTTTTTCTTTCAAATGGTACATGGGAAGGCGAAAAATAATAGAATTTTACTGAATTACAAATCTGGTAAGTTATCGAGTGTCAAGTATAATTGATTATTAGATTTTTTTTTAAAGTTTTATTTTAGAAAATGTAGTGTTTGTTATGCAAAAGAAAATTTGAAAGTATAACAATTCTTTTGGCCATTTCAATTCTGATGACATATATACATGCGGTGAGTCGAATGTAATCAGATTTTTACAACTCTGTTTCAAAAAGCACATAAATCGTAAACGTATTAATGATGTATTAAAAAACTTGCTACTGATCATAATTTCAATGACACTGAAGTTCGGTTACCTTGAACTAGTTTTATGAATGGCCTCAAGAAAATATTAAAAACAGAAAATAATACCATAAACGTCTATAATCAAGAAACACTATTAAAGAATACCTTGCCTAAAATTCGAATTTGAACTATTCTTTACCTTGATATATCTATTTATTCTAATTATAATATGTATTTTTAAATAGAAGAATCGCTGCAATTTTGTGGGCACTACATGGTTACCTTTTTCCAACTAAATTATTTGTAACAAAAAAGAAACACAAACAAATTAGCAAAAAATATACAATTAGGGATTCACAAGAATCATTTATGTTCATTGGCAAGTCCCTTCAACAAATGTAAGACCACCTTCGCCACATTAATGGTGTTAAGCTGTCCATTCAACCATTTGTATATTATGCAAGGAAAGATATTCTAAATATTAAGGACATTGAGGTAAATTTCGACGATATCCGATATAATTTCAGAAATGTATTAAAAGCTGCAGATATTTATTTCAAGACAGAGCAATAAGAAGATAGAATAAGTGTCCTTGTACATATTTGTAAGCTTTGCGCCATTGACGCTGGGCGCATCTATTGCTTTCTATCAGTGCTATTATACATATTTATGTTAGAATTATATTTCTACTAGGGATGTAATATTTTGTTGTTTCTGTTTCCCTTTTTTGCTTCGGGCTTACAATTCATTTTTCTTTTTGGTGCAGTTAGTTAGATAATTGTTTTTTTTTTCTTTTATGGTTTTCTATCGGCGGTTTTCTATCGACAAAACACCTTTATATAGTCTAAAAAAATGCTATTTTTTTTAAACAGCTGTATGTATGACTCCTACCGTTGTGTAAGCTATTTTCAACTTTTTTAAAATTTTGTTATCCTTAAAAAGTTTATTTAACGATAGGTTTGATAGATATACATATTTTAATGGCTTTTTTTAATTAGATTTTAGCATTGAATATTGAATTTAGCGTAATAGTATAAAATAGTAATAAAACACATTTTTCTTTGAATTTACTGTTATTTCAATTACATTTATTGGGTATTAAAGTAAGAACTGCACTTATTGCGTATATGATAATTAATACGTTGTGAGAAATTCTTAATATATGACTAATGTTAATTATAATAATAAATTAGATCTGTTGATCAATTAATAATTTACGCTGCAAGAAATACCCTAGTTTTTGACATTATAAATATTGTTAGCTAAAAAAATAAAGTTGATGTATTGATCAATGAATATTTTGGTCATTTCAACAACAGTGTTTGTTATAATAAATAATATTTATTAAATAAGTAATGCAAACACTGTTTACGAAATATATAAATCAAAATAATACATTAATTTACACTGTTGCACTAGCTCAATGAAC
The DNA here is from genome assembly GCA_004143645.1 of Protaetia brevitarsis. Classification (NCBI taxonomy): domain Eukaryota; kingdom Metazoa; phylum Arthropoda; class Insecta; order Coleoptera; family Scarabaeidae; genus Protaetia; species Protaetia brevitarsis. The sequence continues at coordinate 1,115,369 of RXPK01000321.1, read as the reverse complement.
GTGTTCACTGGATAAATTATAACTATCTTATTCGTTGTCTTGATGTATTTTTTCATTGGTATCACGTGCCTTTTTGGTTGATGGTAACTTATTATTATAATTAGAATGTCTTCAACTTTTTAATCCTATTCTTTTGTGTAAGAATCCGAAGAGTGTATCCTTAGAACACCTTGGCTGAGAGGGCATTCAACAATGCTGCTATTAACTCAATTATTGAAGTTTAGAGGGAGTGACCAGAAAGATTCTAGTATGAGAAAGAGAATGAATACATACTGCAATGGCGAAGTGCCATTGTTAGCAGGAAACTAGTATTAAGAGAACCTCTGTCACGAAAGGAAATATGATGGTATGTAGTTTGATCAAAGATTTACATCACATCCACATGTCCTGAAACCAATCAACAATGGCAAGATTGGCTCATGGAAACAAACAGAGGAAACAAAATTCTTATCTCTAAGGTGGGGTGATTAAAACCACGATGACATATGATAGCAGTAGTATAATTTTATCAAAGATTTCAAGAGATCGAGATTGCCTCAGGTAAACAAACCAAAGAGACAAAATTCCCTCAGATGGGATAATTAAACGCACGATAAATATTGGTAGCAGTAGTATGGTAGCCAACGGACCAGTAGATTAGGATTGGGTGGTGACCAGAACCTATTTCTCTTTTTTAGACCTATTATGATCTGTTTATTTTAGAAAGCGCTCTTGCCTTCTTAATTAAACTTATCATCTTTGAGAGCGGTTTTTTTACATAGATATCTGCTCTAGGGTCTTTTGAGCTGAGTAATAGAACATTTATTCTTACCAGCCCATACATTGGCACAAGGCGTGAAGTGCATTTTCTTGTTCTTGGCAAAATCCGCAAAAGTTTGTCAAAACTATTGATTACAGTTGGCTGCCCCCTGCAACATTATGAAATCCAAGGAGTGGAGTGGCGCAAAAATTCCCCAACACAAAGAGTGGTAAACAATTCCCAAAAGAAAAAAAATCTTATTGTGTAATATTATTATGTAAAAACGAATAGATATCATAATGCAGTCTAAATCAATTAAAACTAGATTGAAAAAGTTTTATAAGTACTTCGGAATCTTAACAACCTGTGCATCTATTTACGAAGATGGTTGTCCTTAGAAAGTGTTCAATTATAGTCATAATTTTAATAGTTTTTAATTGTATAGAAGGACGCTTAGGAAAAAAAATACTAAATTACAGAAAATTTGAAGTTAATTGCAAACATAATTTACACATGAATGAGGAAGTTCAAACGCTACGCGAAAACAATAATCTTGATTTAAACTGCTCATAATATAGGTAGTTAAATTAAAATACAGGAAACGAATAATGCGTCTGCATCTGAAGGGTTTAAAATGATAATCATTTCTAACGTTTTTGAATAATATTACAAATACTAAAACAACACGGCGCAGTTTAGAGTACACACTTTTGTTACGTAAGAGGATTACAATATCTTTAAGAAAAAACATTAAACTAGAATCTTTATGGAATCATCACTTTAATTATGATGTGGAAAACTTGGCAAGGAGGATGTCATATAAATTACAACACGTTTCAATCAATTATTTAACATCTGATGTAATTTACTATTATAGCTGTTACTTTAACGCATTAAATTCAGTCTAATTAATTTATTACTTTCTCTAAAGTCACGCCGTTAGACTGGATGGTCTGCGATGTCTACATATGTGCAATGTGTACTGCGTAAAATGTAAGTTATGTATATGGGTAATATGTATTCGTACGATGTGTCTGTAAAATTGAGGGATTTTCTACTCTGCATTACGAAATCGCGTATACTTGCAACATGGATTTGTCTGAAGGTGTAATGAAGCGTATTTGTAATTATTGACTTGAAACACCTTAAATTTGTAATGGTTCAAACCACTGTTCATTAGTGAAAATTCTACAATTGATGATATACATAGGTTAAAGTATCAAGGGCAAAATTGCTGACCTGATCCATTTTTTATGGTTATGTATTTCGTTTTACAGAAATACTATTTAGTAAAATATATGAGTATTAGAAAAGTACAAAAAAAAAATTGAAAAAGATTAAATTTAAAAAGAAAATTTTAATAAGCATGTGTTCGCAAATGTTGGTGTGTACATCACTTTCAATCATGTAAGCTATGAATAAATAAAGAGTCAAATGGTATCCTCACTTTGTTTAAAAAATAATTTATTATTGTTCTTTATTTACTATTGGTAACGAAAGAAGAATTGTTTCAAATAATTCATTCCAAAATTCCTAATGGGATAAGTCCTAGCTTTGTTATTTATCGTATGATATGAGATTTTCTAGACGTCAACTTCAGTCAGTACTTTCCTGCAGGGGCGCCTTCTTTTAAAGATTTAATGTTTAAATAAACTTTCATTTTCAGTAAAAATACCGATAAATACACGTACACACACAGTACGAACGTTAATATTCCCAGGATGTGACGAAACGCGTTTTGTAGTTATTTATGTAGACAAGTGACAAACTGGGGCCACGTCTAGATTGGCACCGATTTCAGACGTTTGTAGGTCTCCGCACGGAGTTAGCGGTAGAGGGCGTAGGCGCAATATACGCAAAAATTATATTGAAGTGGGGCTAGCCATATTTTGGCCGCTGGTTGGTTGAGTCACGCGTTATCAGTATACGTCAGTGCTCAGCACTGTGAGGGAAGGGTCTCCCACTATCACGGTAGGCAAGTTTGTGAGTCAGACGGCCATCGAAGTTCGACTATTGATAGTGGAAACATATGCAGAGGGCCGTGGCATACGAACTTCGGTTTAGACACTTCCCCGCAATTAAAAAAATGGGTTTAATAATATTTAATATTTATTAATTATAGTAATAAAATTTAGTATTATTCTAGGATGGCATCGTAAATTAATAGCTATAGCAGTCCAAATAGAAATGAACCACCATTCATACCTTTCTTAGGATAAAAATTATGAAAATGAAATAATAAATATAATAAGGAAATTATCCCTGAAAAGTACATAATAATAATGCTTAAGTAAAAAAAGCAAGCCATTTACTTAGGTTAACAAACAAAGAAAATAAAAATTGTGTTTCCCATTCTTTATAAGAAATACGTCCGCTTATGCTTAGAATACCCGTTATATTTTACTCGACGATCTTGGCTGTTGGTGTTTTCTTCGATATAAAATCACAAAAACACCTAAATAGTTTTATGTTAGTTAGATGGGGGAATGTAAACAAGTGGCCCATGTACGTGCAGTTTAAAGACTAAACATATGCACTTCCGATAAGAGCTTAATGTATGTATTTTTCATTTTAAAATTCTTCTATAATTTGTTCAATTATTTTTTCTGTCGGTATTATTTTAATTAGCAATAAACGAGGTAATAAATTGCTACAAGCTGATCTAAACTCATTCAAAACTTTGTGAAATTAATAAAAAAGGGAAGGGGGGCGGGGAGTAAGGCCGGAGATTGACCCCACCACTCAATATTGTCACGAGTCGCCACTGCTTTGCTGTATGGCATAATTCTATTATGCCAGCTGTCATTAGACGTATCAATGGTATTAGTCAGCTTGCTTCATGCAGAAGCATTTTACTTCATTACATGTAGGTATTCAAAAAATGCACATATAAATATAAATTGGGTAACAAAAACTCAATCAACTCGCACAAATACAGAGAGAGACGCCAATTTGAACTTTGACAGTTGCGAATATATTGTGTCACGTGTGTGCGTACGTGGTGCCTACTTATGATGACGACCACGTGGCGACTCGACGCCACTGAATTCAAACACCCCTATTGCTGGCATAATAGACTCATCCAATGACTCCAGTGCCCAAAACGGATATCGCGTAATATGTATTTCTTAAATTGTGATTACTCTACTTTTGAGATAAATCTTTTCTGCAACATATTTGGTTTGTCACTGCGAAGAAATTCCATTGTGAAATACTTTGGGGTGTGAATTACCTGATGTTGAAGATATTTCTTATTATTGTCATTAAATTTCTGTGTAAATAACTATTCAGCATTTCATAACATTAAAATTATCTATATAATTGTAAATGACTCTCTAACAGTTTAAATTTTTAAATTTAAGTTGTTAGTGAGATTTATTCTTCGGCTAACTAGTTACTACTGGTAAAATAATATAAATACCTTGATACAAGAAAATAAGGTATGCTCATCTGAAAACCAAAACTCGTCTTTTTCGCGTATGGCCCTCAGATACGTCATCACCCGGCTGTCGCCATTGTTGTTGATGTATTTACCAAATTACCATATTTATTTTAACAAGTTTCAGTTTATTTTTAAATCGATTAGAGCACTTTATTTCGTTTTTATTTAATGTTTTGTGTCAATTTGAGCTTGTAGTAGTTTTGATTTACCTGTATAGTGATTTTAGTTAGGTGTTATAAGTTCGTTTTAGGTTTTGTGTGGATAAACTGTTTATAAACGTTGTAGTGGAAATTCTTGAGTGACTTTCATTCGTTTGAGGGAGTAGAATAAAAAGAATTGATAAATGAATTTGTAAAAAAAGGAAAATAAAGCACTGCACTCACAATCATTAATTAATTCTTTCTTTTTTTTATCTGCATTTATTTTTATTCCAAGACTGTCTGCATTACTGTTTGTACCAGACTAATAGATATTTCATTTGCCATTAAAAAAAAATGAATCACTTACAGTTAGTGAAATTTTAGTAAGTGTAAGTACAAACAAGTATGAAGGTAAGAGCTAAAGAAGTGTAGAACATGTTCAGTTAAAGTAAAGCCTGTAATTATTATTGCTTTATTTGCTTCGCTGCACTAAAATAAGCAAACATGAAATGTTATACTAAAGGCAAAAAATACTTTACATCAACAGAATCACTCATCACACAGCAATAACGATTTTGCATTCAATTGAAAATTACTTTAAAAAATGTGAATTATCTCAAATTTTGTTTCAATGCAAATTTGATTGAAGGAAATGGCAAAAAACAGTCTTATTGATTTTAATAGGATAGATTTAAAAAAATGGCAGTTAATTTTCTTTACATTGGTGATATCTATTAAATTATTGGATTGGTAGTACTGTTTGGCCCTCAATTACGTCACACCTAGATGCGCAAGAGCATACCTTATTTTCTTGTATCATAATAAATACATACTCCATTGCTTGTAAGAGGGGAAGTTTACTACCATCTCGAGTGACGTATAAGCTTTTTGCCTCTATGAAGGGATTGTATCTTTGATATTATCTACATAGAAGGATAGGTATCTACAAAAGAAGCCAGATTAAAACATAAAAGTTTATATTGTTATTAAGAACTATTAGCCGGGCATCTTTTATAAAAAAAAACAATAATACATATATAACATCCTTCTCTTTTCAGTATCGTTCAGAGAAAAGAATTATTATCGAACCTAATGCATTCCTTGCACGATTCCATCACAGTGTTTTTATCCGTGTCATTTATATTCCACAAAGAAACGTAATCACAAAGCGTGCGCGAAGATTAGCAATGACAACTCCGAAACCAGTTCCGAACAAGAGGATCCGAGCGCCTTCTTGAAGACCATCCCACAGTCCACAATCACGATCATTTTAGTGGATCTCCACGAAAGCGGCAACAACAGCAACTTAGGGTTAAAACATCGGCACTTTTATACAATTTCCCCTGATGCAACATAACTGCAACGGTTCGTTTATAAAAGAACCGCTGCGTTTTCGTTATATGGGCATTTATAAGATAATTTTCGGATTTGGAAGGAATATTTTAGTTTTATGAGTGTAAAGGAGGCGATAATACGAAGAATGTCGCGAAGTCACGTACTTTTACGGGCAAACGCATCGTATAAGCGTATAATGAGCCGGGAAATCTATAGTGTATATTACAGTTGCTCCATATAATATTTTATGGCCTGTAAAGCTGCCGAATGTGCATTCCACACGTATGATGTTAATATTGCACGGACCTGTAAGGTTCCCTTTCACCTACAACAGAGTACAGATCTCTCTTTTATTAACAGTCACGTAGTGTACGGAATCGCAACAGTTTTTAATAACAGATTTGGTTCGCCGAATATCAATTTGTTGGTGTACTTTTCTGATTCATGTTCATGTGGGTTATTTTTTAATTTAATTCAATTTAATTTGGCATTTACGGTTGCTAGAAATAACTTTCTAAAAGGTAAATAGTTGACCTGCATTTAGTTAATTAAGGAATACACCTAAATATTATCATTTTACCCTAAAATGTAAACAGCCGCCCTTTTCTTGATATATGTACAAGTAATTTACCTCCTTTTTTCATATAATTATGCGGATGATATTACATATTATATTATTATTAGTAATTATTGCATTACTAATAATAACCACAAAGCAATATCGGCTTACTTTACCATACAGGTGGTTTCCCCGTGGAAAAAGTCCTCCAAAGATTGTTTGAGCTTAGGTTAGAAGTGCAGTTGTTTTTTCAAGGTAAAATTTTTCACCTGCCCTCCAGATTACATGACAGTGTGTTACCTAATTTATCGGCACCGAAAGCGACGGTAGGATACCGTAAAAAATCACGAGGCAAGAATTCCAAAATTAACAAAAAAAGGTGATGCACTTCCGCTTTACAAACCTTCGAATAAGAGGGTTGATATTCGGCAATCATGTAGGGTGCCAGCCGGCTCGTCGGCAAGGGAGTGCGTTGATAGAAACACAAACCCAAGATGAATAATAAAATTTCGGCGCCACCTGCTTTGGTTACTTAGGTCATGGCCCCAAGATAAGCAGGAATCCAAGGTGATATATAAAAATCGAGGGGTAAAACGGTTTGCAAAAAAAACTCATACACAAAAGAATAAAATGATGGATTTACTGATAAAACAGTTAAACTTTTATTAATAAAATTTGACATAAAATTAAGGGGGAAAATGTTGGTGTTATTGACATAAATTTCAGATAATAAATATGATACTCTGTATCAGTAAACGTTATTAACGACTATAAAAATAAGAATAAAATATTGTAAAAATAACAGATAATCCTACGGTAGGACTCGAACACCGAACGCTTTGGCCAACGCAATCGGTTCACACACGTTATACAAAGAAAATTTTTAGGCTGAGTTAATTTAAATTCAAGAAAATTTTACAGTTACAAAAAAATAAACTACTAAAATAAAGCTAAATATTTGACTTGATTATACTAGTGGTGAATAAATCACCCTGTATATTACAGGCCGATATACAATCGGTTGATGTTTTAAATAAATATTTTGAATTCGTTAAAAAAATGAAAAGATATATGAATACTAAAGTTAAACTATTTCACTAAGTTGGTGATAGGTAGTACCCTCCGATCCTTAATATAACAGAAATAATTTACAGTACCGTTGAATAAAACATAAAAAAAAACTAAGTCAACGGGGTTGGTTATTTACTAATGAAAGTTTTAAACGCGGACAAAATTTACAAACAAAAAGAAAACGTGCAACTTAGCTTTTCTCCTAATCAGCTGTTAGTGGGGCGTAGAGATCCTCTTCTATTCGGACAAACAGATCGTAGACTCTGGGCTGACTTGGTAATACCCGAAACCAGGTGGTCCGTGTAATTTCAAAGAAGGTAAGTTCTCCGAAGGACTTAAAAAAAAGGCCACAGAAGTCCTCAGCCGCACGTGGGTGTTCAAAAGTTCACACAAAACGATGGGAAGATTCCAAAATTAAAATTAATGGGGATTAAAAAGACCTCTAAAAACAACAAAACCCCAAAATCAGTGAAAATAATAGAAGTACAAGATTTGCTTACCGTTAAATAACGAGGTTTTGCAACGAAGAGAAGAAAGATACAGAAATGGCGTTGGAGAGACGCGTGGTTCTCAAATTAAATCCCAAAATATCGGACTCATACGTCGTAATAATCACGAAGTTTCCACTTCAAACACAAACGAAGTTACAGCCAATGAATATTTCCAGTAAACTTCCAATTAAATCCACAAATGTGAGAAAATATCCAAAATTCCCAAAGATAGGAAGTACTACTCGTGAGAACGCCTCTATTCAACCACCAACAAGAAGAAGAAGCGGAATCAAGAATACGTCACGCAACCAATCAGAAGACAGATAAATAAAACAAGAATAAAGACATAGAGGTGCCCTCTAACATCGGAAAGATGTAAACACAGAATAGGGCAGATCGAAATGGAACGATCAATCGAACAAATCTATCGATGCTTGGAATCGATAATACCGACATGTCCAAAACAAACAGACCTAGCGAACCTAGAAATGTCATCCAATTGTCAAACACAGGAATTTCAGAAGTTAAACAAAAATCTAAGACCGTTTTAAGTATAAGATTCAAATTCTAGCTAGGCCGTACTAACAGGGGGAAGAAATACAATTTGAAAGCCAAAAATTAGACGATAATGTTTACAAGACGTAGGAGCATCTCTGAAGGTAGAAGACGGAAATAGAAGAAAATAGGGTCACAAAAGCTTGTCGAAAAGACTAGCGGAGAACTAATTCGAGGTAAGCGAAGTAAAAAAAACGTAACAAGCGATTGGCTGCAATATTTGGCTTATTTATCTGACATTTTCAATAAATCAATAAGTAGATCTGAGTTTACAGAAAACTTCATTTACGATCTTAGAGTATCAGAGAAGATAGAATCTATGATTAAAAAGATCTGGTTTTCGAGATCTCGTTTTCTTCAGGGCCAGACATAAGTGCTCGAGGCTTTGAAAGCCTTTTTAAAAGAAAATGGGTTACACCTCTCCAGTGATGTTAAAGTGCAAAGATCTTGGAAGGGATTAAAATTATCAACTGTGAGGTTCCTTCCAAAGCTTGATGAAGGTATTAACTGGATTCAAAATCCTTTTTCTGAAGAGAATTTTCAATCAGCAGAGTTGAATGTCGTACAAAAAGATGTCCGTAACTTTTGTCTCACATTTGTCAAACTGCTTCATTAGTTGTCACTTCATTGCTGGTTTGACGTAAATTCTTCCGGATAAATCCTAATAAGGAAAGTAAAAATGGTCCATTGCATCAACAGTGAATACGTTGACATGTTGTTAATTTATGCCAGAATTCTGGTGCTGCAAGTCGATTGGACGCTGAGCGGTTCCCTAACAGGCGAACAATTATTTCACCGCTCTAGTAATCCGTGCACGATAAACTAAATTACGTTTTAATTAAAATCGTTTCCCGAACCTTGGCCATAATTTTTTGAGTTAATTGAATAAGTCAACATTTAACAAAGATTTATAATTCATCACAATCGCACCATTTTAATCAGTATTCAAACTGAATTACCTATCACGCCAATAAATAAAATGAATAAAAACTATGCCATTAGTTAACTCTTGTATATATGTCTGCTATTTACATTGTTTAACATTAAATTGCACTGTTTATTATTATTATTGTGGGTATTTCATAATTACATCATCTCTGCAAATCGTATGGGCCAAGTTACAAATTGATATTAATGGAAAAAGTAATTTCTTACTTCCTGTAGTACTCGTTACATGAAATACGATATCTGGGAAAGGAAACCATTGCTTTTCTTTACGTCACCAGCTCTGAAGTGTTTACTATAAAAAAATAAACTTTTTTTCAATTGTCCTAATAAAAATATATAAATTAAATGCGCACCATGCGAAACACAATATCTGACCAAGACGAATTGAAGTATGGACATGCTATAAAATTTTCCGCGGCGACATTGAAAATAGCAGACGCCTGTCTCATTAAAACGCTGTCCGTTTGTCGGTTTTTTTTTTTTCATTCGTTGGCAGCTATCGCTAAAAGCCAGTTTGTCGCCGACAACACGGGATTTATTAATCAGGGAAACCGAAATGCGTTTCTTTTATGCGCCCGTGTCACCATTCAAAACGGGGAATAGGCATCAGCGAAACGAGCAATGTCATCAATTGAGGCGGCAAATTGCCGTCGTTCTATTAATAGGTCACATTTCGACACGATAAGATCACTGAGAAGGACCCGGTTTTGGGAATTCTTTTATATTCCTCCTGATGACGTTATATCTAGAAAATGCATCTACGATATCTTGTTTATGGTTATTTCTGTATAGAAGAATGATTAATAGCTGGGACGCTTGTCAACTTAATTTCATCGTTCTGTATTATAAAGTGCTATCCAAAACATATCTCATCAACGTGTGTGTTGGTGTAAAATATTGGTCTGCAGCACGTCAAAAAAACATTCTAACAATATTAGTTTATTTATGATTTTAATTAAATAAATTAAAAAATAACGTAATAAATACATAAAACTATATCGAGTTCTTTTTTTTCTATTACGCATACAATTTTCATTTATGTAACGTTAAAAAGCAAATTGTCAATGGATTGGTAACTGGCGCGTCCAATTCTGGAAAGTTAAGGCAGTGCTCCTCCGTGGCAACTGGCCTTACACTTTCCAGAACTTGGACTACAAGAAGACATCACTGAAATTAGTGAAACTCTGCTTTCCACGACATACTTTTTGTATGAAGGAAAATACTACGAGCAGAAGAACGGAACAGCAATAGGAAGCCCTTTATCACCAGTAATAGCCAACTTGTTTGTGGAAGCATTTGAAGAAGAAGCCCTAAGTTCCAGCGCTATGAAACCCAAGTGTTGGCTGCGATATGTCGACGATACTTTTGTAATATGGCAACACGGAGAAGAAAAACTACAACAGTTCTTGGAATACATAAACTCACAGCACCCAGCCATCAAGTTTACCATGGAGAAAGAACAAAATGGAAATCTCCCTTTCCTGGATGTTATGGTTAAGAAAACAAAAGAGGGATGCTACAGCACGCAGTATTTAGAAAGAAGACGCACACCGATAGATATCTGCATGCAAGATCTCACCATCATCCAATGCAGAAGAAGACATTAATACAAACTTTGCTATCCAGAGCCGACACCATCAGTGACGAACAACACCTTACCAGTGAAAAGATACATTTGGAGAAAGCACTAAAGAAGAATGGTTACACTGACATCGACATAAGGAGAGCCACTAAGAAGAAGACGACACTGCAACAACTACAGAACCACGAAGAGGGGATGGCGTGTTTACCTTACATAGCAGGAGTCACCGAAAAAGTAGGCCGAATTTTGAAGAAACGTAACAAGTACGCTTCGGGGCTGCAACGTCGATCCAGCAGTATCTACCGACCGCAAAGGATAAGATACCCAAGGGGCGCACAGAAGGTATCTACAAGATAACATGCCAATGCGGACAGTGCTACGTCGGGCAAACAGGAAGAGCCATCGACATAAGAATAAAAGAACACGAGAGGGACGCAAGATTAAGAAGGACCGAGCAATCAGCGGTGGCAGAACACATGCACGACACCGGACACAAAATGGATTTCAAGAATGTAAAAGTAATAACTACCACCAAGAACTACGGGAAAAGACTCATCAGGGAAGCCATAGAAATAGAGAAGAATAAAACCGTTAACAGAGAAGAAGGGTACCACCTTAGCAACACGTGGAAGAGCCTACTACGAACCGTCATGGTCAATGGAGCGGAAACTACACGGTTGGATGCACCAAGGGCGTATATAAGAAGAATGTCGAACCATGGAGAATCAGTTCAGTTATCCTGAAGAAGCTGTCAGTATGAACAGCGAAACGTCGAGCGAAAGTTTTGACACACGGCGAAACCCGCAAGAAGCTGTTAGTTATAGTTACACCGGCCGTGAAAGCCTACGCAGTGTTATCAAGAGGAATTTTTCCCAAGAAAAAATTTTCTCCTCACGCAGGATTCGAACCTACATCCTCCCGTTTACCGGACGAGCGCTTTACCAATTAAGAGAGGAGATGTAAGTTCGAGCGTTCAACCGAACATTAGGAGGAACAAAAGTGAAGTACATATTATTTTGTGGATGGAGATCCAAATTATAAATAACTTTTATTCATATGCCCCATGATTATCTGTAATCGTTTTTAACAAACTTTTATGGCATTGGCAAAAGTTTCATAATTTTTCTTTTTTATTAGCCCCGTTATTAGCTGATGTAATCCATTCTATTTATTGTATAACTTCACACGTAAGAAAAACTATATGCGCACATTACATCAATTTTACCAAAACCGCTTACATCGCCAGAGATAAAAATGCTGACATCATCATCGCTCCTGTCCGCTGCCAATCCATCATTTTTAATTGACATTAAACACAGAATTGTTCTGCTGTGTAAACATTACCGTATTATAAAAGATAAAACCTAGTTATCTCTCTATAACCGATCAATGCCTATCCATATATTAATATGCTGAAAAAATAGGAACACAACACACACATAAAGCTCTTGAATTACGAAAGTTTCTCATCTGCTAACAGCCTATAGTAATGACGCAGGAAAGTTGGAATGGAATCATCCGAATGTTACCATTCAGTACGTGATCTTATTACATGGACCTTTCTGTTTTATTCTTTAGGATGATTGGGAAATATCTGTAATGTATTGCTTCTACATTGAGAGACTGACACTGAATTTGCTTTCTCACGATTGTAAGAATTACTTTACAGGTTAGAATTTTTTTAATGCTGGACTTAAAAAATAAATTTACGATGAAAAAAGAAACAAAAAATTAAATTAGATCAGCTCAGCTAATAAGAAATTTAGAGAATATGAGCGCGTTACTATCCTTAAATGAGGTTAAATTATTCTGAAAATAAAAATGTTACTCTATAATGTTGCAAATTTGTTTCAGAATTGTTTGTAGAATTTGAATTTTCATTAATTTCTTCAAAATGTTTAGAAAATTCAGAATATTTTGAATCACGCGGAGTGTCAAAACTTATCTTGTATTTATTGTATTTACAACACTCATCAATATTGTAACATCATATGATTTACCATACATCTGTAATCACATTGCATCTGCAGTAATTAATTGAAATTTAAATTTGACAAATATAAAATCTAAAAAATAAAATCAATAGATAATAATACAAAAATTGTAAAATACTTACATGTGCGGAAGAAAATACAAATAAAAAATTGTCCTAGGTTGGTGTTGAAATGGTAATTTTAAAAATTTATTATTATTTAAATTTAAATTTTACATAATAAAATTGGATAATGAATATACATAATAAATTTAAATTTATCGGAACAGGAGTATGAGAATATTATACTTCTTGTGTGTATGGGAGTGTATGTAATTGTGTTTGGCAACATGTTCTTATTAAAAAACCCAATTTTCTTTGTTAATTTATTCGAAATTTCAGCTTTAATAATTACAAAGTATGCAATAATCCACCAAAATCCTTGAAGAAGCTGTAGATACTTGTATAAAATTTTGTTCGAGGAATTTTAAACATAGGCGAGTATAAATAAAGTATATACTTAACATTGTTGAGAAGAATTCGTATATTTCAATCTGCAAAGAAAACCCAAACGCACGTAAATAAGCAGTGCGTAGCACAATAAATATATACGAAAGCTCGAAAGCATTGTCAGGGATTCTGTGAATAATCGCGCATCGGAAGAAATCAGGTTGCAAACAGATATGGTGCATTGCTCTCGGTAATCCTAGGTGTCTTTGGTGTCGGTGCAGTTCCGGGTCCTATTTATATATTTGCGACGTTCTAAATGTGTTCGAAAATACGCTATTTGCGAAATTGGTACATTCTAATGAGCGTACGTGTGTCATGTTCACAAATAGGGCAACCGTAGGTGCGATTGATGTGCGTGTAATCTGAGATGGCATAAGCCAGTGTTTATTAAAATGTATGTAAATAAATGTATTTAAAACCCATTTTGGAGAAGACTTTGAAATAATATTCCACCTATTAATAGGCATCATTCTAAAAACTATTTTCTTACGCCCTATACATATAAAACTCATATAACATTAATGTAAGAAATTCTTTAAATTTACGTGTTTATATCTAAACATTGTATACGTAATCAAGGACTTAAGCGTAACGTTAAATTGAAATTGTATTGAATATATTCGTCCATAAAAAGTTCAATGTACCGTCGTAATTGAAAATTGAACAATAGGCGATTAAAAAAATATCAGATTTAGTTTCAGGCATTTTTATTACTCAATATTGACAGAAACGTTTGGTGATGTGAATTGAATATTACAAAGTAAATAAGCAGATAATATCAAATAACAACATTAGCATCCATATTAGAATATTATGTATAATTAAAACAAATTATTGTTACAACTTTAAGAAACATATTTCTTTTCAGCGTTCTGTAAACTACTAAAATTACTGTCAATATTTTAAATGCTTGTACACGAAGTCTAAAACAATAATTTATCGTATGTAAATAAAAAATGTTAAGTAATTAAGCACTCAGGTGCTTCAAGAAAGTATCGCGATACGATGATTCTATAATGTGTAATAAACGTTGTGGTGAAACATTTCATTCCGTTTGTGTTGATGTTTCGGAAGAACAACTAACAACTCTCAAAACTACTGGCAACATTAAGCAATGGGCTTATAGTTCCTGCGAAACTAATCCTAACCTACAAATTGTCGCAAACAATAAAAATATGGAACCACAAAATAATGAAACATATCAAGCGTTTAGTTTCCAACGAATTGATGACTTAATTACAACAAAAGTAAACTATGCAAGAAATCAAATAACTGGAGAAACTATTAACCTTCTAAAGTGTGAAATTATAATAAATTATACATAAACAGCTGCAGTTTTCAACAAAAAATCTGCAATGTAAAAACTGAAGTACAAAAGACTTGCAATTTTTGCATATTTGCCGTCCTGCCGACCTTTTCAAGATCTAATATCGACATATGTTCGGTTAAAACGCTCGAATCTCGTCCTCTACTAGCTTAATTGGTAAAGCGCCCGTCCGGCAAACAGGGGGATGTAGGTTCGAATCCTGCGTGAGGAGAAAAAAATTTCTTGGGAAAAATTACTCCTAATTATTACAGTTAAAAGCAGAAATACATTAATTTGTTATTAATTGACATGTTTTACGATTTTTCTTAAAACTCATTATTTACGTCGTTATTTGAATGTTTCCATACTTTTCTTACGCGCTGTATTTAACGCTCATTGTAAGATCCATGACTAGTTTATTTTATCACTCTACTTCTCCAATTTCCTTCTGATGTGTTTGCGTTTTGGGATCCTTGCTTGCATATCCTAACCATCTCAATCTCTGCGCTTTACATGCTGAACTATGACAATCATTTACCTACATTATATAAAAAACAATTGAACCATTTTATAACGAAAATTGGGCAATTTAATTTCAGCCGTTTCACTTACACTTCATTACAAGTTGGAGTATGTAACAATTATACTTTCTAAATTGAATTACAGCTGTACTCCTGATCTGAGCTTATTTTAAAGAAGTATTCTTCCGCAATTGCATTCTTAAAACTTTACCAGGTTGCGAAATAATTTTCTGGCAAACTAGAGTATCAATTAACACATTTTCCATCGCGCTAGTAATTTGATTATACAATCCGGTACAGATACTTCAAGGGATGTAATTAAAAGAACACATACGCATACCTATCTAATGATATCGAATTTGCAAATGCCTATTTCCAATTATAAGGAATTTCATAATCGAACTAGTTCGTTAAATTTACTAAAATTACTACTTTCCATATATGAAACAAAATTATTTCTACGTTTTGTAAAAAAGATGTTCTCTTAGAAATATATTTCCTGGATATTGGAAACATATGCGTAGTAATTTCCTTAATTTCAATAATTTAATGGCACTCCCTTTTACAAAGAACCCATACGCTGTATGTAATCGTAAAAATCTGTTTGAATACGCATGGTACATTCTATTGGAGCGTTCTTTCCATTCAGTATAAATCCATTTCGAACTAATATCTAACAGCACGAAAAGTATCTGATCGTATCACTTTTCCCAAGCAATTTCTCTCGAGTACAATATTGTCGGAAAGAGTTCATAAGAGCATCGACCCAAAAGCTTATGGATTCATTTTGCGCCCGTCAATAATTCAGGTGATCGAACACATCATATATATGCAAATGCGAACGACCGAAGGACATCCAGAAGTCAAATTATATAGGAGCTTTCTTTCTTTCGCATGTTCAGGTTAGTGTGTTACTTAACGAGGAGCGAATTGAATAGGTATTGACTTGCAGGTGAGCGGAACTCACGACTATGAACAGATCTCTCAATCGTCATTGTTAATCATACGAAGACTTTTGCATGTTTGTTTACATGACCTCGGTATAATGGTTATGACCTCTAAAAGTATATTTCTTATTACACTGATTGTGTACAAGGAGGTACTAACAAGTTCTTAGGAAGCTAATTTAGAATAATTGCGAAGCCAATTATTTTCTTATTGACTCCAAATACTTATTGTTTATATACCATTGTATATAAGCAATCTGATGTGGTGTCTCCGGAAACACTGCAGTCTCTTTGTTTTTTTTTTTTCTGTTTAATCCATCCTGGTACTCTGTACTAATTTATGCAGTGTCCTAATTTTAGTGTCCCAGCTTTTGTCACCAGTCGCTGGAACGTGATGAGAACATTCCTAGGGCGGACCTACCAACGTCCCTTCGACTGAATGTGAAATGAATGTAATGTCACACGTTGATGATAAATAATAAGTAGAGACCGGATTATATGCAAAGGAAAACTGGAATATATATGCATCGATTTTTGAGAAAATATGCATAAACCTGCGGCATATATGCAAAAAAATTGCGACAATATGCAAAATTTTTACATAAAATAAATAAGGGCAGAAATTTAAACATTAACCTTATTGCACAAAATTTTTTCACAACATATTTCTAAAACAATTTATAATTGAATGTTTTTCAAAATTGTGTAAAAGAAAGTTTTGTCTTCTATCAGAATACATATGTTTCGAAATAGAAAAGCTTCTTTCAACATCCACAGATGTAATTGGTGCATTTTTTAGCTTTGCAATACATTCTAAACTAAAATTAAAGTCGAAATCATTTACTGTTTCACCTTCCAAAATTTTCTTAACTTTCTTCAATTTCAATTACCCCGCATTTTTATTTATCACTTTTTTAAATTTATCGTATATAGAATTACCTATTGTACCCTTAACCTTCTCACATAGTATATCAAATTCGTCTACTATTTCGACTGATTCCGAGAGCGACATCCCTTGCGTTTCCAGTTTACGAATGGAACTTGAAACAAAGGTTTGGTAGCAATTCTGTTGATGTTACTATCTTTTTACAGTTTTCTAGAGCAATGCAGTCAGCAGTGATTTCAAGAATGACATTTTTTATTCCTTCGAAATTATCGGCGAAAAAAATTGCAGCCTCTAACCATGTACCCCATCTCGTAATAAGCGGTTCAGGAGGCAACTTAACACCGGGGAAGTCGCTCCTTATAAAATTGGATTGGTAAAGGTGCTTTTAAAAATACTTTTTTGACATTGCTAATTAAATCATTAATCAAGGGAATTGATTCCTAATGTCTTCGACTACACGAACCCATGAGCTAAACATGTGGTATGAATAATGTTAGTATAAAAAATTTTTAAATTTTGCGCGGCTTTTATCCTGTATGGTGCAGCGTCGGATAGCATTAGTAAAATTTTTTCACAAGGTATACTTCCAGGTAAAAAAAAAATGATAAACCTTCTTGAACGAATTGGGCAATTGTCACATTATTTGTTTTTTGAAGTTCTTTACAATAAATTAAATATGATTTACCTACAATATCTTCATGAAGAATTCCTATTAACAAATGGGCAATATAACGGCCACACTTATCCGTACTTTCATCTACCATGATATAAATAAAATTATTCCCTACCAATTATTGAATTTCTACTATTGTTTGCTGGTTATAAGATTTGACATAATTTTTTCGTAAGGTACATTCGTCAGGTCTATTATGTTTGCAATATTTTTGCAGAAATGATTTCAAATTAACATTGTTTAATCTTCCTAATGGTATGTTAGACGAAATTAATGCGTTACACAGATCAGTATTATATTCTTCTTGTTCCGAGTTTCGTGAAGTTGATGCTACACATTGACGTATAGATTGCTGCACACATGCCGATCGCTTTAGTTTTTCACAATTTCCAATATGTGATGGAGTTTTAGCGTGTTGATCAATCAGGTATTTTCTCTCAGAAGACACATACAACAACAATTGTCATTTTATATCAAAAGTTAAAGAATTTAAAAACAATTGTAAAGCTTTTAGTAAAATTAAACTTTCCAGTTTACTGCAGGCTCGACAAAATATTTTGTCGTCATTCTTTACCAGTTCAGGATATGGCTTAATCCATAAAGAAATTTTGTTCGCTATAGTCATTGTATGTACGCACAGTATTTAAAAACGTAACACAATTACATGCTGTTTCGCTCAAAGATATTCAATGAATGAATAGTTTATTTGGGAATTAATAATAATGAAACGTATTTACCACATCCCTTCTGCTAGGAGAAATTAAACACGTGCAGTTCTTGGAAAAAAGTATTAGTGAAACCAATGTAAAAGATTCATCGTTCTAAGAATTGTCGGTTGTCGATCTACATTAGGAATTACTAGGTATTTTTACTAATAGAAAGAATAAGAAAAATCTTAAATATGCAATATATGCAACCTTTATAAAAATATGCATAGAAACGCCTAAATATGCAATATATGCAATCACTAATTAGCTGTAATTAACTTCAGTTAGTGTAATACGTCTACATATAGACTATAATTAGAGATATGAAAAAAGCAAAATATATGCACTTTGCATATAATCCGGTCTCTAATAATAAGTAGGCGATTTTTATTGGCACGCAGTAGCGCACACAGAAAAAAAGAATTCTTTAAATCGAAGAAATGTTTGTTTGCGAATATTTAACAAAAACCATTTTTTTTTCAGTCGAAACATATTTCCTTCAATTAAAAATAGTATTATGTATGTGAAAGAAATACATAATAACTGAAGGAAATAGTTCTTTAAATAGCGATAAAGAAATATTGCTTTGATTCGAAGAATCCTTTTTATGTGTGATATTAGTACATACTCCCCAGACAAAGTGTGTGAATCGATTTACACACATATGAGTAAAATATTGAATATGTACATATTCCAATTTCCACCATCTGGCACCGTTGGATATGCAATTTTTGCCAAACAAACTACGGCCTCTTGTAGACTCTCGTTCGGTCTATGGCAGCGGTTCTTTAACTATGAGCAATTAATTTGCTTCAAATGTTTATCTCCAGATGTCTAAGGAGCTCCTGATCGACAAATAGCTTGCAGAATTTTCAGGTCATCGCCGCGCTGGGCAAGGATAACATGGCTGCTTTGGTAGCTTTTGACCAGCCTTATACCCTAACGGTCGTTTCGACCAAAGTTAAATAATCCTCGAATGGCATTTTCAATTAAAGTTTGGCAGTTCAGTTCTACCTTGAACAGTACCAGCGACTTCTAATTTCTCGACTTCCATTTGGTTGTTATGCGTAACGCCGAAACTTTCAGAATCCAATTTGGCTTGAGAATAAAACTCGTACGTCCACCATCTTCTTGCATTCTTGATTATTCTGGTTTTCTGCTCTTGAAGATTTTCGTCGATCTTTCTCGCAGTTTCAGACAGTTTTTTTTTATATTTTTGATTTTCTGATTCACAATCATGGAATTTTCCAGGAGTCTTTCGACTTTTCTGCTAGTTTCTCTATTACGTCTATAAAAATATCAATAATGTCTCCTTCTACATTTCTAGTACTGTCCATAATTTTCTCCAATAGCTCACCATTTTGACTAGCCATTTATCAACCGCATCTGGAGCTCTGCCTTTTTTACCTACTGATATCTTCATCCCTTTCCTCCAATTCACTCCTAAGATCATCCATTTTTAAATCCATCAATTGGCACCCTTTGGTTGCCATGGTCTATGACGCTACACAATTATTGTAGTCCACTAAAATTTGTGCCCGTTAATATATCGCCAAACTTCACAACAAATCCTAAACCTTACACCATGTTAACAAGTTTATCGTTCATGGTTCTGAAAATATCTATAATCTTTTCTGTGGCTTTTTCAAAACAACAGATTTCTAGCTTATCCACTAACATTAGCATGAATAAACAGACTATTTGCCACATGCGACTATTACCAAAAAAGAGAATTACTTAATTTATTTATAAGCAAAATTTTAATAACTTTCATGTTTTCAACAGTAGTTCGCAAACACACTGATAGAAATTGTATAAGCAACCAAATATATTTATTAACAGTCACCGCTTGAAATATCTGGACCTAAAAATACGTGATATATTGGTCCAATAAGTAATTTCAACCTGCCCCAAGATAATTAACTATCTTCTCGTATATACGTTGAGTACCTACTAAAATCAGTACGACACAGATTTTGTCCGACAACAGTTGGCAAGATATAAACAATTGCAGCATATTAATGCCGCGGAACACGGCAGTTGTTCGTAATTTATAAATACTTCATGCTGTGCTATGATAGAGTGAAATTTGCTTGTCTTGTTGTGGTCGAACTTCTGCTAGACACGGTGGTTTCTTTAGTTTTATATAAAGACATCGCCTGGTCGTTCACCTACGCTCTCGGATCTTTAATTATGGAAAAATCTCTAACATTTCGACATTTATATACTTAAGGGGGTAACCTTCAGTGCGGAAAATTATCAAAAAAAGTGATTTTTACCAAGAAAAATAACCTAATTTCTTTTAGTATGTGGAGTGATTCAAACATATTTAAATACAAAAAGTCCTTGAGTGAACCAATTATTGGTTAAATTAGCACATCTTTTTTTCTCTATGTACTTTCTTGTTAAGTGATTTGTATCGTAGCAACAGCTTTGCAGATATCATATGTAAAATATATTTTTCCTTGCAGGCCTATGCAGAGAGGACCGCCCGGGTAGAGAAACTCTCATTCTACAATCACACACAGTGCGCCTGCATCAACGTAAGTGAACTAGCAACGCTCAACACGAACGCCGCTGATATCATAAACACGGTGGCGAAGAAAACTATTTCCTTGAAATCGGGTTTATCAGTAGAAAATCTCATACGGTAAGTGATTTCAGATTTCGCAAAACATTTTTTTTTACAATATACACACTATCTCACGACGAACTGTGGCAATTGATGAAACATTTGGCTTAAATTGTTTGCGAAAGAACTTTTACAATGAATATCAGCTTTAAACCATTAGTATTTAAATTTACAAAGCTTAATTTTATGTGTAAAAAATTAGCGTTGGAGTAACTTGTTCGAAGATTAGAGATATAAACTGCGTGCCAAAAAAAAGCAACACCTTGAAGGAGCAAAAGCTCAAAGTTTGGCAACTTTCAAATAGTAAATCATAACTGCCAGTTTTCAGTAGCAAATCATAACAATTGGAAAAAAATACCAACAAACAGCAAAAATTTATCAATAAAATATCACATCTCCGCGATTGTTTATGCACTGTATAACTGTGCGAGGCATGCTCTGAATGATATGATCAATGGCACCTTGAGGGATCTCATTCTAGGCTTGCTGTAGATGACGACAAAGTTCCTTGCATTTTGTCTAACAACCGTTCTCACTCATGGAATCTCTAGGGCTTGTTCCCTAGCTTCCAACAAATCAAGATTGACTTGATTAATTATCAACACTTCCTCCTCCACGTCCATTTTTGAGAAATGATGATAAAGCGAACGGTGATCAATAGAGACCGAATTATATGCAAAGAAAAACTGGAATATATGCATCGATTTTTGAGAAAATATGCATAAACCTGGGGCATATATGCAAAAAAATTGCGACAATATGCAAAATTTTTACATAAAATAAATAAGAGCAGAAATTTAAACATTAACTTTATTGCACAACATTTTTTCACAACATATTTCTAGAACAATTTATAATAAAATTAAATGTTTTTCAAAATTGTGTAAAAGAAAGTTTTGTCTTCTATCAGAATACATATGTTTCGAAATAGAAAAGCTTCTTTCAACATCCACAGATGTAATTGGTGCATTTTTTAACTTTGCAATACATTCTAAACTAAAATTAAAGTCGAAATCGTTTACTGTTTCACCTTCCAAAATTTTCTTAACTTTCTTCAATTTCAAATACCCCGCATTTTTATTTATCACTTTTTTTAAATTTATCGTATATAGAATTACCTATTGTACCTTTAACTTTCTTACATAGCATATCAAATTCGTTTACTATTTCGACTGATTCCGAGAGCGACATCCCTTCCGTTTCTAATTTACGAATGGAACTTGAAACAAAGTTATAAATTGACTTAATATACAAAAGGTTTTGTAGCAATTCTGTTGATGTTACTATCTTTTTACAGTTTTCTAGAGCAATGCAGTCAGCAGCGATTTCAAGAATTACATTTTTTATTCCTTCGAAATTATCGGCGAAAAAAATTGCAGCCTCTAACAATGTACCTCATCTCGTAATAATCAGTTCAGGAGGCAAGTTAACACCGGGAAGTCGCTCCTTATAAAATTGGATTCGTAAAGGTGCTTTTAAAAATACTTTTTTGACATTGCTAATTAAATCATTAATCAAAGGGAATTGATTCCTAATGTCTTCGGCTACACGAGTGGTATGTTACTATAAAAAAAAAAAAAATTTGCGCGGTTTTTATCATGTATGATGCAGCGTCGGATAACATTAGTAAATTTTTTCACAAGGTATACTTCCAGGTAAAAAGAAATTTGATAAATCTTCTTGAACGAATTGAGCAATTGTCACATTATTTGTTTTTTGAAGTTCTTTACAATAAATTAAATATGATTTACCTACAATATCTTCATGAAGAATTCCTATTAACAAATGGGCAATATAACGGCCACACTTATCCATACTTTCATCTACCATGATATAAATAAAATTATTCCCTACCAATTGTTGAATTTCTACTATTGTTTGCTGGTAACAAGATGTGACCTAATTTTTTCGAAAGGTACTTTCGTCAGGTATATTATGTTTGCAATATTTTTGCAGAAATGATTTCAAATTAACATTGTTTAATCTTGCTAATGGTATGTTAGACGAAATTAATGCATTACACAGATCCGTATTATATCCTTCTTGTTCTGAGTTTCGTGAAGTTGATGCTACACATTGACGTATAGATTGCTGCACACATACGGATCGCTTTAGTTTTTCACATTTTCCAATATGTGATGGAGTTTTAGCGTGTTGATCAATCAGGTACTTTCTCTCAGAATACATCTACAACAACAATTGTCATTTTATATCAAAAGTTAAAGAATTTAAAAACAATTGTAAAGCTTTTAGTAAAATTAAACTTACCAGTTTACTGTAGGCTCGACAAAATATTTTGTCGCCATCCTTTACCAGTTCAGGATATGGCTTAATCCATAAAGAAATTTTATTCATGTACGCACAGTATTTAAAAACGTAACACAATTACATGCTGTTTCGCTCAAAGATATTCAATTAATGAATAGTTTATTTGGGAATTAATAATAATAAAACGTATTTACCACATCCCTTCTGCTAGACGAAATTAAACACGTGCAGTTCTTGGGAAAAAGTATTAGAGAAACCAATGTAAAAGATTTATCGTTCTGAGAATTGTCGGTTGTCGATCTACATTAGGAATTACTAGGAATTTTTACTAATAGAAAGGATAAGAAAAAGCTTAAATATGCAATATATGCAACTTTTTGTAAAAATATGTATAGAAATGCCTAAATATGCAATATATGCAGTCACTAATTAGCGCTAATTAACTTCAATTAGTGTAATACGTCTACATACAGAGTATAATTAAAGATATGCAAAAAATAAAATATATGCACTTTGCATATAATCCGGTTTCTAATGATCAATATAAATTTTCTTATGAAGTATATTCACTGAAATACACGCCGTACCAACAATAACCATACGCAAACATAAATTTCAAGAATACGACTTTTCTAAAATTGAGAGAACCACGCCCTCTGTTCTCACGAAAGTCGTGCGAAGTTTATGTTCTCACGACTCAAGAATAGGGTCCCTGGTATCTGGCTGCGTACTTTATAGGAATAAGGAAAGATAAACTGGCTATTTCTAGATAACATAGAGGTATAATAATAACTGTTGAAATCTGAAAAATTAAAGTTGATTACACTGATTTATAAAATTGTAAGAACATATTGTATTTCATATTACCTATATTAAATTTAAAAATTAATCTGCGCATTGTACTCAGGAAAGCAGAGCAGTAATGTATTTACATTTCGTTATTATTTTCAGATGCAAGTGTCCATCACAGTTCACTCCAAATCCCCGATAACACAAGCTATTGCTCTTGCACGTGTTCGAACAACAACCTAGATTGCGAAAGAATGCAACGCGGAATGGAATATCTCTCTTTGAAGGATAGAGCGTAAGTAAATATAACGTGTGTATAAATTGTCGCAAAGCAACATCGCTCGTTCGAATCTGAATCTAAAATTTTAATGTTTAAATGCAACGGCGGCTGGTGCTTACATTTTTACAAGGGACATTACAATTATCTAATTTTTTCGTATAAGTTCCTAACATGTTCGTATTTCAGACGATAGCACACGAACTTCAATCATTGCATTTTTTATTTAATTTATTTATTACAAAAGATTCAAACTGGAATACAAATTAACAATAGTACCACATTGATAGTAATAATAATAATAATAATAATATATTCCGAATACTTCAATTTTCTCGTAGTAGCAATTATATAATTTGCATATTTTATTTAATGGAAGACAAAGGGTTTCGATCAATTACCGAAGGGGATGGGAGGGGACGAGATCTCGAGCTGTAATATGGTACGTGGAGGCGAAAGAGAGAGAGTAAGGCAACCTTATCAAAAATATTTTATATAAAATACTTAGCATAGCCACCCATCCACGGTGTATCAAACGCGATAGTTCAAATTCCTCCCTAATAAAGGCGTACGACTCAAAGGGAGGACCCCGATCGTATTTTTTAAAGCAAAGGTAACTTAAAAACTTATTCTGTATCTTTTCAATCAAATTTATATCTTTTCCAATCGAGGGAGCTCATATTGCTGGAGCAAACTCCAGCTTAGATCTAACAAGTGTATTGTATAATAAAATAATGGGTCTAATGTTACCGAAATGCTGCGTATTACGTCTTACAAAACCCTGATTCCTAAAAGCCTCACTTGTAATAGTCTTTATATATTTAGAGAAACGAAATGACAATTCAAAAGTAATACCAAGATCTGTTATTGTCTGTTTTCGCTCTAAACTTCCATCAGAAATCTGATAATCGAACAGACTTGACCGATTTAGTCTTGAATAACTCCTAACCGAACATTTACCTATATCCGCGAGGGCCTATTGCGCTGACACCAATTAGTCAACCCATCAAGATCCCTTTGCAATAAAGTAGAATCAAAAGGAGTTACAATTTCTCTAAAGAATTTGCAATCATCTGCATACAATAAACAATTAGAATACTTAAAAACATTTACAATATCGTTAATGAATATTAGAAAAAGGAGAGGACCCAAGTTACTTCCCCGAGGAACACCACATAATCCCAAAAACGGCTCAGAAAAGGCTCCCTTGTAGCAAACCATTCGCCGTCTATTGCACAACTAACATGCAACAAGCTGTAAAAAACCAAACTTACTGCATTTCTGTAGTAACATTTCCACTCTATCAAAAGCTTTTGCAAAGTCATTGTATATTACATCCATTTGCGATCTGCCTGCAATAGTCTTAGAAGCCGCACCACAAACAATTAATAAATTAGATTCAATAGATCTGCCTTTAATGAAATCATATTGTGCATCAGCAACTTATATTTGATATGATTGTAGATTTTACAAAACAGCTTCTGTTCGAAAAGCTTATTGGGCCTTATTGTGGCGTATGCATCAGCCGCCACTGTTAAAATGTCGTATCTTTTACTTACACTCACAACCAACCAGTGGCGGCTGGTACTAAAGGGCACAAGGGCACGTGCCCACCCAACCACCAAGATAAACATAGAAAGAAATTCGCATGTAACTCAGTGCATTACTTTATTTTATTATTTATAGACACTAGCGTATATGCGAACGCTATGCGAAGCGAACTATGTTCCGGGGCACTCTTTCCGATGTACCTATTTAGAGTATGAATCGGACGGCTCCGTTTATCTTCGCTATATGCGCTTATACGATCGCTTCGGGGCACGCAATGCTGTGTCCCCAGTTAACGTCTTGCATTCGTTGCGACTGCATCGTTTTCAACGCGTACCGCGCATGTGTGATTTCAAAGACTTGAAGTTACGTTTATTATTAATGATGGAAGTTAATTGAAGTTAAAAAAACCCGCTCTCATTTGAGGAAAAACTTTTAATTAAAGAGAAGAGAATGCCTATTCCTGATCTTCAAATAAACTACACTTCCACAAGTAAAACTCGAACTTACAATAAAGTATTTAATAAAAATATGAGTGGATGTGCGGATGTTCACTAACAAATAAACTATTTTGTTTTATCTGCTTAATTTTTAAGAAAGAGGTCAGTGCGTGAAATAAACAAGGGTTAAATGATTTAATTATAAATCAATAAAATCAAATAAAGATGTGGAAAAAAAAATTGTCATATTTTCCGTCGTTAATTATGTGTATAAAAAAATGTGAAATCTTATCTATAATGTTGGACAGCGTAAAATTGAAAAGTGAACTTTCAGTAATTTATGAGCGCTAGGACATGTGTGACGTAGATGTAGGTGGTTCTTTGCCACTTTTAGTGTTCATAACACACAACAACTTAAAAAAAAAGGTTTGGCGAAAACATATAAACTGTTGGATATTATTTGTACAACCCCCATGTCGACAGCAGTATGTGGACGATGTTTTTCCACCCTCAAACGCATTAAAACTTTTCTGTCAGAAGATCGACTGAACGCATTTTTACAACAAAGTCATAGACGTCTTTTCCAGCATGAAAAATAGAAGAATGGATTTTATGTACAAAAAATAGGGCAGTTCTTATATTGTGCCCACCCTCTTTCATAACTCATGAGCCGCCACTGCAACCAACAACACTGTTCGCTGGTCAATCAAAAAGTGACGCCAAGTAAAGGTTATGGCTATGCAAAACTCCCTAAACCCCCCTAAAAAAGAGAGAATCAATGACAGATAAGTTTTAGTGCAATAAATGATGGGGTAAAATTCGTTTCAAATATTTCAATACTATGGTATTTTCAATTGGATATTTGATGTTTTCAGTACAAAACATTTAATAATTTTTATATAGTAATTCATTATACCAAACGTATAAGGGATTTTATTTTGAATCTACAGACTTTCTCACTATGATTGCATAGATTTATTCCTTACAACAATAACAATCTTCATTTGGAGGAAGTATACTTCAATGCAAATATTTATAGTATTTGTTCTAAGAGTATATTGTGTTTTCAGAAAATTTACTCTTATGTTCTAACCAACAAGATTTAGTTCATTTAAATATATATTAAGTTTCGATTTCTGAATAAATAAAAATATTCAGATTGTTAATAGAATTTTGTGTGTAGGGTCCTTCTTTAATTCCTTGTGTGTTCTAGTTCTTACGACATCATGTATTTTATTGTTGTACGTCTCCACATCCATTATTACTACTTGGTTTCCCTTTGTCTGCAGGTAGTATCTTGATAGATTTATCTTCTTTAAACTGTTTGAGATTAAGTCGTTCCGCTCTCGTAATATTGTATATTCATCGTTCGTGATTGAGCATTTTGTATTGCTGTTCTTGTTCTCCACCTGTATTCCTCTGCCGCTTCTGCGGGTTGTATCTTTTTTGCTGCAACTTCTATAGCAGGTGCCATGTCCAATGTTGGAATTTGTTTGGGAGCTACCGCGAATTTCATGCCTTTATTTAGTATTTGTATCGTGTTTGCTGGAAATGTTAATCCCTGTTTTCCGGGATCTACTTATCTCATCTCGCTCTGGTTTGTTGAAGACTAACGAAACATGATACAACATTTTAACATTACGATTTTTCAATTAGAACCGAACAAAGAATGTCACTGCATTAACAATCCAATAACATTAAGGGTACAAATGAAACAACGATAATCTCCTTACATTCTCTATTGCATACCTTAAAAAAATGTAATTCCTATATATGTTCTACGATTGACAATAACAGTATAACTTTAAAGTAGTATTCCTCACACACGAACTCTCTTTTCCGTATGTCGACAATCTGCTAACCATTTCCCAGCACTACATATTTCTCATCGATTTGCCTTATAATCCCTTCAAAAATGCCGGTACCCGGTATAGTACTTACAGTCACTTTCAGTTGATACAAATACGTGTGATGTGACCAATATTTAATGTACCGAGCGTCCAAGACCTTATTCAACGCCAACGTCGCGCATTCAGGGAACGCATGAACGAATTCATTCACTTCATTCACTACCGTTTGCCCTACCGTTATCCGTAACAAGTGATCTTTAATTATCACGTGATCTATTGCGCAAACGCAAAACTCTACCGGGATACCCGCGTCTGCGCAGGTCCTTTCACGCGGTATTTCACGAAACACAGACTGATACCCGGATTGTACCGTTTAGTTTTGCCGAAAGTCATATGGACGATGTCATTCAGAGTCTCGTGCACATCGAATACTGTAGTTAACGCAGCGGAATTTTGCTTAAACGCGGAAAACGCTGAGATGTACTTGTTCCTGAACTGATCCGGCAAATACGCGAAGAAAAACGGCAGATTTGCCTCGAAATATCCCTGGTGGGTTCTCCTAATCGCACCATACCTAGAACCGTGATCGCTCAGGAAGAATACGGCCGTCTTTTTTAAGATACCGCTGCGCTGCAATTCTGAAAAGAGGTCACGTAACTCTTCATCGATTGACGCTAATAGGGAATTGTCGTCGTGACTGGCCGAATTGCAGTGCAAGAAGGCGAAGAATTTTTGCTGCTCTCTCTGCATGCGTTTGAAAAAATTCCTGGTGTAATTAAGGAAGCGAACGTAGACGGGTGTATCACCAACGCACGCGGGAACGAATGGAGTCTTGGCATTTTGCGGTTCGGTCTTGCTTCTCGCCAGGAGTAAATTAAACGGTCTCCAGTAATAGTCAACCGGTTGATAAAGGAAACCACTCTTTTCGAAATCGAAGGTGTCTGTATGACCAGCATCCTCGACAAATGCTGTTAAGAATCCCTTCTCCTCAAAGCTCTTCCATATGAAGGGACAGTTGTCGAAGGTCTTCAGATTTGATTTCCAACAGAAGTTCCTGTCCAAATGATCGTTGCCGTAACCATTCAGTAAAGCCATCACGTTAGGAAATGAATTGTCTCCTATCTGTAACAACACAAATAAGTAGATAACGTAGAAAAGTTTAACAGAACACGAACTATTTACTGCAATGATAGCTGTAACTTTATGGTGTCAATCGGTGGGACTCCATGTTAACCCCATCAAAACTACCTTAGTAGCATTCACTAGGAAAAGAAAATCCAATCTCAAAACTATAAAAATGGATGGGCAAAATCAAGATTGGAGAACACAGGTTAAATAGGCCTTACCCTAAACAATAAACTTCTATGGAACATACATGAACCTAAAGTAACCAACAAAGCCAAAAAAGTCTTGATAGTGTGCAGAAACTTTGCAGGGAAAAATTGGGGATGCAACCTAAAAATACTGCTTTGGATGTATACAGCGATAGTGAGACCGATCATCACTTATGCATCAGTAGCTTGGAGCAATCTGACCACCGTGAGAATTAACCTC
This sequence comes from Protaetia brevitarsis, assembly GCA_004143645.1. Classification (NCBI taxonomy): domain Eukaryota; kingdom Metazoa; phylum Arthropoda; class Insecta; order Coleoptera; family Scarabaeidae; genus Protaetia; species Protaetia brevitarsis. The sequence continues at coordinate 1,085,627 of RXPK01000321.1, read as the reverse complement.
TCGAAGTGCAAATATTAGCATGGGTATGCATAGCTGGGGCGAAGAGAACTTGTCCATCGAGGTAGTATTGGATCTAACCCTTCTCCATATTGTGGTAGAAAGCGTGGCAAAAAAACCACACTCAGAATGGTCAAGGAAAGAACGATTAGACATAGGCCTCAATCTCCTGACGGTGATCAAACCTGGAACATGCGCCGGGATAACATGTGAAAATAATTCAGCTTTATGAAGGAAGTCTCCTCCAAACTTAGCAACAACAGTGAATGGGATCATAATACCAACTTGAAATTGGATAGTAATGCCATCTAATGATACACTGATGGCACCAAAACGGCAGAGAGAACTGGAATAGGAATATATGGGCCATAACCAAGTACAGTGGAACCCGGCTTACACTGACACCAGGGTAAAAAAAAAAAATAAGACGGCACATACAAAAAAATGACTTCATTTTATAGATAATCAAACACACACACAAAACAAACCGAACAATTATATTTTTAAACAAATATACACTACTATTTGATACAACGGACATTTCTAAAAAGAAAATTTATCCGTCAAAATTGATCCGGGTTATCCAGAGATCCGGGTTCACGGGGTCCCTCTTAACGAGGTTCCACTGTACTTCGAAAGCTTGGAAAAATACCCAAGTATCTTCCAGGCGGAAATACACGCTATTGAAAGATGCGTCCAGTTCAATATTGATAGAAATTATCGGAAGCAGGAGATCATCATTATGTCTGATAGTCAAGCAGCCATCAAAGTGCTGAGCTCACATGAAATCAGTTCCAAGATGGTCTGGGAATGTCTAGGGAAATTAAATGAGCTAAGCAAAAGCTATAAGGTAACCCTCCTGTGAGTTCCGGGTCACACAGGCATGGAAAGAAACGAGATAACGGATAATCAACGCTCAAAAGGAGCTGAAGAAACTGAAAAGAGAAATGGAACAGAGAAAATCTAATTATTGGGAGAATCTCCAGGGAATGAGGCAAAGTAAAATTATTCTGGGAACCTATAACCAGAAAAGGTTTACAGAATGCATCAACCTGAATAAGAACAATAGGAATACTTTCAGGCCATTGTAAACTAAAAGGACATCTGAATAAGCTTGGATTCGCAAAGGAATCTGAATGTAGATTTTGTGGGGAACCGGATGAAACATCCATCCATCTCCTCTCAAATTGCGTAACACTGTGCAACTCAAGGGCGTTGCACCTGGGAGCATGTGAAATCGAAAAGGGAGACTTACCTAACTTGGGGCCCTCTGATATCCTACACTTTCTGACACGAATAGGATTGGAAGGCCAGTTGTAAAATACCAAGAATAGGGACACCATAAATCTTTTTGGTCGCAGTGTAACATCAGCCTCCCCACATGCATATATAACTGTACCTTTTAAAAGCCTGCCAGAGGCTTGAAAGTATTATAACCAAAAAGCTAAAGCCTTCATTTGGTTTTACGATACCGACGAAGTTATATAATAATAATAATAATAATAATAATAATATTTATTGCCCAACAGTACAAGTGACCATATTAAGGACAATATACAAATTAACATAAAGGAATGTACACTGGGTCTCAAAACTCATGTCATGCCCTAGAGAGGCGATATCAAACTTTCTTCCTTATGGGAGTGGCTTATTCCCGGAGTGCTCTTAATTACCGCCGATAGACCTTTTTTACATGCGTACGTATTATAACGCATTTTCAAGTGGAGAATTTGGTCCTAAAATAACATCATTTCAAACGCGTCACGGTCGCTGCTAGCTGATACGAACAGTTAAGTTAGGAAAGGTTTCGATGCCTACGGATTGAATCCTCATTGGTAACGTATTTTCTGACGAAAGTATGTTTGTTACCTATATCGATATGCTTAAAGTGTTATGTAGGTATAGAACATATCGCATATGCTGGAGATACATACAGGAGGAGATGTTGACGATATTAATTGCCTGATTGTTATTTCTGAATGTCTATTTATGTTATATTTACAGCTACCGTAATTATTTTCACTGTATTTTCTTGTTATAACTAAAGATTTATTTCCTTCAAATAAAAGGATTAATTTGTGTCTTATTTTAGTAGCAAAAGAGGTGATCATCTATTTTATAAATGTATCTAATGTAAACTATCCATTGTTCAAAATTCGAAGTTTTTTTTTTGCATAGAAAGTGAAGAAAATTGTTGCGTATGTCGTTTCATTACCCAAATAGAAAATATTGTAAGTTTCTCTTAATATTTAATTTGAATAAAAGAAAATACTACTTATTATACGATACCGGAACATCGAGCTTATCTGAATGTGACACAGCCATCTTTAGAAAAAACTTTTTGTTAGAGATCGTTATAGTTTTTTTTATTTACACTAACCATAATTTCCTTTGTAGGTCTGTCCACTTGCATAGTTTTCTTTGCAATAGTTTCAAATATTGTGTGATTATTTACATTTTATTTATTTATATAGTTACTTTATTGTTTATTCAACCTTGTGGAATTGTAACGATTCCGTTAGATAATGTATTTTTTGTGATGAAACTTTGGTTGAAATAAGAACTTTTAACTAAACTGACAAATATTTTTGAACTCTGAAATGGGTACTTGTTTCTGCAATTCGCTTATCTTTGCTTTCCTTATGAGTATACCTTTCTCACCATCTATTTACTATCTCCTATCTACTATCTGTGACGGGTTTGGCAACCGCAAAGCGTCATCACACACATAAAATGCTGAAAATATTGGGTGTGAATATTTGTGATTCTGTTGAAAGTGTATTGTTTGCGTACATTTATTAATTATGCCTAGAAGAGTTCATCAAAAAGATTCAACATTAAAAACTAGAGGCCCTCAATTCTCCTGAAAAAGGAATAAATATTTTCAACAACTTACGACTAGAAACGACCACTTCTTCCAAGGACTTCATTTAACTTGCTATTACATACATAGTACATGTTTCAGTGATATACCGAATTTATTAATTTGCTACAATCAATATGATTTAATAAACTCGTAAAATACAAATGCTTACTATCGTTAAAAGAACAATTTCTCTATTTTTACAACTGCAAATAAGATTACTCTACATTGTATAATGAGATATAAGTTATACCTCATCGGAGAACAGGTTATACCGTATAACCTGTTCTCGGAATTCCTTTTTAGAATTTTAGAAAAAAAATAGAAATTATAAAAAGATTATTATTAAATTATAAATAGATGTTATATTTAACTAAAATATGTATCCATTCACCAAATTTGTTAAAATCAACCAAAAACATGGCTCAAATTACTATTACAAGAAGTTTAAACGTTTCTAATATCTATCCAACTATTATTTATTTGATATTCAATCTTAAAATGTATATTATTTCCTGGAAATTGTCGTTCATGACATAGAAAAAATACATTTTTCTATAAAATATGTTTATTTATTCAGGATATTTCGTCAGTTTGGTATATTCAACTTTAAAGTTCTGTTGAGAAACCCACGTTTTTTTTTTTTAATAATTCATTCTAGATAATTGAAAAATTATTGTTTTTTAATATATTTAATATTTTTATTATATTTTATGGTAACTAAATAACATACCAGTTACGAATATTACGGGAAACAAGGTACACACATAATAAATAAGAAAAGAGGTATTAATTCAACACGCATCGGATACGCATACAAGCAAGCGGCTCTACAAACGATCGGCGATAACGACGCCGGCGTGTCTTCAAGTAGTCCCAGATAACAGGCCAAACATTAAAACCATAAACGCCTTTCTTAACATCCCGCTACAGATATTTAAAGTATCCTAGTACCTATCCTCAAGTGTGTATGGGTTGTAGCCTTTCTTTCATTTAGGTGTAAAACTGAGCAGAGTGTGCCATACAAGAAAGTATTTATAAAAAAAGATCGTAAATTTAACCGCGTTTAGGATTTGTTATTTTAAGGACGAAAATATTTAGATTCCCGACATCGGTCGAAGCAACTACGTATAAGCCACTCCCATAAGGAAAAAAGTTTTGATATCGCCTCCTAGGGCATGACATTACTTTTGAGACCCAGTGTACATATATATTGAATATTTATACAATCTAATTGATGAGTATAAAATTAATTAAAAAGATCTAAGTGTCAAAATGTTGGTTTTCTTTTGTAATTTCATTGATAGGTTGTAACTTCACACTTTTACTTAGAAATTAGTTGCCAGAAAGTTACTTTAAGGTATTTTTTGCAGATATTTTTTTAACATCTTCTTCCATATATCAACTTCAAACCTAAACGAAATAGAAGCTTACAAGGGACTCTAGATCCTAAATCGTAAATTCTGATGATTTTTTTTTCTGTAAACTCCATTTCCTCCATTTCCAAAGACACTCTCTGTTGCGGAGAAACTTCGATTTCAGTGGGCGAAATCTAACCTCGAAATTCGACTCAAATTTCGTTTATCCAAAATTATATTTAAATGAGAGAAAGATAGCAAAAACGTTTTATGACAGACTTGCACAATAACTTATAATCGCCCTTTAGCCTAGAAAGTTATCACAAGGACTGTAGCGTAATAATAGACATACAGTGTGTGTCAACGTTAGAAGTTTATGAACTTTTAGCCTAAATAAAAATTTGAAAAATCAGAATTAGGCATAATCGGATGCATTCTCTTTAAGTAAAATATTTTCAGATTGATAGCGCTTCCGGAAAAGTCACCATCTACTTTGTCATTTTAAATTGAACACCCTCTATATTTTTACATATTTGGATTTACCTATTTTTAAGCGTTATAAATATATTTACTGTTAGTAATTTCATTTGGACGTTCTGGAGTTATCCCATTTTTTTCTAAAAAAATCCGCTCTAGCAGACATTTATTCAAAAAATCGGATTCAGACTTGATTTTTGGGTTATCAATCTAGGATCCAGAATATTCTAACAACATGTTGCACTATGTTTTGGCGCCCAGAACAGCTATATAACTACGTTGTGGGGTTACTTTACTATGGCACGTTAATTTTTCGAAATTTTTAAGAACCGTATCTGTTTTTTTTATTTATATATTATAAATAATAAATTCATCGCGCTGGAGGCATGCTTCCCGATTCAATAAGAATATTTTTTTTTTCATATACGATTTCTGGCAAACACCACATGAAAACAGAAAATATGGAATAACAAGAGAACCGTTGGAAATGCACACACATTTGAAAGAACCAACTTTTTCAACTTTGAAAATGATGTAATTGGTCATCAAATTTTGTGGATTTCGAAAGTACCATTCTTATGCTTTCATCCACTCTAGAAGCGCTTACCACCTGTTAAAAATGGGTAAAAGGCGCAGTATTGAAAATAAGGCTGCATTTTTCAAAATTTTTCACAATAATCAAGATGTCCCCGAAGCAAATGAAAGTAGCCTTAGGTGTTCTAATTAAAACAAGGGAGTTATTGGCGACTTCCGATATAACCGGAAGTGGTACGACCTTGAAAGTATTTTAAAATGAAAGAGCATCTTGACTAACCCTGAAGTCCAAAAATTCAGAATTCTAAGTTTCTTCTAATCACGGAAACTTCTAATGGTTATCGTGAAAAACCATGTATATATATGCACTGATGACCAAGCCACACTGAATGCTCTTAAAATAACTTAACCCACATGATATGAGAGTATCTGACTGATGTGGTGCTTCTGGATATAACAAATGCAGTTATCCAACTGGTTGGGGTAAGAAGACACTCTCACATTAAAAGCAATAAGATGGCTGATCAAATTATACGCTTACCAAACAAGAACACCGCTTCCCTCATTTCATTTTGACTTTTAGAGCGCTTAAATTTCATACTCATCAATTATCAGGTAGTACGCACAGTACATTTTCATTAAACTGCAATTGTGAAAAGCTCTTCGTTACCTTCATAAATTTAGTGAATTCCACCACTCCTATTTTATTCAAAATCTTCATCGTTTCCGGAAGTTGTCGATGAAATGCCATCCTAGAAACCCCATCCAATATAAACAAGATGACATTCAAGTGATTGGATAGCTTCTTAACGGGAGGAAATTTCGCGACGGGCAAAACAAAATCTGCATAATCCATGTACACGACGTGTGTCCCGTAGGTACATTCAATTTTAACGAACTCGTGCTTGACTTTGACCTTTTCGTTGATGCTGATGCAATAATTAGCGAAACTACGCTCGGACAGCATGTTGCCTACTTTCAAGTACGGTCTGTAACAGCAGTTCAATTGATTCATCTTCAGAAAGGGTTCCTTGGAGAGCATCAGATGTTCGAAGTCGCTCTTCACCAGGTGAACGGTGGGATTTTTGCATCGGATTTTGATTCGATTGTGAAACGGCATGATGGAAATATCGAACGGGTTCATTATCGGGATGTTGCATTCGTGAATTATTTTTTCCTTTGTAGGTTTCGGTGACCGATTCCAGAATAAAATAAGAGGTGGTAGGAAAGCCAAACTACTCAATACAAGTATGGTGCAGATCTTAAGGTGATATAACGACATTAGTTACCTTATTACAATTTCGAAATCTAGCACGGTGTATAAAAGAATTCATTATATTTATAAATCTTTTTGGAAAAGAAATGGCGCTTGTTTGACAGAAATACACAACGACATCTTCTGGCAATTCCTAAACCACATCCTAAACTATCTATAGGACTTTGCAATGCTGTAGACATAATCGTCAGTGTCATAGGTGGTCATAGTATCTCAGCACTAATCATAAACAAATTAGGTTCGTTAATATCAAATAATATCAACAATGGGCGAATGATAGCCCATTTTGATATTATCACATTGACTTGCCAATAGCAGTCAATAAACGGACTGAAGGTCGCTTTCCTTTTAGTTGAGATATTTCTTGACGCTAATATGACATTTAACAGTTCTTGGCAATTATCTGACAGTTTAAAAGATTTTTATAACCTATACAGCACACATTCAAACGAATAACAGCTGTGATAAAGGAACATGTCAATCTGACAGCTAGCAAATTTTGAATTTTCGCGCATATGCGGCATCTTTTTTGAGTTCGTTCTAGCTAATAACAGTTAATAAGGGGACTGAAAGTATGACAGCACAAATCGAATTACATACATTTATCATTTCTGTATGAAATGTAGATTAGATGTTTTGAGGTTAAAACTTTAAGAATTAAAAAGCTCATTTGGCAATATCCTTACTTTTCACACATGCAGAATAGCTTTGTTTTTTTATGCTCCCTTTGCGTTGCGACGCAAAACACAAAAAAAATTATGAGACAACGCAATGTATTATGAAACAAAATTCGTGACTGTAACTATATATCACGACAAACTTCCCAAGTAACACATTTAGTTGTGATTACCACTGCTATAGACACAACTACTTCGTTATAATCAATGTTTTTTCAACGTAATTTTTACTACAATTACCAACTTTGAAGGAATATAGACTTAGACGATATATTTGTAGTTGTAGCTACGTATTAAATTACTTTAAGATTTATTACTTTATGATGCTAATAAAATAGTAATTGTTACGTCATTCTTACTTGTTGAGTCACTCTATATTTAGTTCGTGCACATAGTTACAGACTAAAAGTCGGCGTCACTAACATATGCTACCAAAATCTGACCTTATTGTAATCATGACCCGACTATATGTACCTTTAACCAAAAAGTTACATTTGACTACCACCTTAAAGTAACCATTCCAAATATATACAACTTTATAGGAAATTTAACTATAAAGTAGTAGAGTTTAAAGGTATTTAGATGAGCAGCGGTTTTGCTAGGTGCAATATAAGCGTGGTGGGTACTAGTTTAACGCAAGCTAGCTTATTGAGGTTTCGATACACTTCACATACATCATCGAAGCTCGTTGAGATGTCGATGACGTATAACACGTACGATTTCCCGAAATCTGTACTGAAACCTCGTCCACCGCGCTGAGCAGAACTATTAACCATTTATTCTAATAATAATGTTAAAACACAATAGGCGGGTTTTGTCTTTTTGTTTTTATTATGCATTTATATTTTATCTCTGATTTATCAAAATTGTGACAAATATGAAAATTTATAAAAGAAAATTTATCACCTCTTTAAATTAAAAAAACTACATTTTCCTATTATTCCTAAAATAACTAAAATCCTATCATTTTTTTCGTACATGTCCTTAAATTTTCGTATGAAGTCTCTAAATCTGCCCTTTGTAGTTTGCGTCAAATGAAGTTCTGGTTTTGGTCTGCCCATACTTTTAACTCGAATTTTTTGTACATAACTAAACGAATTAAAATTGTCTTTCAAATATTGCACAATAAAACTGTTCGCATCCATAATTCTTATTTATATATTGTTTAGTGTTTACTTACAATACTACTTAGTTTATTTTGTATGCATTTCATTATCTTTTTACGTACTATATATATTCTTTTTTGTTTGTCGGCTGCATCAAAGCGCATTAGTGGCGGCTTTGCTTTGTCGGCTTTCACAGAGGGATTTAACGATGCGGCGTAGTTTTTAACTGCGGCTGCGCTGTAGCCAATTTATTTTTGCTTTTCTAAAAAAAATCAATTATTATTTGTATCTTTGAGGGAAATGTACGTTTTTTGGGAACAGTTAAAGATTTACGAGTTTAAGTTTGTGATTTTGTGTGCGGGGGTTTAATAAACGTATTGCTGTAGATGAAGTACCTCAAACGAAAATTTAAATCAGTGTTTTAAATAAAATAGATAGTTTTTTTTTAACAAATATATTGTCTAATTTCCTTTTTTTTACAAAGTTAAATTTAAGATATTTATAAATTAACACTAAGTATTTAAATTATTACAACCATGATTATTGTGTTAATTATACCAACTTTTATCATTTACAATTCTTTGAAAATCTTCTTATACCTAAAACTAAAATATAAAATTAAATTTAATACGGACCTGTATTAATTACCCATCTAAACAGCACGAGTGTGATTAAACATTGAGCACTGGCTTAATATCAGCAACAAATTAATAAATTAATATATTAAAATTTTTAAATTCCAAATAAAAGAAAACAACACATGTGAGCCACCCCGATATCTATATCACACCGGCTCTCTCGCTCGCACGTACGAAGCAGAGAGCCAGAAAACAAACAAAAAACCTGGAAACAAATCCGTCCAATACTGAAATATATAGCAATAGTGAAATAAATAATATAATGTTATACATAGTCAGGAAAATTCTGTTAAAACTTAAAGTATAAAGAAATACACAATTATCCTAACATATCAAAACAACTTTCAAATGAAAATAACATTAAATTAAGAAATTTATTCAGATAATTGTTTTTTTTTTTAATAAAAAACTACAGCAGTATGTTATTTAATAAATTAAAATACTTAGGCACCCTTGGTTTCATTATAAAACTGTCACCAACAAACAGTATTGGTTCTTATGGTAGTTACGACCTGTGAACGGTGAGTCATTCATAAACAAAACATATATAATATAGTTTATCCGTAAAACACGATATCTGAACGTTGATGTCGCTCGATTTGTTAACGTGACCCGAGAACGCAACGAAAGCGAGTACAGGAGCACACTCAATTTGTGCACCGTTCATATGGAATCTAGCGTATCCCTCCCCACCAGCGCTACGTCCTTTATGCGGCTAGGCATTAGATAAAATCAACGTAGTCTCGCCTACTCGGCGCACATGCTCCGTTGTCGATCGCTTACTCGCGATGTACATACATAATACGTATAGAAAGGAACGTCGCGTCGTTTATTCGTTTCGCTGCGTTATATTTCACGAATATATTAAGATCGAGTAATAGATTTTATTAGTTTGCAATCGACGATTTGTTTAGGGGGTTCACGTGCTCATGTGCTCCTATACAGAAACCGCCACTGCTTGACAGTAGATTTAATAGGGGATGGTCACGTAATATTTACGATAAAGGATAGCATTAACTGCTACCATTTAGTAAATATCACTTCAGAGTTATACACTTCTAGTATATATTACTTTGAATACGAAAACGTAAATGCCAAGTGAAACAAAATGGATATGCCGTTACAATACAATTGCCATGGAACAATATGTAAAATAAACAAAATTCTAACCCAACAGAGATCCAAATTTTCAATGTCACTATTCATATTTTTAGTTAATAAGAACAGAGTAACGTACATTTCTTGACCTACATGCAGAATAAAAAAAAGCGTTGCTAACACTTATCATTTTTATCAATTAAACTTCGTAGCATTTCAGGCGAGCGTATTTTTAAGAATTAAAAAGGTGTAAAGAAGAAAAAGGAACAGTAACAATGAGTTGCAATTGCCAATATAAAGTAAAAATTACTTCCAGCTACGTAGCAGCTACTATCCGCCACGTTATGACTAGTAACTATTACGTCCTATAAAAGTAACGATTACGTCGCCATTACGTAATTAGAACCTAATAGTTGTCCCTCATTTGGTAGTAGTTACGGATATATCACGTAATTAGAACGTAACAGCTACTATAATTTTTATTTTGCGCAAACCTTTAAGGTAACAAATACGTCATGGCGACTAAATGTGCTACTTGGGTTACGCGTCTTCAGTAAAAATCCACCGGCTCCACTAATTACTTAATAAGATTTTCAACGCACACAGCTACTTGCGTCGTGAATCATTATTGCTCGAATCAAAAAGAACAACCATCTTGCGTATTGCTTCCTACCGCAACACAAATAGAACACAAAAACCTTTACGGCACATGTCCACATGTTTTGCGTTCCAACGCAAAGGAACAAAAACTAAACAAACAAACTAGCATCGATATTTATAAAGGTAAAGCCAAGATTGTGGAGATTTATTTATTGTAATAATAAGTTGCCTAAACCCTAATTTAACTGAAATAACACCAATTTAAACTAGTACTACCTACAAAAATAAATCATTATTTACATAAATACCAATGTAACGAACGCAAGCAAACTATACAACTAAAGTTAATGATAAGTAAAATATACGATAAAAAAATTACGAACAAATTACTTGGAATAAAATTCCCACCTGAACAAGAGAATTAAAAATCAGAATTATTATATGAAATCCTTTGGCGGAAACTACAAAGGTCTAATTCGGGGAAAGTAAATCCCTGCGCAAGCCGAAATGGTTGCGGCATCTTAACAATGCTGTAGATAGTTCTGTTGCATAATTTTTAGAACGCACAAGCAGAATAATACATTAATTTGTAATTTTCTATTTGTTTCAGATGTATAAAAAGTGGCGAATGCAGTTCACCCATGTGCGAATATGGAAAATACTTGAAAGATGTCGGAAGATGTCCCAAAAAACAAGAAAAGCACGATACATACTCTAAATAACCACCTGGCGTGCTTTTCGCTAAAAACAACTACAAATTCAAAGCGATTTTGACGAAATTGTGCTATCGCAAATGTTCTCCCATTAGTGATATCGATGGATCTGATAAACTGTGACATTATTGTAAATTACAAATCACTCAAAAAATATATGAAATGTCCATTTGTATGGCGGTTTACTGAGTTAAAATGAACTTTGTACAGATAAGGGAATCCTCAAGCAAGTACAATAATTTAATAACAAAAACAGTGCTACCAAATAGTTTGTAACTGTTTATTTAATTTACAAACAATTTATGTTATAAATAAAATGAAATAAAATGAAGTATTTATAAGCACATTCTGAATATCTTAAAAAAAAAAGTATTTTCTTAAGTAGATGATAATTTTTGTACATTCACATCAGAATCTCATATTAACAGTTTTGTCCTTTACGTAGTAAATGTATAAAACCAAATAGTTTTATTAACCTTAATTACTAAAAAAGATACTGTAAATACGTAAGGTACATACGTAATTCATATTTTATCATATTATTCACATAAAACTAGTAGTAAGAAATCTAGTCTGAATTTTGTTGTTATTGTAGGATAGTGTACAAAGCTCAAAAGCAAGAGGAGGAATTTCGAAATTTTTCCACAATATGCAATCGTAATGCTAATATATTCACAATAAACTAAATTACATAGCCACATATTTAATTTAGATCCCGTTTTAGATTTCAGCTGTAGTATTCTTTTTTTTTATTAAAAAGAGAAAGCAAAATATTTTATAATGTAAGTAATACTACACTTGGTGCTGTAAAATATTGATTAAATAAATCATATTCAGTATTGAATTTGTATTTTTGTAAATATTTTTACACCAACTTAATCCCCCCAAGTTCCTGGTTGTAGTTCCACTTTCCACACACTTCCTGTGTCTTTAGTTGCGCGCTTATCAGGATTACAATAATAGTATAACAGCTACTTGATATTCCTCCACTTTTTTTCTTTAAGTTTACTGCCTCGGTATACGAATAATTATTTTTAATATATATTTCTCAAAATTATTTGCTTTCTTATTAGAAACAAACTTAAAAACAGAATCTGTGCGACTCTCACCGCCATCTCTAGAGTAAGTGCCAAACTACATAATGCCTGCCTGAAAGCTCGGTGCTTGATTCAGTTCATTCAGTTGTAATATTAGGTTTGTTCGTTTTGGCACTAGTCACGCAGCAAACCGCATCTGCAAGCATTTCTGTTCGATTTGATGACAAAACAAACAGCAATCATAAAATCTAGAGCTATAATCAATCCAGATTCAATGTTTCACTCGGCTAGATTTTCGCGTTGCGACGCGGAGTGCCAAAACGAACAAACCTATTATAGATTTAAATTAGAGATTAAAAAGTTCATTTATTCGATCATAGTTAATGCATCCTGGGATTATATCCGACTTATTATGGGTAATTACCCATAAAATTGCCCCAGAATTCCACCTTTTGATTTACATTTCTCGCTTTATCCCACCCGGTTAAATCATTTATGCAGATATGCACACGCAGTTAATACCTGCGGTTTGTTTACGAGACAGAAAGAAAAGTTTCTTTCTTTGAAAGCGATATCCTTTTACATCAAAGAAGTAGAGTAGTCTTCAATAGTTGAATATTAGTTTTCCTTTTGTAACAAAGAACTATAATTTGCCTCTTTGGTTCAATTAATTCTTTTTGTCAGTGAGTGTTTGTATATGTTTTGCAACTGACTTTAAAGAGTGATTGTGAAAAAAACGATGGGGACACTGCAACGTTTATAATTATTATAATTATCGGTCGTTCTTATGCAATATTATTCCAAAAGATGTCGCCTTAAATTATACAATAGCTGTCAATGTTGCATAATCAGAGTACAATTTAACACAATAGAAACAAAGGTCTTTGGAAAGAAAAATGTCAGTTTCTGGGACTTCTTCCCAGATCCTCCCAGAGTAAGGTTCTTACCATGGTTTTCCCCTACTCTTTGGCCATTGATTTTATATAAGTATTATAAGTATATGATATATCAATCAATGTCCTTGGCGAATGCTGGAAGATAACAAAAGTCGTTCCTTGGGCGCATTTAATAACAACTGATAGCTGACCGATTTGAAGTAGACTCGCGATTATGTGAACTAATCACATTTCACATATTTCAGCATTTCACAAAAAGTAGTATTCATATAATTGCGAGGTTACTGTATTATATTTTTGTTATTAACAACCTCTCGGTCCGTGCAGTTAAACCAAGACTCCTCCATTCCTTTCGGGACCTGGTTTAACAGTAGGGCTTCCGGTAGCTGAAAGCAACAACTGGCATTGTTGCAGAACCCTGTGCAAGCCCTTAGCCACGAGACGACAGCTCGGGCGAGGAGGGAATGGTTCACGGCAACGGTCTTCATTCACTCTGCTCCGGTTTTAAGCAGAGAGAACGAACTTATAGCCGGTACTAACCATGCCGTCTTGAGCGAACCCTGACAAGATGGCCTTTCCCCTATCCACCACCCTGAGGACGCGCCTGGTAGGTACTCCCAACCCCCAGGAAGTAAATTAATAATAAAACATAAGTGATATAAATAACACATGCATTGCAAGATCACCCGGACTCGTGGGAAAAAATATCCCAACTCTACTTATATGCAAATTCGGTTTTTTTCTTCTTTCATTAACCCTTTTTCTATCGTAGCAAATAAAAACTCAGCGTGTTCCCTAAAGCTAATGTAGTTTTATCTACAAATATCACACTTTTCTCTGCAAGTTTTTTTTTTACGTTCTCGCCAGTAAATGGTTGCTATGTAGCTATACACACCATACTATTGAACTTTTTCGATTTCATCAAAACGTATATTATATTACCTATTACTATTTTACAATAATATTAAACATAATTATTATTAACAATAGTCTAACATTAGATCTAACATTAACAGCGTCTAGTTCAAATTTTGGCTGGTAATCATCTGCAGAAATGGGTCGTATATCTCCGCACAAAGTAGGAAATTGCTCGTTAATCGTCATATTTTCATATTTACTACAAGGAGGTTGTCCCGCCGCATATACAGGATTACCAGGTATTATGCCTCCTGGACCGTAGTTACATATAACATTTAAACCAACATACTCTCGGTCACTAAATTGTGTCCTACCACAGCCAACTAAATTTGTCTCAGACCAAACCATTTGGGCGTAATATTCATAATCTTCGCTTCTATAAACGAACATTCGGTTGAAATAAAGAAGAATAGAAACGAAATCCATACGAAAGAACTTAACTTATTATATCTATAGGAATTTATTATATCACTATTTATATTAAATTGCTCTAGGTACCAAGCAGTTATAGCATCTTCTATGTGATCAAGATCACTCCAATCGATAGTATTGTCCAAAGAAGCATTAGCCCACGTATTTTGCCCGTTGTCACTATACCTTACTATAATGAATGCATGATGTAATCTTACACATACAGGTCCTTCGTCTCATTCCGAAAGCCACGTGATTTATGAAACAATTATGGCTAACACACAAAAAAAATGTTATTTTTATTAGTTTAACAGTCGCAAGTATCTGAAGAGGAACAATATAAGTTTGTAGTAATTTTAGTAATCCAAAGCAGCCAACTAAAGTGTTATTAAGGTTGTCTAACCTTGCAATTAGGTGACTTTCGGATAAAATAAAGGATCTATATACTAAGCAAACAAAAAGAATTTACCCGTAGCCCTACATTGATCTCTTGCGTGCGACGGTCTGGGACTTTCCATGCACTGATTAGCCCAACAGCTTGCTAAAAATTCCAATTCTTTATCGTAGCTCTATAAAGCCCTTTATTACATAAGTAAATTCAAAAGCGAATTTGAAATATTGTGCGTACCACTGCCATCATGTCGGTTGCTGAAACCTCACTTCTGATTTCATTGTGACGTTGAACTATGTACTCCCGCTCAGCATCGTTAAATGGTAGTCTCTTATGATGTTCACCGCAACTGTACGCTGGCAAGCATGGCTAAAACGGAATATAAATCCTAGAGATGCAGAAATAATCCCATAATTCAATCATGAACGCTTTTTATTTCATTCGTTATTCAAATAAATATTTCAATAATTATTCTTATTCGAATAACCACTTTCATTCAAATAATTGTCCTTATTGAAATAATTATTTACATTCCAATGATTATTGCAATTCAAATAACTTTTATTTCTTTATAATTTCTGGATCAGAATAATATCTTCATCTGTAGAGGGATTCAGAGAGCTTGTTTAAGTATTTGTTCGTATAATATTTGTGCAAAGTCCGAGGAAAGAATCCGTGGAGGAAAGTGTTTTTTAATGCTTAATTTATTTTATGTCATACTAGTTCATTATTGTGTGTTTACTACTTAGTTACCGACTGTATATTAGTGCACAATAGTGATGTAGCGAATATTCGCATTCGCATTCGCATTCGCGAATATTCGCATGTTTTTCAATATTCGCATTCGCAATAAATAATGCGAATATTGCGAATAAAAAAGTTACCTTTTAAAATGGATAATTTAGAAAAAAAAAAAGTAATATTTAAATTCATTGAGATTCTAAAACAACCTTTTGGGCACAAATTTGCAGTTTACATTAGAATAACCGTCAATAACCTCAAAACTAAACTTGAATTGACAAGAATAAGACGTAAAAGTCGAAACATTCGGTTGTACTTGACTAGTTTCGCTGCGGTGATGGAGACATTTAATTCCCTGCGTGTGCGCATAAACGCTTAATGCAAGTGTTCGTATAGTTGTATATTAAGAGCTAATAGAAGGCGTTAGTAAAGTTAAAAAAAATAATATTTGTATTCGCATTCACATACGTGAATATCTAGTGCACATGTGCGCATTCGCATTCGGGAATGTTTAAAATCACGTATTCGGTACATCGCTATGCCACTGCATGTAATTTTGCTTGAGCCCAGGTTCACAATGACGAAGCTAAGTTCCGTCACCAGTAACAATTTAAGTTGATACACCGTCCCTCAAGTTCAAAAACGCACGGGAACATTTTACATCAAAATTAGCTTTAAAAAGTTTGGAAAATCATTTTTGCGAGTTGTTTTAGTCGTACATTATCCATTATTAATATTTGTTAGTGATTCTGTTTAAATTTCTTTGTAAATAAGTTTTTCTAAGTACTGTAGTATCATGTAATCATGTCGGAAAACGGTAGCATTGATACGTTGATGATGTGTGATCATGCGTGATAGTTGTAAATTGAGAGCTAACAGATGGCGCTAGTAAAGTAAAAAGAAATATTCGCATTCGCATTCGCGAATATCTAGGGCACGTATTCGCATTCGCATTCGCGAATGTGTAAAATCACACATTCGTTGCATCACTAGTGCACAACATGTCCAGCGCGAACATAAAGGCACAAAAAACAGTTTTTGATTACCATATTAATAACCTTTTTTGGGCCTTAGGATGCATTACATTACCTTTTCCATAATATACAATTACGGACACCCGTTCTGTGAGTAACACTTTCACGAACAACAGGTGTCACTATGGAAAATGCTAAAATGGTATACTCTATCTACGATTCGTTGGGTACCATTTCATCTACGATACCGAGAATTTATCGTGGTATCGATGAGATTTGCGATACTGATTTGAGTACTCAATTAGAAGTATCGATACTCAGTTAAATCCATTC
This sequence comes from Protaetia brevitarsis, assembly GCA_004143645.1. Lineage (NCBI taxonomy): Eukaryota > Metazoa > Arthropoda > Insecta > Coleoptera > Scarabaeidae > Protaetia > Protaetia brevitarsis. The sequence goes on along the minus strand of RXPK01000321.1, from coordinate 1,068,589 downwards.
GATTCTATGCAATCAAAATAGATCAAGAACTAGACTATTTTTTCTGGCATTTCAACTTACTGCCTAATTATTCGGCAAATATTTTAAAATTTTACTTAATTTAAATAATTTCCTAAGGCTTATCCAGATATTATAAAAGTAAAATAACCTACAGGAATGTTGATTTATGAAGTTTAACATAATCAGGTGGTAGTCAATTCTTCTAATAGATATGAGTGTCATCCTTGTTTTTAGGTAGGTATATTTCTTTATGAGTTGGTATAATCCATAGTCAATTTCACTTCATGAATTATATTTCTTTATAGTTATTCTGTCGTTTGGAAGTACCATTGGGTGTAACTAGATGGGATTTTACGTTGCGCCATCTAAGAGACACCCAAAAGTACTTCTAACCGGTTAAATCAGTTGAATTACTATATAAAGAAAGTTGTTATCGTTGTTCGCGGGATCTGTCCGCATATCGCTTAACAATCTTACTTTTTCGATACCCTTCGATACCATTGTCATGGTTGGTATCGACTTTATTATTACGATGCCACAAATAGTAGTATCGAATAAAAAAAATACATACACACAGGTACTCACTAGTACTGAATGGACCCTAAGCTCTATCGGTAAAATAGCTGTGGGCGTAATCGCAACTTCTAAGGAAAGAAATTTTTCGCTCGACGTTATGCTATAATATATCAAAGATGTAATTTAGAGGCATTTTAGAAATTAGCGTATCACCGTATTAGGTATTGTGGTTGTTTTAAATGTAGATGAGTCATATTAAATTGTATTACTTTTTGAGGCTATGAGGATGAGTTCTTAAGGAATAGAGAATTCATCCTCATAGCCTCAATGAAAGTGTAATTAAAAAATTTGATAATAAATTACAGGAAATAAGTAATAACTTATTAATAAATCAAAATAAAATTTCACAAAAAAAAAAGTAGTAAGTGATATTTATTGCAATAATTTTGAGCACTTCAGTTCTTATTTGGAAGGTCATCGTTTTAATGGGGTTTCACAATACTGAGAATATTGCCACAGTGCATTTTGAAGTATTACCTTACTAATTGTCTGGACCTTTTTATTCAGAACTGGAACGATCAGTTACAGTTGTAAGAAAAATAATTTTGTAATTATGTACCCCCTTGGTACTACCTCAACATCTTGATTAGAATTTGCAACATCTTTTGTTGAAACACATTATGTTTGCATATATTGTGGTCAGCACGGTAATATATTATTTTCTACTCCTTGACACACTCGTAAGAGATATTTTTCAAATTGCATAATCTGAATTGAAGAGATTTTAACTAACCCTTGAAATTAAATAAAAAGTTATTTTTGCGTTGTTAATTTGAAATTTTCGAACAGAATTATAATCTTCAGAATTCAAAATTCGATGCTGAAAAAAAAAAACTTAAGAAATAATATCATAAAATTACTTACGGCTAGGTCACAAGCAATATTTGGAACTTGTGATTCACCAACGAAACAACTCAGATCACAGTAATGCTGGTACTCAGATACTTGTGGAATGCCAAGGTGCTGAGAATAGACGTAATCGCTCCAAAGAACTATTAATGCCTTCACTATCCACATTACTATCAAATAACTTAAGTTTCTTACTGAAGCATGCAGACATCTTTACGTAATGACAGGAAAGTGACTTAAGGAAAATCGTAACCAAGGTTACTTAACAATAACTGTTTTATTAATTTATCAACAGTATTTATCACAGTATCATATTTATATGGATAAAGATATGAAAGTATAAAATAACACTAAGCATTTCCATTTAATAATCTTTCTTCTTCTGTGGTAGCCCACACCTTTTTCCATTTTACGCACGCAGTAATAAAAATTAGTAACACAGCAATACCAATAACGGCATATCCTGTACAAGTAAAAATTGCTGGTACTGTCAACAATACTTTAGCTTTATCCCCCAATTGCTCAGTTAATTTCGCAGTCTGTGAGAACCACATCATTGGTACAAAAGTTTTCTTCACGTTTTTGAACATTGTGATGTGCGGTATAGGTTGTATTAACAAATTCAGCTGCATTGTCGCTCTAACCTCCAGTGGTATACCAGTATTCGGCTCCAAATTCATGAAAAATTCATGATCTAACTTATTCGGTTCCATACCTATAATTGCCTTCCGATAACTCGGATCGGCCAAATAAAAGTGAGGGTAAGATACGAACGCTGGAGCACCAAATCTGGTAACAGAAAGATGGTAATAGTTACAAAGTTGCATAGCTTTAGCAGTTACAAAGCCCTACTTGCATACCGATACATCGCGAACCCCACTTGGAACAGCCAGATCACTAGTAAAACACTTTTGTTCCGGGTACTTTGTGCCATTATCAAAATTAAAATCTGTACCAACATATAGTTTTCCTTGCAATCCGAGAGTTTCATTTAAGTAACTGGCGTCATGCGACAGCCATATCGAACTGTAATGTACATTCACATTTCAGAAACAATTTAATGTTTCCTATACACAGCAAATGAAGTACAGATAGTCTCACTGTAATATTTCAATACGGAAATAAGAACACCAATCGTACATTTTGAGGAAAATAAGGGTTGCCGGACGTTCCGACTTTATATTAAAGAAAAAAAAGGAAACTTCAAAAGAAGTTAAATCTTCATTAAAATATGTATAAGTAATTTGTGACGCCGTAGTTATAGAGACAGTTATTGTTATTAGTATAGTAAATTAGTAAGTAACGTATTTTTATAGTGTTTTCTGTAGCTATCTATCATCACGTAAACTAAATTTGAAGCTTTTAACGTTTATTTAACACACAAAATATAATTAAACAGTACATTCGTAGGTTGTTCTTGTTTTATAAAGATTTAATATATATTTCGAATATTCACATCAAAACTATTATATCAACTGATTAAAACATCCTCATGCGCAGTAAACGCTATGATAGCCGCGCCTCCATTTAGGCGCGAATGTTTTAAAATTAAAAATGTTCGTTACAAGCTCAAATAAAAGAGTAATAAAAAAGTAATAAAAACCACTAATTATTTACGTTTTTTTTATTATATCCCGTTTTCGAGGTAAGAATCCAGCTTTTTTTTTACTAAAAAGACTTTTTTTACTAAAAAGACATACATTTTCAATAATATAAAGCTTGAAACCTCTTCCTTGCTTCAGCCCTACCATGTATTAAACTAGAAACATTTATAATTTACAATCAACCACATTGAATTGAATTAGTCTACAATACAATGAACATTCTAAGCGTAAGCGGGCGTATACTTAAACAAACGGTTTTTTACTTAAAATACTATTATGATTTCAGGAAACTACCTTATTATATTTATTATTTCATTTTTATAATTTCTACCGCAAGAAAGATAAGATTTGAAATACTATAGTTATGAATTTGCGCGCGATGTCAATCTGGAATAATACTACACTTTATTACTATAATTAATAAATACTACATGTTCTTAAACATAATTTTTATTGCGGGGAAATATCTAAACCGAAATCCATATGAGACGACCATCTACATATGTTTCTACTTTCAATAGCCGATCTTTGATGGCCGTCTGACTCACACGCTTGCTTTAGATTTCCCTACCGTGATAGTGGAAGACACCATTCCTCTACAGTACCGAGCACTGACGTATACTGATGACGCGTCTGCGGACGCATATGCTTGGAATCGCCACTAACTACCGCGTGACTCGATGTAATTTTTGCGTATAGGCCGACAATCCCTTCTTCCGTTAGCTCTGCGCGGAGACCTACAAATCGAAGTTGATCTGGATGTGGCTTCCCGCTCGTCGCTTGTCTGCACAGCGTGTTTCGTCTTATAAAATCATGGGAATAGCAACGTTCGTTCTGTACTTAAATGTGCGTACGTGTATTTATCGGTATTTTTACAGAAAATAAAAGCTTTTTAACGATTAATTTGTGATTTGCAATGCTGGTGTCATTGCCCCGTAGCTTTTTAAGAGGAGCCGCCATAGATACAAGGATCACTTTGTACGTAGGTAGTAAAATACATATGTTGTATCGTCAGAAAAATAACCGCTGGTGCTACTTCATTATTTTAACACCAGATGCCATAGATTTCCTTTTTAATTTACATCAAATGGTAAAAAACGTGTTAGATAGTGAACTGCAATCAGAATTCAAAATGGTGATCATTTATCTTCTGCATTAAACGAATATATATACAAGATATATATGTATATACATCTTCTGTGGAATTTGAATGGTAATACAAATTTATTACTGTTATTATTAAATAAGAAAACAGCAAAAATAAGAAATAGATACAAAAAAGTAATACCAAATTGAATAAAAACGCATTAAGATCACCCCAAAAATAAATAATTAGCTGACCAATTAATTACTTAATTAATTGTTAGAACAAAACCATGACTACAGTAGCGCCCTCTTGATAGTACTGTGATAACGCCAAATTCATGCATGGGGAACCCCCGAAATTGACAAAGTGACCCTTGTTATCCTTATATCTTCGCTGCGCTGACTTTACTTCACTAGTCACATAGAAACTTGATCATCCAATAAAAATACTAACCACTACTATTTTACTACTAATAGACAACAATATGCGGCTGATAATTATTATTGATGCTTGTGTTTAGGTACTTTTAAAAACGGCTTTTTGCTTTAAAAATGACTTTTTGCCTTTTGAATACAAACTTCTTATTGAATTTTGTTCTCACAAAAGGAATTTAGGTGATTTTTGTAAAATTATAACTACATCGTATCAGTAACTTATTCCATTGAGTTTAGGCAACCAACTATACCTTCTTAAATCAAAACGATCTGAAAAGTTCTAATTTCAAGGCTATAATTTCGCAAAGGCAGTGAGACTATCCGTAGTTCTTTTGCTATACTGTCAGAATGACTATACCTGCATAAGTCTGGTGAAAATAGTGACACCTTATCATATTTTTTAACAGGAGGCCATAACTCTCCGGAAGTCCCATTTACAATACCACAATAACTAGTGTAATCACCTGTCCACGATGCTCCATTCCATTTGTTGATTATTCCTAATAAATTAAGATCATTTGCTCCAGTATACATTGTAAAGTTGCCATCGTAGGTTTCTGAATTATTCCTCTGAATAGCAAAGTATCACTTTTTTTACTAATTTTTTCCTGCTATAAAAACTTACCTGATAAAACCAGCCAAATCGATCATATGGTATATTAAAATTACTAAGATTTAATTGTGATAGGAGCTGAAGTAATTTATCTTCATATCCATCAAAAGTCAACTCAGCAACAGTTTTAGTTTGTACTAATTCCTTTTCTTTAAGTTGAATAAAGAAATCAACTATTTCTTGAATAATGAAAATTTTCTTCCGTACAAAATAACCTACTGTCTAAAAATTAGTTAAGCACTAAAATTGCAATTTAAATATAAAAATGGATACACGGAGCGTACAGAGTATACAACAAAAGAAAGAAGGAATGGTGAAGAAAATAATTAAGCACCACATGTAGGAATAACAAAAAAGAAAGGAAGAGATACGCAAAGAATATGCAGAGAATATTGAATATGGTGATTAAAAGTAAATGAAAGGGACAGGACGGAAGGAGGAACAGAATGAATAGTGGCACCAAATAAAATACAGGACATTAGAGAGAAGAAATGGGATGGCATAAATCAACATGCAAGGAAAGCATAAAAGATTACTTTTTTTAAAGAATTACAGAAAGAAATTCGTGAGAATAGTGAGACTATAACAATTATGGAAGACTTTAGTAGAATGTTAAATAAGACACACTTATAATACAATAACAAATCAGAAAAGAAATATAGAAAACAAAATGGAAAATTATGGAAGCATATGTTTGAAAATGACATGATGATAAATGTACATACGGCTGCAATAACATTTAAGTTGGTAATATTATCTTCTAATGTCCCATTTGATAATTCTGGTTCAAAATGCCATATCCTTTTTTGATAGTAAGTAACTGTGTTATCACAATCGTCCCAAGTTAAATTTACTCTGATATGGTGTTCAGAAAAAACATATGGTCCACATTCTTTAAATACAGGAGTTACACTCCAATTCTGTAAAACCTCATGGGCATTCGTCCAATTAAAAAGGTAGATATTAAGGTACATAGGTATGGGTGTTTCTTTCCATAACTCATAGCCGGTTGAATGTTCTGAGATTATTAATTCCTGAAATAATTAGAAAAAGAGATGAAAGAATTGCATTACATAAATATGAAGCAATTTACTTTCTAAAATCATGCAATATATGTAAAAACTTTCACATTCCAAACACTTGAAATAATAAAAAATAATAAAAATATATAATAAATACAGACAGGATTATTTCAAATTTAAATTTGAAGATAAATAATACCCTTCCTTCATGTTTAGAAATAATTTATTTTTTCTCTCAAATTAATCTCACTCACCTTATGCAAAATTAGATGATATAATTTCTGTGATAATGTAACTGCACATATTCCAACAATGAGTAAAACAACAACCGTAATCACCAAGGATACAATTTTACATCTTTTTGTGCACACAGTCATCTTTATTCTGAAAGAAATTAACTATTTGTGAGCGCAAAAAGTGGGATAGGTAGTATTTACTGGTATTTATAATGTACTATGGTAATGTATGTACTTGCGATGAGCAAAAGCGTATGCGCTAACGAGATAAGGATTATTATTTATCAATAGAACAAATATATTCCTTTAATCAATTTTAATGAGATAAACCGCACACAAAGAAAAATAAGCTATTTTTAAATATTAGGAAATATCAAGGAGATCAAGTTAAGACCAGAAAAGCAATAAAAACAAATAAAAGCAAGAAACTGGGTACTGAAAAAAAAATAAAACTAGTTTAAAAATGATTCATTTCTATTTTATCAGATGTTTTCCTACGTAATGTATGCACTTTGAAATACTTGCTACTGCTGATTCATTAATGAGATTTAACAACAAAGAAGTAAGCAAAGGTTATTGGAACAGCTCTAGCTCTAGTAATAACAGACAGAAGATACATGATGCAAATTATGTTTCAAATTTTATTTTGTGTAAATATGCAAGACAAAACGTTTTGCGTTTAGCAAAAACATGACTTAACCTTTGTATTCTAATTTTCTAATTACTCAGTTTGTCATTAACGTGGTCATTAACAAACAGGTTATTCAACAAAATAGAGTTGAAGGCACTTAATATTCTTGCATTTAAGATGATTTGTAGCTAGTAAAAATGTACTTATATTTAAAATATATAAAATATATGCAAATTTTAGGATAGCAATAAAGTTGAAATCGGTTAGTGTGGTTTTACCTTATCTTTAAGATTGTACGTCACTGACTAGAATAACTATAAAAACGTAATTATTTAAACCATTGTAGTCAAAACATATAAGGTCGAAGAAGTAACAGAAACAAAACACAAACAAGATTTATTTAATCCACCATTTTTATAACTATGCGCCATCTTTTGGCACTTTTGGCGATAATTTTCACTAAACAAGAATATTCTTATTTTTCGATTGTTTTCGATTATTAAAATATGCAAAAGAGGAATATATTTATTCATAACAGTTATTTCTATATCTCATTGAAAATCATCATTTTTTAGATCTTCTCTTAGTGACAAAATAGTGATATTGATCACTCACTACAATAACGTGAAATTGTTGTTATATTGACATAAAATAAACATCTTACTTGATTCCTATTAATAATACTGCCATAGCGCCATATAATGCTAATTCAGGGTAGTTCCGCATTTTATGTTGTATTTGCTGCTACCTGCCTGCATATATCGAAGTAGTGATGGGCATAATCGAATGTTTTCGATAATCGAATGATCCATAATCGAGTGATTGTAACATAATCGAATGATCATTATCAATCATTCGGTATAGTAAGATATCATACCACTTTTTTTTTTTTTTTGGTCCTCATCATTTCGTTTTGAAACCTTATTTTTCCCAATTCCTAATGTAATGACCATTTTATATCATTAGCCAACTTCATAATAGAATTATCGAATGATCGTCAACAATCGAATGATGCCTTTTCCGTCATTCGATTATGCCCATCACTACCTACATGTCTTACAAACTAAAATCACAGCTAAAACAGTTATATGAAATGTAGTGTACGTATGTGTCATCAAAATTCAAATTATGAAATCACACAAAAGCACCTTGACTTGATTAACCTCGAAATCATGCTTAAATCATACTTAAATTATATTTATTTTTTTATATTCAACAATGCTAATTTGGTTGCATAAATTCATTTGTCAGTCCTGTAAGTCAAAAGTAATTATTATGCAAACACGATCAAGAAACCACAATTTTCCTGATTTCTTTGCGATAGTTAAAAGATATCATTATCTTTGAGTGAAAGAAAAAAATAATTAGATCATTCATCTTATGCAACAGCAGAATTTAGTTGAATAATAACAATATTATTAAATAAGTATGCCTGGAAAGTTAGGGCCCTTACAAATTATTAAACAATCTAATAAAGTAAATACAGGCACCGTAATATTTTTCCATGGATCAGGTAATATATTTTATAACTAATTAATTTAAAATAAATTATATGCTCACATTTAATTTCAGGTGATACTGGGGCTGGTATATTGGAATGGGTAAAATTCTTAGTAGGAGATTTCACCTTTCCACATCTAAAATTCCTTTTTCCAACAGCTCCCCTACGACCATACACGCCTCTAAACGGTGAGGTATGATTATGAAATATTAATTTTTTTTTATTTTTACTGTATAATTTTAGAAAAGCCATGTTTGGTTCGATAGGCTTGATATTAATCCTACTGTTCCTGAGCATAAAGAAACAATGGATTTGATTGATGTAGAGATTAAAACTTTAATTGATACTGAAGTAGAGAGTGGAATACCATTGAATAAGATCATTGTCGGTAAGGTTTTAGGTAAGTCGTAAGGAATGTATGAATTAATTTCTGAATTCCAGGTGGCTTTTCCATGGGTGGGGCATTAGCACTCCATACAGCCTATAGAAGTCTACCCGGCTTAGCAGGAGCATTTGCATTATCCTCTTTCCTTAATTATGATTCCAGTGTGTATCAAGCACTGAAGAATTCGGAAAATTTAATGACACCTTTTATTATGTTTCATGGTGACCATGATACTTTGGTACCCCAAGAGTGGGGTAGTGCAACAGCAAAAACTTTACTACGAAGCGGTGTAAAAGGTGAATTTCATATTGTCAAGAATTGTTTTCATGAATTGAAGAAGCAAGAATTGAAACAATTATTTGAATGGATCAATAAGCTTTTACCTGATAAATAACGGGAACAATGAATGAATCTAATAAAGTATATATACATATTTTTCATGCAACATCTTTTATTTAGAAGTTAGCTTTCTGTTTTATTAGTTCTGTAGTTTTAATTTTGATGCACCATTGCTATTTCAGAAAGCAAACAAGAGATCCGTACTCGATTCCAATCATTTCGGCGGGAAAAAAATGTAAATTTAAAACATTGAAATTAAACATTACGAATGTAGGCAACTCAATTAGCGCTATAAAATTTACTTATCATGTTGGACAAAATAGGAGAAGTAAATCCTGTTTTACGACGATTAGACATAGGTACTTGTGCTTTGTCGATTCTTGAAAATACGGTAAGGTATGAGACGAATAGACACGATCGAGTGCCTCTAATCGTTGTAAAAGAGGATTTCCCCTATCTTGCCCATCGTAGACGCTTCGCTTATGAATGATATAATGAATTGGTCATAAAGTCATAATCGAGTATTTTTTTATTCAGATCGATTATATTCCATGATTCAAGATGATGGGGACAGCTTTATACTTAGAGAGCCTTATGTTTATCAAATATTTCACGACAGCAAAAAGAAGGGGCTGTATTCTCGATTATGTAATCATTCGATTATGTCTTCCACTGTACATGAATAATTGTGTGATTGATTTCCGTTTATTCAATAACGATGCTGTTACATGCACATTTATTATTCGCGCTCTTTTTACATATTGACTTTAAAAAAATTTCGAAATGCAGCTTCGGCATATGTACTATATACGTAATATTTCTTAGTAATAATAAAAACACATTTTTCCTTTCAATCAATTAAAAAAAACTTTTGAAAACTCTAAATTCAATTAATGCCTTAAAAATGAATAATGAGATATCTTGTTTTCATCCATTACTCACATTCTAATGAAACGCTGTATGTATTTCCAAAATATTTTAGTTTAGAGTTTTCAAAAATTAAACTAAAAGTTTTCTTGCATTTGGGCATCTTATTTCTGCGTCTCTGTATCGTCAAGTACCTATCTGAATGAAAAAGTAGTTCAACAAAGTGTTTTTAATTGTGACAATATTTACTTAATGCTGTTATGTTACACAATTTTAATTTTTGTAGTCCAAACGTTAATTAGGTAAAACTCCATTAGGAGAAACAACGTAATTTGAACGCCATCTAGTAAATACGTTTCAAACTAACGATATCTAAATATCCTATTTCATCAGGCATATGGCGTTTTATGCAAACGTGTGACTTTATACCACGAAATTGCATATATTTTTGTGAAATTATTTGTGTTAAGATTTTTTAATTAATTTTTCACGTTTTATAAACGTTTATTTGTGTGTTTAGTGCATCCTTGTTTGCTACATACAACGTGGACGTGCGATCCAAGATTGTTACAGAAAAAAAGTTTCCACGGTATGCATGGATTTTTATCTATCTAAGTTTCTATAAATAATTTTAAAAAGCATGTGATTACCCCAAATAACATCACTTAGGTGTTATCTTGTATATGCACTGTAGGATAAAAAGTGCAAATAAGAATTTCTGCCTTGTTGCAGGCCTTTTCTGGACTTCGCCTTCTCCATTTTGCAGCGGAATTTTTAATTTTCGTTTTATTAGTAGGAGCCACATCGTCCTTTTGGGGCGCAATCGTTTTATATGACTTTAGTAAAACACAGAGGTAAGATTAGATCTTCTTTTTTTATATATATATATATAATTGCCACACCAATTAAAATAAACCTTGGTTTGTTCATTTATTGATTGTGGTTGTATTATAATAATGTACAATATACATCAGATTTGTATGTATGTATAAATATGGTAATTAGGCAAGCAGACCTTTTGAATGTATGTGCGTCGTGAGAGGTGATTAGTGTGCTTTTATTAATTATTCATAATTATTGGTTAGTACCAATACTGCTTCGAAATAAATATATAATATTAATAATCCCTTATTACATGATGTTCAATTCTGGAGTGATAAAATTTGTATGCAAAGTTGAATTATATTTTGGGGGTAAATATTACTCCATGTTACCATACCTTACCATATAATTTGGTACGATAAATTAATCCTTATGCAAAAGAAATTACCATTACCATAATAAACATTCATGGAGTTAAGTTTCAAAAAACTTGGCCAAATGTTGAGTGTATTGTTCTAGAAAGCAAACGAAATTTGAATAGAGTTTTTTACATAAAATTATTATTTTAATTGTAAAATGTGTTTTTGCTGGTTGAACACCGAAAATAGTTGATTATTTGACTTTGTTTAACCGAATTATATACATAATAGCTCCTTTTAGAACTACTGGATAGCTATTAAGCTCCCACAGTCTTGATTTCATGTTTGAATTTTATGCACCGGATAAGGGCATTAAATAAAAATCAGAAACTTTCATTATCTCTGTTTTGAGTCTCTCCTCATCAATTGAAAAACACATAGATGGAATTACGGTTTATCTATTATGGAGAGATAAACATTGTGATGATTATGAGTGCTTAAATGATGCATTGATTTTTTCCACATATAAAAGCATAGGTACATAACTAAATTTTTGTGTTGATTTCGGTTGGTTTCAAATAGTAATCAATATTGTTACTATTTTATTAGGCAGTATTCCATTGATGAAATCGAAGCCTTCCAATTTGTAATATTATATCTGGTAGAACCGACGGTGGAACACTAGGCTTACTAAAAATTGATTGTTAGCATAGTGTGTAATTGCTTGGTGAAAGAACTAACAACATATTTAATTGCAATAGTAGGTATTTCTTTGGTAATTATAGAATATTCTATGAAAATATGTCATTGTACAATTGAGAAACATTAATAAATTACAGCAGTTCTTTCAAGTACTTTATTATCTTTTAGATCTAATTAATTTTATTTATTTCTCATATTTTTTTAGAGTTCCTTAGGTAGTTATAGCTCCTATGGGCTATATTCTGTTTTGACTTTGATTAATGCAACATTTTTATATATTTGCTAGGTAAAAGAACTACCCACATTTTTAATTGCAATAGTAGTATTTCTTTGACAATTATAGAATATGTATAACAAAACACGTCATTCCACAATTAAGCAACATTAATAAATTGCAGCAGTCGTTTCCAAGTAATTTTTTACATCTAATTAATTTTCTTCGATTCCTATATTTTAATTAGAATTACTTAGATTGTTATATATAGCTCCTGTGAGTTATATTATACATATTGATTTTGATTGGTGCAACATTTTTATTTTTTAGATTTTTTTTTACTTTTACCTATTTTGCTCTTTGCATTCTAGACTGAATTACATAACAACTATTTACAATGCTCGAGGAACTTGACTATATAACACTACAATTTAAACATATTAAAACTATTTCATTCTTTTGTAATATGTGTTTAATTATCTACGTATTAATATCTTCCCAAATGTTTTTTCTATATGCTTCCTCAGGGTATAACATTTTTGAATAACCAGTTCATGTACACAAAATACCATGTAATTTATATTTTTTTATTGCTATATAGTCAAGGTTATATGTCATTACAACTGTTGACATTGAATTTGGAGTATAATAAAAACACAGGAAATAAGTATGGGGTCTAGTTGGAAATAATAGATTTCATATATGATATAGCAGACAGAAGTATATAAAGAATCATTTCTACTGCTTAACTAAAATTAGGTATATCCCAAAATAACTAAAAAAAAATGCGGTTTAGCTGGAATTCAGTTTAGTAAACTTGTTTTTTTTTTTGTAATTAGCATTTTTAATATATTTGTAAAGATGCATATCTCCATAGGTATTTCGATATCCACTGGACATCCATTTGAAAGTCAATGGATGTTGAAAGGCTATCCATGGTCCATAGCAAGCAAATGACACAAGTTTGGATGTCCATTAGAAATCCTATACAGAATATTTTATGGATATGCCCTTGTATTATAATTGGATGTCTTATGAATGTACGTCGATCTTCAAATATATGTCCACTGGATATCGATATATCTCATGAAGATAGTATCCATAGAATGTTTTAAATATATCTTTGTATGTATCATATACAAGGTTAGTTAAAACTATAGAGGCAGCGATTTATTGTCGTTAGGAAGTTATGTTCAATATAAATGTTCGTTACCAAATTTTTATTTACATTTGAAAATACTGCCTGTCCAAGGATATAGGGATTTATTATGGAGCTAAAACGGATATCCATAGAATATTCTGTCCTATCTGGGTCTTCTCGTGTTGTTACCGGTACATATTTTTATTTCTTTTTTCGGCGGTCTTCATATCTCGCTTCATAAACTCTTGTTAACAGAACATTTTTCTTCGAACATTCGCCTAATACCCAAATCATATCTGTTACTTCCTCAACTGAATAGTGCCTTTGTAGAATGTAATTGTATGAACAGAAGCTGACGTTGTACTAGCAATAGTAGCAGTGGCTGCGCGGAAATGCAATAACAGAAGGGTCAGTTGACGGTTGACGTCTTTGTAATGTTGGCCGGCCAACGTCAGACATGCTGCGCCAGTATGCAGAGATTCGCGTGCGTGAATACACAACCGCTCTTTGTATATCTACTATTTTATGCATTTTAAAGTAGATATACCATTTGCTCACGCTGATATTTTAGGAAGGCGTAAATTTTGAATTTCACTGTACAATTAGCTTAAAAAATTATGACCCAGGTTCGTAAAATGAATTCGTAGACGTAATTCTAACATATCTACTTTAAATGCAATGCCATCGTAATCTGCAACGGAGAGGGCTGTCGTCTTGGAAGTGCCCGACAAAGATGCCGCAACCTTTTCGGCTTGCCCAAAATTAAAACCTTTGTATAGTTGCCGCTAAAAGATTTTATACAATAATTCTGATTTCTAATTCTCTTGTTTCCGTCGAAAATTTATTTTAATCAGTTCGTATTTTTTGCTTTTATTTTAATTATTATTAACTTTAGTTCTCTTTAGTTACTATTTATAATAAACATATTTAAACAATAATTTATTTTTGTAGGTAGTTTTGGTTTTGATTGTTTTATTTTAGTTATAATAGGGTGTATATAACTACACAATCTTTATATGTATTTTTTACCTTTACAAATATCGATGTCAGTTTACTCGTTTAGCTATTTTACAATAGATATACTATATGAAACGTAAGATATTGAAAAAGAACAGGTTTACTTGCTTATTTCTCATTCATTTGAGGGGCGAACTTTCTATGGGAAAAATTTTACCAAAACAATCTATAAATGTCTTTCACGTTCATATTTTTGACATTACTATTAAGTCAAGACATCATAATTCTTAAAGTTTAAAACTCAAAACATCTAATCCACATTTTATGCAGAAATTCCAATAAATATAATTCGTTTTGTGCAGTCATAAAAAGCAATAGAAATAAAACATTAAAAAAGAATAACTATTTTTTAATAAGTAATAATTATACAAGAACACTTTTTAAATATTTGCACAAATTATACCATCTGGTCACCTGTGAGTGGCTAAAATAAACAACAAAGGAAAAGTATATATGTCCACAATCGTTCCGACAAATAATCCGCTTGATGTTATGCGACAAGGATGCCGCAACCTTTTCGGCTAGATTTACATTCGCAGTGTTTTGCTTTTAATAACAAAATAATTCTTAGAATCTACACATGCGTAATCGCTTGTGGATTAAAGGAGATGTATCTTTCTTTATGTTTCCTTATGGCTTATTTTCCCTATGTCATCTTTTTTTGAGTCGACTTGAAGTGCAACCAATTCAATATGGCAGGTACACTCGGAGAAAAGAATTAATGCGCTTGATTTAAAAACTTTACATTTATGGTAATAATGTAGACAACTATGAATGCGAAGACATGACTTATGACTATTGCTTATTAGATTCTAAAATAAAAGCTTTTTGTTTAGTTGTTAAAAAAAAATGTGTATGTATAAAACATGAAGCTTAAGAATATAAATACTATGAGATTCAAAATGATTGTGAAATCCGCTCCTATAGATAGTAGCAGGTGTAGGTATATGCCGCGTGTTTGTAATGAAGTTTGAACTAAGTCAGTGTCTGGAACACAAGAAAGTAAACGTTATCTGTCATAAATAAGGAAAACGTAACCTATATTTGAACTCGCATTATATAAACGACTATGGATTGGTTGTTTCTGCTTGTAAAAATGAAATGTAATTAATTTAACTCTTTAGGAATATGATATTACAA
The DNA here is from genome assembly GCA_004143645.1 of Protaetia brevitarsis. Taxonomy (NCBI): domain Eukaryota; kingdom Metazoa; phylum Arthropoda; class Insecta; order Coleoptera; family Scarabaeidae; genus Protaetia; species Protaetia brevitarsis. The sequence continues at coordinate 1,053,050 of RXPK01000321.1, read as the reverse complement.
TTCATACTAACTGGTGTTCAACTAAATTTATTTATTACTTTAAATTATAACAACAATTAGTATAATTATTAAGTGACAAAATGCATCTCTCAGTTCTTCTATGGTATGCATGCGGTTTCTATAAATCCTATTTTTTAAAATAGCCAAACATGAAGTAATCTAATGGGGTTAGATCAGGCGATCTTGGTGCCATCTTTGTGCTCTATGACCCCGTCACAAAAACTGTTGAAGATATTGGCAGGGTTTGTCGAGAGCAGTATGTGCTGGAGCATTATTGTGCTAAAATAACCTGCTTCAAGCTCATTTCTTGTAACTCTGCAATAAACAATTCCAACATCTGTTGGTAACGTGGGTTGTTACAGTTTCCTCGAAGAAAATTGGCCCTATTATTCGTTGTCTGCGGACAAGCTAACCAAACTCCAACTTTTACGGGATGCAATTGCGGTTTCTCGAAATTCGTGTGGATTTCTGCAGACCAGATACGATAGTTTTGTGAACTGATATAGCCTGTTAGATAAAACCAGGCTTCATCCGAGAAAAATGATTTGTTTAGGCAAGTCATCGTCCCTTAAATTACCGGTGTGAACCTTCAGTTTCGTTTGTACCTCAAAGGTTAAAACAATAGAAAGGGTTAAAAAAAATTTAGCAAGCAGGTACAAGATATTCAAAAACGGACAACGCCATTCGAAAGAGCATCGTTTGTACCCGTTTGTACCACCTTCGTTTTTTGTACCTCAAAGGTTCAAAATAGGAAAGGGTTAAAAAAAATTTAGCAAGCAAGTACAAGATATTCAAAAACGGACAACGCCATTCGAAAGAGCATTGTTTGTATCCGTTTGTACCTCTTATTACATCGTTTGTACTTCAAGCAAACCGGAAGTAGTGACAATTCAAAAATGGTCAAGAGAGAAATTTGGGTATTTTTTAAGATATCAAAAAACGGCCAAGGCTATTCGAAAGAGCATCGTTTGTACCCGTTTGTACCTCTTTCTTTAACCCTTTCTATTTTTTTAACCTTTGAGGTACAAACGAAAACGAAGGTGGTACAAACGGATACAAACAATGCTCTTTCGAATGGCGCTGTCCGTTTTTGAATACCTTGTACTTGCTTGCTAAATTTTTTTTTAACCTTTTCTATTTTTTTAACCTTTGAGGTACAAACGAAAACGAAGGTGGTACAAACGGGTACAAACAATGCTCTTTCGAATGGCGTTGTCCGTTTTTGAATATCTTGTACTTGCTTGCTAATTTTTTTTTTAACCCTTTCTATTTTTTTAACCTTTGAGGTACAAACGAAAACGAAGGTGGTACAAACGGGTACAAACGAAGTACAATCGAACCGTACTACGTTTATTTTTTTTTAATAAAGTTGCTTGCCAAGTTCACACCGGTCCTTAAATTGTTATTAAACCAATGACAATATTCCAATCGCCTATCGTGATCTAATGGTAATAATTCCTGTACCGTAGAAACTTTAGGTAGAAACTATAGGGATGAAAATGTAACTTTCTTTTGACAGCTCGTTGTGCTGAAGTGTACGATAAGCCTATAGAATTATAAAATGTAATAAACTATTTCACTTAATGTTAATATTGATTTTTTACCTATTTGTTGAGCTAATTACCACAGATAAATTCCCTTATTTTCTTACAGTATTTAGAAATACTATTGTTGGTGATATTAGATGTAAATATAAAAATCATAAGATAAATAATCGAAAGATACTACAACACGAACGCCAATGTCGCTAAATGTCAAGAAAATTCATTTAATGTATGAAATTTGTATGTAGCTAACTTTGCTCATTACATTGGTAAAAGTATAGATATTTTTTTCCGGAAAACGGTTTTTTATTACGACAATCATTTTGAATCTCACAGTATATATGAAAATAATGTCAAATGCATCCAGCTTTCACAAACTAATTCGCCACTCCGTATGTTGGTTAAGCTGCAGAAGGCAGAACGATCTACTCAAAAAATTGATTGCACCATTTTATGCAGAAAGAGTTCTAGATTCGGAAGAAAAAAATACTCAAAATTGATGGAAATGATTTTTGTTTGTGCGTCCCCTTGACTACTATTGAATATAACGTAATACCAAATAAAACAATAAGAGCAATAAAAAATTAATACGCGCCCATTAACTTCAGTTCTTATTGAGGTCGTTAATTTTTAATCGCGCGAAATCTCATCTGGAACGGCTGTTTAATTAAACGGTTTCGATTGCAAGTCGCGCTGTACACAACGTGGAAGGTTACTTATCATCGAGACTTTTCGAGAGTTCTAATTATAACCATACAACGGCATCAGTTTCGCTTCTCTCTGTGTGTCAGTGGACCATTTAAAAACGGAAGATCAAAAAGCGGTGCCGTTGGATAACCTCGAGTATATACGCTACGTAATTGACGCATTGAAATATACATACGTATCTAGTTTCTTTTTTTCTCACGATTGTTATTCGCCGAAAGGCAGGAACCTTCCATCGATCCGGGTCACTTACTTCTACGTCCGCTTGCTGTGCTGTACAAGCTCCTGCTAGTATTCCTGCTAGATTTAATATAAGCGAATGTGCGCCGGTACAGTTTCGATCGATCGACCACCAAAGCCGGCACATACGCACACATACATCGTCGGACCATCGCGCACGACGAACATGATTCCGGACGTGAAGGTGTCGTGCGGTTTTGGTGCAGTATTAGTGCTCTGATCGAGACCCGCTGAACTACTACTCTTTCACCTAAATCGCAGCTCAATAGGGGCTCGTTTTTCCGACGGACTCCATTGCTGCAGCGACATTATTGGTGAGCGAATAACTCACCTGAGCGCAGGCATACACATTTTTGCTCAACGCCCCAAACGCCAACAGCACTTCATCATCGTCAGCATAGCAGGAAAACGTGGGTACAGCACTCGCCGCAGCATCAGCAGCAGGAGACAGCAACGCGAGTATCGGGCTGAAGAACTGCTACCGCAACACCTAACATATGTCGGAATATCGTAGTGTAAGTAAAAGGCGATTATGCGATGCCCTGATGCGCATATGTGATTACAGAATTGGCTGGAACTCGTTCCAGAATGGAAATTTCACTTAACGCAATCGCAGATTTATCGCTCGAAAATATGCGTAATAATACTTCTAAATCTCTTATCGCGTTACTAATATTTTACGGCACGGTACTTTTAAGAGACCTTATCGCAATGCTTACGTACATACATGCAGCACTTTTATTGCATCATCCACCATATGATTTTGCAACACATGCTAAAGATACCCACGATTCAAAAAGACTTTACCCTATTACAGTAACACCTTACTAGTAACAAAATAGAAACGAATACAGAGGACATGAAAATCGCCCATACATTTCCACTCTCTTCTAAATAGAAATACCGCTTCGCCAATTTTGGGAAAGTATCAAGGACATTGGCGCATACCTAATCAATACACGGAACAACAAACATTTGCGGTTCTCAAAAGAATATAAAGTTGCATTCCAGAATCGCATGAATTTCAATAACCGCAAATCACTAGTGTTATATACCAACTATATAATTTTAATTTAATTATCGATTATTCTCTCCTCAATGTGTATGTGATCGTTTTATTTCTATTAATTTGTTGTGAAAATTTATTTTTTATTGATTTCTCGAAGAACATAATTAGTAAGGGAGAATTGTGAACAGCGTTGCAATTTTTTTTTTCACTTTGGAACACTTCCAAACTTCTGAAGCAAGTATGGACGAAAAACTAATAACATGTTGCTTAGATTTGAATTTTATTAGAATATATTATTCGAATTTAATGGCACTTGTAACATTCTTACCATCTACAGAGTGAGCAATTGAAAGTGACTGAGGTTGCCAATATAAACCTGCGTTAGCACCACTAAGCGATTGGCTTATCTGATTTTTTTTTTATTGGTCATGTTTAATATATGTTTGCATATGGATCAAACACAGAGAAGTTATCCCATATTTATCAATTTACGATACATTAATGTACTTACACTATCTACGGTAAACAAAATAAACATAATGGTGATATTGTTTTTAAAATTACTAGTACGGGGTCGTAAAAATTGCTTGTCAGAATAGGGCGTCGCAGTAACCGTACGAGATCGGCAAAAAAAAAACGAGTTGCCAAGTCTCGATCTCTTTTTAAAACTAAAATTAGTTATATTCTTTTGTTTTTGAGTTATAGCCAAAAAAATGATTTTTTCGACATTTCTAGAATGCCTAATAACTCGGTTGATCTTAATGATACGAAGAAACTTTTTTAACATTTACGAGTAGAATTGACTAGTTAAATCAAATTTTAACTTTATGCATTCATTTTTCGCCTGCGGCATAAAGTTGATTTTTTTTTTAAAAGTAAGTCGCACGCGAAGGTATATATAAGTTGCATAGTCGGAGCGAGGGCTTTTTTCTGTTTTCAAAAATATGTGGTTTATGGGGTCGATTTCTACCATTTATCCAATCAAACTTAAAAGTAAAAATTATTTACGTTTTTAATTTAAAAACCATCACGCAGTAGTCCATGACAATAAAAAACAGTATAAATTTTCTTCTTGTCAAAGTCAAAAGTATATGTGTGATGAACGCGTTAAGCATATGTGTAAGAACCGTGTGTGTTAAGTATTGCTATGTACTGAAGGTAACAGAACAATTTTGAAAATGCAAAATGAAAATTAAGTTAGCTAGCTCAACGGATAAATTTAAAAGGGCGCAAAAGAAACAATTAAACTCAGAGTTACCCTCGCAAATTAAAACTTGAATTTAATCACGAAAAGAAAAATGTACAGAAAAGAACAGAATTTTGAATGACGTTAAATAACAATCAATAATTTACTATAATAAAAAAAAAGAAAAAAAATGTTAATTACAATTATGCAGAAAAAACCCGTAGACAAAGGGTCCTGGTCTAAATCAAAACTGCTCGATTCTAAATTAGAAAAGGACAATGCTAAATCCTATATCAAAGCAAAAAAAAACAAATTAGTTCAGGAAGATAATCCTTTTTATATCAATCAATCCACGTGGTTTCAAAATTAAAACAAACAATTAAACGTGGGCAATTCAAGTAAATTTACAAAAGAAAAATTTAAATACAAAGACAAAGCTTCTATTCACCCAACCCGAGGTGATTAATAAATAATTACAAATCAGCAAAATTAAAAAACGAAAAAATTAACTCTTTAAACTAAAATACCTTCCCGAACAAAAATAATAAATGATCTTATATCTAAATTGTGTACACAACAATATAATAACAATTATTATATAGCGAGTTCCTTGGTGGACGAAATAAATTCAAATTAAACGAAACAAACTTTTAAATCAAAAGTATGAACAAAATGGCAGCAATGAATATAAAAGTACAACTACTGACGTTTGCATCTATCTAGGAACTAGCCCTCACAAGGTTAAACAGTCGTATACATATATCAACAGCTGCGTGCACGCACGCACAAATCGTCGAAGAAAACTACTAGAAGGGACAAGAACTACACTAGCGAACGCTATCCATTTTACAGAGTGAATTAATTTAAAAAACTGAACATTTAAATAAATAAATTAATACAATTATCTCATAAACTAACTCTTATTTAAAAATAAACAATTGAATTTGTGGAAACTCCTACAAAACATTGATAAAGGTTGATCGGATTAAACACGACTAAATCTAAACTTGCGAAAACCGGGGCGCCGGTCCACAGCAGTACGTTCTGAAATGAAATTTGAAAATTTGGGGAAATATGATATTTTGGAGTTCTACATTGAATCAAATAAAAATGACGGTGATGCTGTTGGTGGATACTGTTTACACGGACATATCCAAAGCTTTTGATCGAATTCAACACAAAGTCCTATTGCAAAAAATTAAGATATTTGTCTTTAGCGATTCGCTAGTAACACTGTTCGAAACCTACCTGTCTGATAGAGTTTAATATGTAACTTATAACGGCTACAAATCTCAAATGTTTCACGCTGGCTCAGGTGTTCCACAAGGTTCTAATCTTGGACCGTTTCAATAGCAAAGCTATCATCATCAGCAGAAACACTGAACTGAATAACTACACTAAAACTACCCTAATTTATACCTAAAAAAGTCACGGTACAATGATCATGGTCATGACTGACTGCCGTCATGCTTAACTAGTCACTAATCGTGCATCTGATCTACTACTTCTACTTATAATAACTACAAAAACAAGAATTTAGGGTCCTAAAATCTGAATTCATTACATATGTTTGTTTTAATATATTTCCATACTTTTTCACAACAATTAATTGTCCTAGTTGTTTACGTGTTCTAACTAACTTTACATTGTCAACTTTATGGTTTTCTTCAAGCATATGTAAGGGCTACACTAGATTTGAACTCTAAATTAAGATGAGCCAATGCTCCTTTGTAACGCGTTTTAATTGATCTTTCAGTTTGTCCTATATATACATGATCACAGTCTTTATAAGATATTCTATAAATACCTGATTTGTCCAAGTTATCTACTTGATCTTTAGGGTTACCTAAAATATTTTTAAGACTACTATTTGAAGTAGTTGCTATGTCATGGTTGAATTTCGAGCATTTTTTTTGTAGACCTTTCGTGTAACTTGGATGAAATGGTAATTTCAGATATTTCTTAATCTTCCTGTCACTAATTTCTAATGTACTCACATTTCTAATTCTTATGTTGTTTTTATGTTTTAGAAATTAGTGACCAGAAGAATAAGAAAAGTAAAAATGTTAATTAACCATTTGATACTGAGCTAATCTCTTCGTAATCGATTCTCTGACTAAAAGCTAGTCACCATATATTTCATTTTGGGCTTGTTCATTCTTGCTTGTTTTTTTTTGCCTTGGAAAGATTGAAGTGTGCACTCCATTCTTGCGCTTGGCTTACCAGTCTTATTCAAATACTCAAAACTCGTCACCAGTAAGGACAAGTTCCAGAAAATGGCAATTATTGTTAGTCGATTCTAAAAACTTGTTACGTCTTTCCCTCCTGATGGGTTTCTGATTTTGAGAAGCTTTTTCGAAACCATTTTTCACTCTGAGCATATTTAATTCTTCCCCGATCATTTTGACTGTTAACCGATGATCTGAACATCCAAAATCGTGAACCTTGTCGATATTGTTATCGATTTTTGAAATCAACGACAAGATTTATCTTCATTCTTCTGAAAATGAGTTCAAAACCATGGAGAAACCCAAACCCGTGATAGTAGGCCTGTTGTTCAAAAATGAAATCAAAGAAATTGTTACCGCTGCATTATCTGTATTGCATTGTGGAGTACGCATTATTAATAATGGTAATTGTATTCTTACTTCTTTCAATTGGATTCAATTTTACTTAGAAATAACTCATCAACAAATATGAAAATAATTAATTGCTGGCAATAATTCAGTAAATCCAATATTAACGTACACATAATGTGATATACAAAATATATCTTTTATTAATTTACTACACCTTTTGTAGTGATTCCTTTAAATATAAACTAACAACAAATGAAAAGTAAATAAATAAATAACATTTTGCTTATATGATTGTTATATGCAGTGTATTGATTATATTACCATTCTTTAAAATATTTTCTCGTGAAAAATCTCTTTTGTTTCTTTTTTTTTTCAATTTTACGGCAACAATTAAAGTGTTCATAGTCAAATTTCCTTTCTGATAGAATTTTGAGATCTCATTGACAATTCTGTATTCGAATTCTAATATTGACGTTGAACACTTTTAACTGCTGCTGTCGGATGCGAACGAATGAATAAAATATTTTTATACTTATGTGATGAAACGCAATAGAATAGAGTGTGACTGGCGTGGTGCTCGTTGCTTTATAGCCGGTCATTTCGAAAATCCACTACTGTACATTAGCTGAGTGGTTATAGTTGCATAACGTTTACGCTTTCATTCCCTGCACGTCTCTTGGAGACAAAAACCGCATTGGATGTATGGATCATATATCGCATTGAGATACGCATTTAATATGTATGTGATTTGTAGTAGTAAGTTTGTAATATTTAACAATTGCAAGTAATAAATTAGAAAAAAATCTTTATGATTCTACATTTATTGCAATTTTTTTGGGAAGACTTGATGGAAACAGACACTGAAAGGGATAGTGATGAGGAAGAATATAGTAGATGGTATCGTAAGCACAAAAACGAAACGTACTTCCAATATGAATATAAAATTTTGTTGAACAAACAGTAAGAAATTTGACTGTCAGAATTTAGGCAACACTTCCGTATACCATATACTAAATGCATTACTCAAATTTTACATTTTCTCCTGTGTCTTTATCAGACATATTCTCCCTTTTTTATATCAACTTTCCTTTAAGTACTGCCAACGATCTTCAATTTGAGATACTGTAAAGGTATTCATTTCATTGGTGATCATTTTGCATACATTATCTTTTTGTTGAGTTAGATTTAAACTTTCATTTTTCTCATTAAAGAAATTAAGGAAAGTATCTGTTAAAATCAATATTTGTCTCTGTGTGGGTTGTTAATATATAGAAAAAGGAATCAAACAAAGGTCTATTTCCTCACAACATTCTTTAATAACACACGACCGGTTTCGCTCTATCCGAGCATCCTCAGGCCAGCTACAGAAGTATCATATAATAAGAGTGTGCGATAGATAATTATTGGCAAAATGGTATTCTTTAAAGTAGATTTTTTTTAATTAGCAAGTAAAGTAAAATGGCAAAAGAATTTAAAAAGATACTTACAATTTAAAAGCACTTAAGAATGGTCAGTTTAAAATTAAAATAAAAGTAGTGCAAAGTACATAGTTAAACTTATGTAAAACTTGTAAAAAAACAGTCATTAAGTAAAGAATAAAACACATAAGTCTAAACAAACAACACTTTAAAATTATTTAAAATAATTGTAAGCACTTCGAACTCAGGATACAAAATGATTCTAGAAAAGTCGAGACTGAAATTTAAATAAAGGTAGAAAATTCCAGAAAAATACAATAAACTCGAGCCATCTACTATGGAAAAACAAAACTAAAATGATGTTGTGCTTAAAATGTAGTAAAATACTTGAAAACCATATATGCAGAAAGTCATTTATCGAGTAAAATTTGAAAAAGGGGGATGGACTCGAAAATTAATTGTGAATTTAATGAAAGGTCTCTACTAGTGAGCTGTTGCCTGACTATTTCCAATGCTTCTGTTGTTTATTCCACTTAATGCTATTTTTCTTATTGGTTTGGCATGTTTCTGTTTCAATTTCTATACCAGGAAAATTTCCAAGAAGCATTGTTTTCATCTATTCTGTAATTGGTATCATCCCCAAAAATGTGCGTCAAATTATTAATAAATCTTAGCTGCATACACACAAAAAATAATTATTCAATTTGAAAAAAATGCATCACATTGAATATAACATAACTTCCTATATAAGCAAGAAGATGATTTATATTTATATTGAGAATAAAATTCGTTCAGTTTTCCAAACCTATGAATTTGTTAGACGAAATAATTTTTTAGTTCAAATGTAATCAATCTACTAAAATCATTATGAACATATATTGTTTTCACCACAAAAATAATTATTTTAGATTTGAGTAAATAGATTTTCTCAACTGGAAACTATCATATTTATGCCTTAATAATTTATGTACCTTTCATAGAAGTATATAAAAATATCATTTGAAGTATTGCCATTATTTGCTTCCAAAATATAAGTATATTGAACTGATAATACTTACCTGCTTAATGTAAGCATTTCTACTATTCAAGGGTAATAATTACCTACTAATTTTGTGTCTGTAACATCAAAAAACCTCGGTAGGGGAAAATTAATAAATAAATAAATATTATGTAATTAAATAAATTTACTGTCATACTTTATAGTTTTACAACGTTTGGGAGAAGGTAGCGTATCGGGGTACTCTAGGAGTGCGCACGGCATATTGATGCGTAGAGGTATAGATGTTATGCGTATCCGTCGTTGCGACCGGTGTTCTCGGGATACTTCCCACTCAATGCGTGGACCTAGTCTCTAGTCGGCGTTGGTTACTGATATAATTTCAATTAGTATAATAATTTGCTGGTATTACCTACTGAAAACTAATCACTAGTAAATACCTACATATGTTTGTTAATGTACATACCTACTATGTTGATATATTATCGACACAATGACGCTGACTCTAAGTATTATTTCAAAGCTTTTTAAATTAGTAATCATCAGCCCCATTCCACCCTATTCTCTTTCCACATCACAACTTTTAGTGGAACAGTTTTTTTTAACATTCTCCATGCTCTGCAATCCATGCATTCACTTTTGAACAATTTTGAAATGTTCTTGTTCTACATTCTAAAATTTCGGCAAGAATCAGTGCTAACTCCGATATGTTTTTATCCAAACTTTCAGCAGACTTCTTTGATATCCCATTAGGAAAACAATCGAGTATCGTATACGTATGTCAGTTGCGTTATCTAATTGTGATAACTGTCACTATATTGTCGTTAGGCATGAAGCGATGACGTTTCGTCAAAAAATTTCAATTTCAATGTAAAGTTTCAAAATCATCGAAGATTCAAATGTATCGGCACCTACGTATACTCGTCTACAACATTTTACACAAGTAGTTCGACTCTACGGAGATGAAGAATGATCGATTGGTCGGACCGAGATAATTGATAAATATACATCGAATAAATCTATCGGAATCCAAGCACCAGCATAAATGATACTACACCCTATTATTTCAAACGAGAGGAATACAGATGCGGACTCAAAAGCGTAATACGCGCATATGTACCGATACAGTGTTACGCCGTCACGGAGGGTAAGGGTGCTTTTAAATTTTCCTTTCACATTCCCAGATAAGATGGCATTGCGTAGACGTTTATTTTTTCGTTTCGGTTGTTTATTGGCGACAGAACAAATAAAAAAAATCACACGTCAATAATTTGCGTATGATTATGTTGATCTAATTTCTTTTAATAGTGGGAAATTTACGCAAGTTGGCGTACTTTTTCCACCGAACTTGGATTTAGGAGTCGAATGTGACGGAGGAGTTCTTTATGGTCTTTTCTGTCTTTATTTGCAGAGACATCATTAACCAGAGGCATAGTTGGGAGCGCTGGGCCTAGGAAGGCAAGGTGCATGACTTCGCATCGACAGCCCGTTACATGTTATAGGTGAGTTAGCATTTCTGTTATTTTTTTTAATCAGGGGTATACTAAAGTCAACTTGGCGTGCATTAGAATAGCATCATGTTCACTCATTAGTGTGCTCGGATTAAAAGCTTCTCGTAGGTGATTTTGTGAGACTTATGTTCATTCACCAAAATATTGAGTTAATCATCTATTGTTGGTTTTACGTTGTTGTTCATAGTTGGTCAATTAGAACTTTGTAAACGCAGTGTGAATCATATCGTTTCGAATCAATTTCATATAAGGTATTGCTGATTTCTATGAAATTCATGAAGAAAAATATGTTTATATTTATGCTTTTCCAAAATTATAAATACTCAGTGATATTTTCAAATATTCCAATGTTTGCAATATTTAACCTTTTAGCTACGAATTAGGGATACAGTATTGTGCTAATTAATGGAATCACAATCAATTGTTGCGGTAAAATCGTTTATTATTGCTTGTAAAATAATATTTTTACAAAGTTATACAACTGCCAATACACTAATTAATAAGAATTATCCACTTTTAGTTTCAGTAACTGCTTTTACTAATTTTTTGTATTGACTCCACCCACTTTTTGACAGTTTTCAGAGATCTCATCACGATACCAAACCTGGATAACCGCTTTTCTGGCATCTCTGTTATTGCAGTGCAGTCTATATTGCACAATCTAGCTTTGCAAATGGCCCCATGGTAATTTTCAACCTTATCCTGGAGATATTTCAACATTTGTTTCGACTTGTGGCAGGGAGCAGAATCTTCTTGAAGAATTGCTCCTTCTTGGGGTTGGCATTTCTCAAGTTCTTTGTTCAAATGCTGTTTTAAGATCGATTTGTATTTTTCGTTGTTCGTCATACCTTCGATTGGCACTAAAGATTCAACTGCCATGTATGAAAAACACCGACAAAACATTTGTTTCGCGGGTTGGTCGATATGAGCTGGAGTAAGTTGTTCATTTGGAGAGCTCCTGACGAATTTAGACCCTTGTCCCTGAACTGTCAAATGCGTTTCATCTGTAAATAAGATCTTCCAGTCTTCTGTAGTCCAGTTGGAGTATTTCTTGGGCCAGAACAGATTCGTGTTTTTTCATGCGGTCAGTGAGAAGTTGTTTTGTTGGTGCTCGAATAGCTCCTCTACCAAATTCCGCAAATCTGCTACGGACAGTTAAGTCACGTATTGTTATGCCTGATGCTGTTAAGCTTGTTACACGTTGTGACTTGTTTTTCTTGGGTTTCACTTGCTATTTCGAAGCAAAAACCTATCATCTTGTTGATATTGCCTTTCTTTTTCTTTCACAATTGCCCGATCTCTTTACTTCAACCGATCCCGTGTTCCTCTTAAAAAATCTTACTTATTCCCCCCTAACTCACGCGGTATTCACTCGATATGACAATCTTTTCACATTTCTTAGGCGTAATTTCCATCACGACAGTTAAACTGCACAAACATACTAATTGTAGAATAGAGAACTTTGAATGATAAAAAAAATCAAAATTTCCGCATAACAATTTCACAACACCGGTACTCAGTAGGTATTTAGTGAGTTCAGACCTCTGTTCCTTCAGGAACTCTTTTGCCTGGCTCTGCCCTGGTGAGTTTTACTACTGTTCTGTGGACTCATCATGTATCGTTTTAGTGATGGACTTTTTAATTTGCGATTTCTCCACATCCAAGTAGCCGGGAACCCAGTTTTCTTTGGGTGTCCATCTCAGAGTCCCAAATCAGCTCAGAGTCAACACTTGCAGAACTTTTCGTTTTACTAGACGCATAGTCATATGTGGATTTTGTATCAAATCACATTTTTTATCTGGATAAAAGTGATGTAAAACAATATCTGTGTTGAGATCGCTTTCTTTTTTCAAACTATAATGATAATTAAGAGCAATAACACTATTATTATTACCTGATTTTTATACTCATCAATATATTTCCTTTCGCAAACCCAATAAGTAAATTCAAACAAAACATTAGAGTTCTTATCTCTAAAGACATTAATTTGATATTGAATAAAACAATCAAGCAAAATCGTACCATCAATTGATTGAAATGGACAGAAAACAAAAACGAAACTAGAACAAAATGTAGTTCTCTTGGTGGAAACAAGAGTTTTGAATTTGTCTCAGTTTTGCATTTGTTTTCCAAGTTCTAAGACACACGAACAAAACAGAAACTCGACTTGTCCGTTTGGTGGAAATTGATATGCATATTGCTTGTCACTGACAATGAGTGGCTGCTTTCTCAGTGTGGTATCTCTTATGTACTTATTCAGCAACCTTTCAAGAGTTTTAAGTAAAAAGGAGGTATGTTTATTGGTCTGTGCCTTTTGCTTTTGATCGGATATTTTACCTATGTCTCCATATTGTACATGCTCTGAAGAATTTTGTGAGATGTAGTAAAAGTACCTCTATCCCCTTCTGGAGTAGGGCCAGAAATATTCCATCCGCGCCTGCAAATTTAAAAGGGAAAAATCTCATCAGCGCCCACTTGACTCTTATGGATCTCATGATTTCCGTGATCAGCCTTTAATCTTCTCGTTTTGGCCTGTGTGACTTTTGATCTTACACGGCCGCCCCATTAGCACCTGTCAGGATTTTAGAGGACGCAAAATGAACCTGAGCAAATTTTCATGTTTATTAGATAGACTAAGAACTGCCATAATAAGTTACTTCTTTCCACACACATTTTTTTTATTGCAAAACACTAACGTTCAATTCTAAGTATTACAATTACAACAACATAAAGATAAATACAAAATACAATGACTCGTTTTTTATGCTCCTGAGAATATAGTTTATAGTCTAATAAAAACTAAATGAAATAGCTAAATTAAAAAAAAGCTTTTATTGGTGCTATATTGACTAATAAACTTTCAATAATTTTTTCTATTTTTCTTTTGTCTCAATCTTCAAGGTCTATTTCAGGAAAACAAAATTTTCATCAAATAGGCATCGGAAACTTCAACCATTCAGAGAAACGTGACTGACAATAGGCATAGTGATATCATCACGCAACGCTGCCGAGAAGGCCACCGCCAGAAGATTTTCGCTTTCACGTGAGCTGCCTGCAGCAAATTTCCAACATCGAGCATCAAACGGCGACAGCAGAATTAACAACAGCAGCCATATAAACTATACAATACCAGCGAATCAACGGTATCCTTCCAAGATCCGAAGGGACAAAATCGAATACCATCTTCGTACCATTCCTCGTACGTGACGTAAAAATCAGTTTCCCAGACACTTACCACCCTACAGTCTCCCTTACATATCCCCCAAAATAGAAAACTGCGGTGGTAAACGCGGTCCTTAAAGGCGCATTCTTAAAAAAAAATATTCCTTGTCGTCAGTAAATAGCCGCGATGGGTACGGTAAATGTCAATCGTAGCGTCAGTGACGTTTTCTACCGTTATAAGATGCCCCGTCTTATGGCCAAGGTGGAAGGAAAAGGCAACGGCATCAAAACGGTCATAGTTAACATGGCCGAAGTGGCAAAGGCTTTGGGTCGTCCTCCGACCTACCCCACCAAATATTTCGGTTGCGAATTGGGCGCCCAAACTCAATTCGACTTCAAGAACGAACGATTCATCGTAAACGGGTCGCATGATGCCGTTAAACTCCAGGACCTATTGGACGGATTCATACGAAAGTAAGTTTTCCCTAGTTTATACAAGATTTTTTTTTAATGATTGTTATAAAAAAACTGCTTTCTTCGGGAATGGTGCCAATATTGTAATAGCTCATTAGTCCGGTCTAATTAAAATAGAATCGATCCGAGATCATTATAAAATATCACCGGCAAATATTTGTGTTCGTTTTCTTAAATCTATAATGATAGCAAAACATAATAGTTAAATTCAAAATATAAATATTCCTGCAAAAACAAACTGCTGGTAGCCAATAGCGTGATATAGAAACTTATTAGACAAACATTCAACATATTTATAAATGTAAAATTTGACAATTCTCATCACCTCTTTCGACAGATTATTAAAACATACCTGAGGATGCCTAGGGCCGAAACATGTTAGTATGTTAAATTAACAATTAAAGGATTGATAATTGGAACGGCGGTTTTGTCCTACCCAATATATACATCATTCAACATATGCCCAAGTTATACATTAAGTCAAAAATTAAGAGAAGTATAAGATGTGATACTAGAAAGAGACACTTCAGTTTGAAAGTGAGATACAAAATATTCTAAATTAAAGGGCTAGTGATGTGTGAAATCAGTAACATAACCCTATCATAACCTAGAAAGAAAACATCTTTTTCTCTACGTTTCATCGTGTTTTATTTTAAACTTTTTACGTACGGACATAATGAATTGTTGTGACTACTTTTGCGCTTTACAGAGTAATTTAGGTTAGTAGACAAGGCAGATAAATGTCTAGTAATCCAACTTCTTACATCGCTGACTGCTGGCTTATTAAGCTACGTTTCTACCGGAGAAACATTGTGGAACTTTAGTGCTTCTGTTGCTTGTTTCCGAAAATGTTTTATAATATTCCTAAATTTTTTCGTAACAAATAGTACTAATTGTTCTAATAGATGCTTCAGAAAATTTCTTAATGTTGTTTTAGCAGTTTTATTTTAAAGACCGTATTACCCATATAGCTTATTTTATTTTTCAACGAAGTTCCGGTCGGTACTCCTTTTCAAATTTTAAAAATATATCCAGTAAAAAAAGGAAATTAATTAAATATTTTAATGAATTTGTAAATTCAATAATATATATTTTAATATTATAATAAACAAACCTTTTTTTACATAATTTTTTTTTTACTTTTTTTGTATCTCACTCTGATGTGTTCTGCTACCTCAGCCTTAATAACGATGCCTTCAAATTTCCTTCATTATTTTTCATTTTTTTGTATTCGTTTTCCTATCAAAGTTTCTATTGCATCTTCAGTTAATAAAATTCAAATTTCCCGATTTTAAAATTCCAATATTGCAGTCATATTAAATAATACAATAATTACTCTGTTTAAATTCCCCGCCCTTCAATTTAAAGACACGATGTTACCGATGCTTTGAACAAAAAAATCAAGAGTTCCGTCAGTAGTGTCGCATCTTATACTTCCATTCAATCTTTGATTAAGTATAAATCAGTAAGCGCACTCAGCAGATAAAAAATGCTCCTAACAATTGCCAAGTTTTACCAAAATATAAATAAATGTAACAACAGTTGTGAGAGAACGGCCATATTTGAGAGGGAAAATTTTGATCGCTAGGAGAGAATCACACTAAAACGAATTGGAAGGCCAAAGTGATTATTAAATATGATTCAATACCTTAATGTATATGACGAATGCCGATGTATAGTTTTAATTATTTACATTAGAATGCGGTAGATGTCGTATACAGCACGAGAATTCAGAAAGAATTCGAGCGCTGTAAATGACCGAACGCACAACATTTGTATTAGATTTTTTGACCGAGAAAAATATTTAGAAAATCTTATTAAAAAAAAATACGTCAATGTAAAAATAAGTAGATGTGGATTGGTACTACTGCGTTTTGACAACTCAACTTAGCTCAAAGTCAAAGTGTATTTTTTGATGACGATTTTTCGTCAATAACAAACAGCAAGCAATTTTTCAACTAAAGTAAAGGATATTATGCATATTTTACATTAGAAGTAACTGTGAGATGAGAAAGAAATACTGTACTAGGGCGGTAAAGCTAACCTACTGCTGCATCAGCGTACAGGTAATCCTGTGTTTATCGTTGACAAGGCCAAAAAAACATTCGTTTTAAAAACATTACCTATGGTACAGAAAAGTAGTAACTTCCATCTATAAAATGTCTATTCTTCCAGCACTTTCAGCTTTATTCTTTCCTCCCATGCTTCGTAGGAATCACGCGCGTATACAGGGAGGAGAGGGGAGGGGGCTATTACCCCATTTGCCCCTCCCTCTCCTCCCTGTATATCCCCCTCCCCCCGCCCACTATGAACCAGCGAAACCCACTTGTAAATCAAATTTTACAACAACATCCACAGCAACAAACACTCATCCTTCTTTTTTCCTTTTTTTGTGTAATTACCCCTCCCATGATGACACTATTCAAATTGTATCGAAAAAGAGCCGAAATTTTTTTTTTAGTTGTATACCGCGCCTGGTAGGAATACGATAGAACATATACAAATCAGTTAATCAACGTGACATATATAGGGAATATATATAGATATATTTGAAAAGGAGTACCGACCGGAACTTCGTTGAAGAATAAAATAAGCTATGTGGGTAATACGGTCTTTAAAATAAAACTGCTAAATAGCCTCAATATTTCGTATATATTATGACTTCCTCAGGAGACATCTACAATATTACAAAGAATATGAACCATAGTAATAAATATTTAAAATAATACTTACAAGTTACAATATAATAATCAAATTAAACGTATTTTAATTTAGAATTTTTTAAAAGTCAAAAACATTTTTGTAAACAGGTAATGTTACTATGTATTTTTTAAAATGTTGCAGTAAATATGGTTGAGTTGATTTGTGTCTGTTTTGAAATTAATAGAATTTTGATTACTGTTAATATGAACCATTTCTTAAAAATACCGCTTTTTGTAATTACTTTCAACATCAAGAATTTAGTATTATCATAATTAAAATTGTGGTCTAAATTTTGAAAATGTAAAGACAAGGCACATGAACGTTTACCTATACGACTATCACTTTTATGTTGGGTTATTCTATTCTTTAGCATTTGAGAAGTTTGACCAATATACAACCTTGACAATCACGACAAGGAATATTATATACCAAATCACTTTGGTCCAGAATTGGTATCTTGTCTTTAGTTTTTGTAAAGGATTTTCTTATGGTTGTTATATTATACTTCGCAATTTTGATATTCTTAAATCTTTAAAATGTTTAATTACTTTATTAGTTAAACTCTCTCCTACGAAATGGTAATTTATATATATTTAAAGTGGTAGTTGTATTAGTATTTATATGTTCATGTAAGGAATTTGGAGAGTAAATTAATTTGAAAAGAATATTTTTAGGGTAGCCGTTATTGGAAAAATTTTAAATAACTTTTTTAAATGTCGTTAAGAAATCTTGTGTCCGCTAAAATTTGTGTAATTCTGTTTTCAATAGGAATCACAGTATTAAATATTTCTGATTTATAGGAATGATTAGAGTAAATTAATAAATATATAGATATATATATATATGCAGTATTTGGCAGCAGGTATTACCTACCAATGGGTCTCAGTATTTGTTCGTCAGCTGAGAATGCGCCTATGTGATGATATGATATGGATGATCTCCGGACATAAAACAGATAAATCATTGATTGGTGATTTTCCAGGAAAAAATGAAAGTATCCTACAGCAAAGTGTATAACCATGCGTATAATATAAAATACATCATTTTGATCATATCACTTAGAATTATTACTTAAACAGGGCGAAATGAACACAACTTTTGTAATATAGCGTATCTAGCGACAAAAATAATTACTTATCTGCTTATGTCCCGAAACCATCGATATACATATGACGAAAAAGAATGATTATAAAATACTGACTTCTTAATATGTATCTCTGTGTTTTTAATTTCTTTAAGTTCAATAGATGTAAAGCAGAGATCTTTCAAATAGGAAAGCAGCATCCCTCAATCAATTAACTTTCGTAACGGTTGGATTCTGCTTTAATATACCTTACATGAATCATTGTCATTTTGCAATGTACCAATTCTTTAACATAATAAAATATACAACTTAAACTTCAACTTATGTATAGTTGCATTTCAAGATATAAGAACATCTCAAAATTCATGTGCGAAAAATATAAAAATATTTTTTTGCGGAAAGTAGGTTTTTTATGACAATCAAACATTTTCGCGTTCGCGTTTTGTGTAATTTTTTATTTTATTTTATAGATTTGTTTTGTGTCCCGAATGTGAGAATCCAGAAACAGATCTACTGGTGTCGGCGAAAGAGGGCACCATTGTCCAGGGCTGCAAAGCATGCGGTTACCACGGCCAGCTTGAATCCAATCACAAACTGATCACGTTCATATTGAAAAATCCGCCGGAATTTAATATCGGCCGTGCAAAGGCTCCTCATTGACGGAGGGTAAACGTTCAAAACGTAGCAAACGTACTAATGGCGAGACCAACGGGGACGGTAAGGACGGTAACGAAGGAGGCGAAGGCGGCGATTCGTTTGCCGATGCCTCCCTCTCCGAAAAGAACAATGAAGATGATGACAGCACTCAGTGGACAGCCGACGTTTCTGATGAAGCCGTTCGTGCTCGCATGCAAGATTTGACAGACGGAGCCAAGAATATGACCATCACCGATGATTTGGAGAAACCAGAGAAGGAACGCATGAATATGTTGTACGAAATGATTAAGAACAAAAGAGATGCAGGCATGTTGGATAATGCACAGGTGAGTCAAAAATATGTTTAGGCGTTTTTCATAATTTTCCTCTAATAAGTTGTATTCCGTATTGCCTATTCAGCCTTTTCCGTTTTTATCTCCACCGCCTTCTTTCAATACTCTCTCTCATCTGACATCCTGTTTGCATAATCCAGCCAACTATGCCGTATCGGTATAATTCTTCTATATCAAGATTTGTTTTTCTCCTCCACACACCTTCTGCTTGCTGAACATGCAATTTTGAGAGGTATAACTGTAAAATCGTAAATCATTTGATTAACGTTTTACCGTTTTTAGAGATAATAATTGTTAATGTCTGCATTTTCAAAATAAGTATGCATTTTAAATACAAAAATATATTCTTAATACGCAATAAATATCTGTTCTATCTTGACACACGCCAAATGTTTTTAATATTATTCTTTTATACAGACGTGTTATTCACGAGTGTATCTGAAAACGGCCACAAAATAACGTAGAACTTCACAGTTATAGCTCCCAAAATTATCGCTATTAGTGATACGACGAGCCCGTGATTTTGAGAATCGAGTAACTCGCACGCGATTGGCAAAAGAATCGAGTCCACACTAGAGTAAGCAGACTTGATTCTAGTACTCTGGTTTCCTAGACTTCATTTTAGTAGTCGAGTTCCCAGACTCTATCTCAGTTCTCGATTCTAATACTAGAGTTTCCAGACTCGATTGTAGTGCTCGTGTGTGACAGGTTCTAGTACTTAGATTCACTCGGTAATTCAAGTCTATGTAATAAATAAAATATTGCAAATATTTCGTAATCAAATAAAACAAAACGAAACATTTTAATGGGGACGGTAACTTGCAAACGGCATACATAGTAGATCTAATTGTTTGAATTCGAGTCTAGGGTCGAGTCTGAAATCGAGTCTACAAATTCGAGTCAAAATCAAGTCTACGATTTCGAGTTTGGAATCGATTTTACATATTCGATTCTAAAATCGGTTCTACATATTCGAGTATATCGAGTTGAGAACTCGAGTCGTCGCATCACTAATCGCTATGTGTCACAATGAAAAAAATTGTAATCGTTTCAACATAGATTTTAAAAACCGATTTTCAAACCTGATTTTAAAAAGCGGTTTCGAAAATCGATTTGAAAAAACGGCCTTAAAAAACTGATTACAAAAAAAAAGTAAATAAAATGGTAAAAAGATAACAATTATATATATCATACTCAATTCTTCCTATAAAAAAAAACATTTTCTATTATTATATAATCATAAACATAAGTAAATTAAGCTAACAAAATAACATTAATTTAAAAACTAAGGAAACTAAAAATTTAGAAATACAGATTTATGTTTTTTTCTTTTTTTCTTGGCAAATTTGCGTCCTTCAGATTTAACTTCTCTGTTTTCAGTGAGTTTTTGTTTGTTTTAAGTTTAAATATTTATGTTTTTTTTTTTAATCTTAATTTAGAAAGATTTTCAATTAATGTTTTGTCAACAGGAGCGTGTCTTGCAATATACTTTCAAGTTCTTTTTATTATAACGGAATGCCCAATACTAACCTTTTAATGTAAACAAACACGAGAATGATCGCGAAGCGCGTCATCACAGCGTCATCGTGTATCCATCCCCTCCTTTCCCCGGGCCTCACCTTCAACTTACGAGGTAACCTTATGCATATGGACCTTGATAAATTGGTGGGTAATTTTATGTTTCAACGTTTGAACGTTTCAAAAAATATAATAAATATATGGACATATGGATAAATAACCATACCGCTAACCCCATTCGATGGATTTCGACTTACAAAAGCAATGTGTTGCTTTCCATTTTCAACAATTAAAGTTTCTCAGAAGATATCCCAACCAAATTTGTGACCAAAAACATTCTTGTATAGAAGATCCAACAAAGCACTTTTCGAAATTATTAACGCGACTCTATGTTCCCCTATTTTTTTATTACTTTTCTGTATCTTATAATTTCCGCTGCTATAGATATTTCTTTTGAATATAACGTTTTCGCTATTGACCCCATTGCATTGCTTCCCTTGTTCAATCTTTTTTATATTTCTTTGCCTTCTTTCTTGTTATTAGTTATTTTTACCTCCGATTCAGAGTGACTTTATAAATTTGTGTGTTCACTTCGAATTTACTATATCTTTATTTGTTTATTTTTTCCTTCCTCACACTTCATTCAAAAATGGCGGATAATATTAGTATTTAAGTAACCAACCTTCAGTAGATTCATAGGGTCGGTTCTCTGTTCGCATTCAATTGTCAGTAGTGCTATGTGACAATGACAGTAATAATGTTATTTGCCGCCATCTTCGATATCCTTCAAGATTAGTCTATCGTTACTTGAAATCAGTACACGAACTCTTAAACTTGTAAATATTTATTGTATATAAAAGATATGCCGAAATTAAGAAACTAATGATATAAAAACTTTAATATTTATATGATATTTTACTATCGCTTTCAACAAAATTTAATCTAATAAATACGATAATCATATAGGTAAAGGAAGCTAGAGCTTTTTCAATTTAACAAACGACCTTTGTCATCCTTAGTTAATAATGCTGCATTTTGAAGTGTCGAATGTCTGTTTTCTGACAATTAGTCGATATTAATTTGAGGGGTTATAATTAGAGGTTCAGATGCATTTCAACCCATTATTATATACTACAATTCGTTCGAATGCAGACCTTTATTAGGTACTTTATTTTATCTTCATTAAATTTTACCCCGTGTAACCTTGGCTCTTTCCATTTTTTCTAGTTCTTTTCTAAGCTCAAAATTATCTTTTGATCTTTTTCTGATCTAAAACATTTTCTTTTGTAGACACAAAAAGACATTGTGGTTGAAGCCGAACGTTTGGAGATAAAAACAAAAACGCCGTTGATTTTAGCGGAATTGCTTTTCGACCAGAACATCTTGAGTCAAATCAAAAAGCACCGTGTTCTGCTATTGCGATTTACCATAAACGATAAAAAGGCCCACAGAATATTTCATGGGGGCTTGGAACAGCTGATCGCTCTTCATCAAGACGCTTTAATTACAAAATTCCATCCATCTTTAAGGTAACTTGAGGTTTTAACTAATATCTGATAATAATAATTTATGTGACCCTTACAAAGGTACTCTACGATTTGATATTTTAACTGAAAGTACATTCATCGAATGGGCCGATAAGGTATCGAAAGAAATACGTCTCTAAGGAAGTATCCAAGAGGATCCACAATAAAGCAGCGCCATTCATTAAGTGGTACAGGAAGCGGAATCCGAGAGCGAAGAAGAAAGCAGCGAAGATGATGTTGAGACGAATACACCGACAGAATGCAAACTTCTAGGCCACCTGCGGCGACGGCAGTTTCTCCAGCACAAACAAAACGTCAAGATGAGGAAGAAGATGATTTTGATATCGATGCGATCTAAAATGCTGAACAAAACAGGGTTCTTTTCTTCTTTTTTTTTTTTAATTCACCAATAACCTTGCAGCCCGCTGTATTGTTATTGCGTCTCTATCATGTTATTTTTATATAATTAATCTTCTTTCCGGAAAGCCTTGCGTTACTGCATTAGACTATTTAATCTTCTTTTTTTATATGCGAATTCTTTTGTTTGTGGATTAATCATTCATCTCCCAAAATATATAATAATACTGAAGATGATAAAAAAGGGAATATGAAATAATTAATGATATATATTTGGAAGAAATTTTTCTAAACATGGAATATATTAGCTTTTACTTATCACCACATATGGAAATATAAATAAATAGGTATGGTTTTTATGTGTTATTGCGCTCTATTATAATGATGCAGAATATTCCTCGAGATTTGTAATACTATAAAATATATTAGGTAGAATTTATTTGATGTATATTAATCAATTACCGATGGACATCCATCTGTTATTTTATTGTGAATAAAAAGTATTTTGAAACTTCAGTTCTTGTTTTTTTTTTTTTTTTTCTCATTCATATTATACAAGCATATAAACACTACTCAAACCGCACGAGTGTTCATAATGATTAAGATTAAGGTCAATTAAAGGCGTGAAATTTGAAATTTAAATTGATGGTAAAATAAGTTACTTTGGATATTAAAAACTTGTTCTTTTAGAGCTATCGAAAGCTTTAATTTTTTTTTCCGAGTTTTCACTTTTAAACGACTGTTTATAAGGGAAATTATTTCATTACAAGTATAATCTGTAATATTTGGTTGCATATAGTTTCATCTTAAGCATTTATGAACAAATGGTATGTATTTTTCGCTAAGCTAGATCCAGGCAGGCCTGAGGGTGTTTGTTGTTATTTTTAGACAGGAACCTGAAAAAAAGAGGAATTGCTGAAATAAGTGATGAGATAAGACAAGAAGAGTCACTTTCAGTTGACGCCTTTGATGTGTTGCCAGAAAAATGACAACTGCCGCTACTTTTCCAATCTTCGAAGAACGTGTGTTAGAGAGGAAGTGCAACGCACAATCTCGGCTATTTATCATCTGCTGCGTTAAACTATGGAATTATTACTGTTATTATTAAATAACAAAAGAGCAAGGAACAACCCAAATAATAAGTTGAATTAAGAATGCATTTGAATTACTTCAAAAATAATGTTTAATTATCAACTGATAGTCTAGCTAAACCAGGATACCTTGAAAACACATTAGTAACGATTGCTTATACAACCGGAACTACAAGTACTCTACCTAGCGATATGTAATTGTTCGGCAATCATTTTTAATTAACATTTAAGTGTTATTTTTGGTTGCGTAAATAATTAAAAATTTATTGGGCTGAGATTCGTATTTAATTTGAGAAAGAACACCACATAAATTGTCTGACAAACACTCCCAACGCGTAACATATTGAACTAATTCAAACTAAATAATTACTGGCTATCTATAGTAAAACTGTCCGTATTTATACCTAATATTAGTAATATTATTACATATGAACCTGCCATTATAGCAACATTAGCAGCCTCATGTAAACAGCCTCCCTAATAGCCAAATTTAAATTTCCCGCAACAACTTTTAGTGAATTCAACGTAACGGCATTAAAATAATTACTGTTGTAAAAAATGGTTAGTAATTTTATGTTTAAACGTTGAAGTTACTAAGAATAATTGCGGGAAGTTTAAATTTGGCTATTAGGGCTGTTTCTCTCCGAGAATTTATTTCGCAAGTTTTTAGCGTTTTTGATGGCCAATAGTAGCAACTACTTTTTAATCGATTTGTAAGCAGTGCTACCAGATCTACTAATTCTTCAATAGATCCACTTATTTCAAGTACAATCTACTGAAATGTTATAATAGTATTCAACAACCAGAAATTTGATTAATCACGAATTTATTTTTTATTGTTATTTATACAACGCCACGACTCTGCATACAAAAATATAGTAATGTACAATCGTTCCAAAACATCGCTAAGAGTTGATTGAAAGAGGATATAAAAATTCATATCATCATCATGAATAAAGATAGACATCTGGTCCATTTAATCGCCGGAGTGAAATTTCTGTTTATTCTCTATTCTGTGCTGAGGGAGTGTGGTACCAGCAGTAACTACAAAAAAAAAACCTTTATCGACACCCGATCATCACCCTATACGTTTACCTTAAATTTTTCTTGTTTTCCTTTCGTGGCATAAAAAACACTTTTTACAACCACAAACAACTAGGTATATTCTTCACAAAATCCAACAATCGACTCTCCCGATTCTTTCTCCGCGGCTAAACTGAGCCATCGCTTCCTATGTATTTATTTGCTGAGTTTGCTAGTTATTATTGCTTCTAACAATCATACCACAGGAAACGAGGCTTCGATTTTCGCCTATTATACTTATTTATGCAATGCATAATGGAACTTTCCGTGGCAATATGCATAAAATCCCACCATATATACGTTACAATAATTTTTGAGTGATCAACAATTTTAAATAAATTAAATAATTAATAATGTCTTTGCGATGTGTCTACTTTTTAAGAGGTATACTAACTAATTGTATTTGTGTAAAAGAATACTTATTTAATTCGGTCATTCGTTTTTAAAATAAAACGCGCCATACAAATGTTTTTTTTTGAATTGCCAGGGCAGGCAACCTTTCCAACAGGCGTACAAAATCAAATAATGTCTATGGCGCAGTTTTTTATCTATCAAAACTAAATGTTTTAATATTTTTTTATTGTGAGAAGAAGCACTTTATTTGATATATACATAAAAATGCATACTTAATATTAAAGAAAATTAAATAAATTGTTATGTGAATAGTAGACAAGTTCACAATACTGGGGTATTGGGATTTGGGGAATTTGCCATAAATAGCATGGATATCACTAATTGTGCCATTTTCACATTGTTGTTCGTTGTAGTTGGACTGTTTTGAATGTTTCTGGGGTTACAATTTCAAAAATCGTACAGTTTAAAGGCATAACGCATTAATTTCTCCGTGGTTTCTACCTCCAAAATGTAAGTACACTTCACTGCTAATATAACTGTAGTGTTTCATTTGTTTTTAAATTTAAAATCACCAATAATATTTGCGTCTGTTCTACATAGTCAAAAGTAGAATATTTAAATATTGCATTAAAATGAATACGATACTTTGTCATGAGAAATATGGCAGAAAGGCCGCCACCGAGAGGTCGAGCAGCCTTAATTGAAGCGTTTAAATCTCGATTAACCAAACCTGGCGATGTCAAGGCTCCGGAGCCAGAAGAACCGAAGAAACCTCTTGGTAGAGCAGCTCTGATAGCTCGAATGAAAGAACTGCAAATTGGTCGAACTGGTCCTTCAACAGGAGGGCCTAGTACTGTAGAAGAACCTAGAGTTCCAGAAAAATCAGCAGTGCCTGAAGAACCGTCACAAGACAAACCCGAACTCCCTGTGTGTTCATTCAAAGGTAAGTGATATTTTAAATAAAACTGCTGTTTGTGGCTCTTGTTGCCACCTGGTTGTCTGCATGTAATTCACTTGCACTCAAGTAGATTAGCATTGTCAAATTTTGCTTAATGTTTGTGAGCCTATTTGTATCAGTACCAATCTTTTATGCCTATTCTAAGTATATGCATAATGGGATTTACTATTGTAAACATATTTATGGACTGTAAATTAAGAACAGAGTAGTGATACTATAATAATTTTACAGTGAACTGCAGTATTTAATTGGAAATAAATTAAAAATAAAACAGTAAAATTTTATATTCTTTGAACAATTGTGGAATATCTATAAGTGTGTAGTTGTAAAAAACACTTTATTTTTTCATACATTTCCCTTAGGATATAGAGAATGAAAGAAGACAATGAGATACTCACAAATATTTGAAACAAGAATTTTATAAGAGTCAAAATTGCATTGAACAGTTGTTTTTTTGTTTTCCAATTATCACACATTTTGAAGGAAACAATATGATATATTAAAACAAAGGATTTATTATTTTATTCACTGGTATTGATCTTTTTCTTATAAAACGTATAAACTTGATTGTTCTATAGAGTAGTGCCTGTTTTACAAAACTTTGACTTAAAAAAATGATTTCCTTTATGCTAAATATGGCCACTCATTTATGAGTGGATATTCAAATAAGGGATGCCCCGCTGTATCTACCCCACCACATTCACAAAGCGAACCATTAACCCACCCAATTCTATATAAATATGATTAAAAATTACCGTGACCTGTTATTAATTATACCGCCTGATACGATAAATTAACCTTCATTTCACTAAAACGTGTACCGATAAACGCTACCGATAAATTTTCTAGTCCACCTATTTAAGGTATTATCCCACCTACTCTGCCTTTATCCCTAAACGCTTTTTTAACTACACTAGCCGAAATTAGCCCAAATCTAATAATCGAGCCATCTCCCCTAGACACCGCCTCTTTCGCTAATTGAACCGCCCTCTCATAACCGATTGTACCTACATGAGCCCTAGTCCAAAAAAGTTTTATATTCCCCTCGCGCAACATATCCCAAGTATCTAACAACAAATCAGTCGGATTTTTTAAATTCTCTAACGCCTCTAATACAGATAAGCCATCTGTTATAATTCTCACCAACATTTAGCTGCCTGAGAATCAATTTAAAAATGGGACCACAAACTGCAGCTTTGCCAATTTTAACGGTCTGTGCGCCATTACTAATTACTTTTCTTTAGGTACTTCTGGTAGTCCTATCTTTGTCACTGCAAATTACATAAGACTTTCTATCGAGAAAGATAAAGGCGTCTTTGAATATGACCTTCGATTTTCACCAGAGATTGACGCAAAACCGTTAAGATACAGAATACTTAACGCCCACATCGCCCAAATGGGTGGTGTTCGCATATTTGACGGTGGATCTGTTTTATACCTGCCAATAAGATTACCCGACCTAAAGACAGTCTTTACTTCTCAGCACCCACTTCAAGATGAAGAGGTCAAAATGACTGTAACATTTAAGAAAGTGAAGAGGCTTGGCGAATGTGTGCATTTGTTTAATGTTTTATTTAAGCGGGTGATGCATGCCCTTGAATACTCCCGTGTTGGGAAAAACTATTTTGACTGCACGCATGGTTCCTTGATACCGCATCATAGATTAGAGATTTTGCCAGGGTACGCAGTTGCCGTCGATGAATTTGAGGGCGGTCTGATGTTATGTATGGACGCTCAGCATAGAGTTTTACGTACAGACACCGCACTACAGCTTATGAAGACGTTATTCGTAGGGCACCTGAGAGATTTAAAGATGAAGTTACCAAACAACTAATCGGATCGTGGTTTTTAACCAAGTAAGTTTAGTTTTCCGTGTTTCTTTTAATCACAAGAGACGACATGAAAAGCCTAACATCTCAACTTGTCCCTCTTTTTTGATTTTTTTTATTGATTTTGAAAATACTTTCAGTTTCTACATTGCTGTGCGGCAAACTAATGCACAACTTTATCAATTTAATGATCTAAAGATTTTATCTTCGTGGAAATTTTTGTAGGTGTGTAAAACGTGCAACAATTCCTTAACTGAGTATTTTCAAAAAGATTTTTGTGTGAAGAAGTGTGAAGTGAAGAATTTTTTTTTTAATAGTTCATTTATTGGCATTAATTATTAAAATGTATTGCAATTCTGTTCTGTAAATTGTGTCCGTCAATAACCGCAAACCTAATATGAATATAGGTGAAACTAGAAGAACAAATAAACGCTAATCCTAATAAAATAACTAAAAACGATATTGTGGAGACACATACTGAAATTTACAAAGAAAATAAATTCACAAGATGCAGAATAAACATATATTTTGTGCGACCCCTCTTCGCTCTTGCCGACTACAAACTAATTCTGTATCTAGCACGTCTAGTCGATCAACATCATTAATCTGCTCCGCCGCCTATGATCGAGCCCATGAGTGCTTGTCGGTTCGCTCCTTGCCAATCAGCAGGCAACATCAAATAAAACATGTCCGCTGTATCTATCCCACCATATTCACAATGCGAATCACAAATCCTCCTAATTCCACATAAAAATGATTTAAAATTACTCTGATCCGTTGCTAACTTTATCGCCTGATACGACAAATTAACACTCATTTTCAAAAAACGTGTGTCGTAACTGATAAATTTCGTAGTCCATCTCCCATTTAAGGTAATATCTCACCTACTCTCGCAATCACTATCCAGTTTATTTCTAAACGCTTTTGTAATTGCGCTAGCCGAAATTAACCCATATCAAATTATCACGCAATCCCCGGTAGACACCGTCTCTTTCGCTCTCTCATTATCGATTTTACCTACGTGAGCCTTAGTCCCAAAAGTTGTACACCCCCTTCAAGTAACATATCCCAAGTATTTAATAAAAAATTAGTGGGGTTTTTTAAATTTTCTAACGCTTCTAATACATATAAACTATCAGACGTCCCGTTTAAATTCCCACTGGCGGCCAATATAACGTACTGTCTGACACTGCAACCAATTCTGCCTAAAAATTATTGTAATGACGCTCTACTTTAAACTTTTGATTATACAGTGACCGACACAAAGTGCGCAAGAGACATGAGATTCTTTTTTCTTTGAATTTAGTAACTTCTTTTGCATGTTTTTTTAAATAAAATAACACTCATCAAATCTTCTGAACATTTAATTGTATACGAGGAAGGTCAAAATATGAAACCACGCTAAGAGTAAAGTGTCTCAGTTTTTGCTTAGAAGATTCTTTTGATAAGAAATGTTGCTGCAAATTTAATTTAACGTATATCCAAATATGAAATTTCGCTTAATTTTAGCAAAAAATGAAATTTAATCATTATTTTAGAAATACACTGCATACAAAGTCGCACATCCAATTCTGGGTATAGTTTGTGAGAGAAAAACATGAATACTATCACAAAATTAGTTAATTATTTTGCTTTATTTAAAAACAAAACAAGAGGTGCAGCAAAAATAATTCCCATTTTAAAGTTTTTTTTTGACCGCAATAACATTAGTATGTATTCATGATTTTCTTTCACAAGGTATACCTAGAATATCCTATTCTATGAAGTATGATCTCAACCGACTTTTTATACAGGGTAATTCCGAAAAAAACGATTAAATTTAATTTATTGCTAAAACGAAACTTCATATTTGGATATATGAATCTAGAACAATATTCCTTAACAAAAGAATCTTCTAAACTCAAAAACTGAGACACTACTCTCGCGTAGTTTCATATTTTTGACCTTCTCTCGTATAAAATTAAATTTTTCGGTAGGTTTGATGAGTGTTAGTTTACTTTAAAGACATACAGATGTAATTAACAGAAAAAAGGATTTACTAAATTCAAAGACAAACAAATTTCCATATGCTACACACTTTCTGCCGATCACTGTATATTTTAATACGCCTTTTAAAAGGAAATAATCTATAAAATTATAAAAAAATAATTACCTGTAAAAGAAGGACAGGTAATCATAGTGAAATAGTTTTAATTTGTTGTTGGGAGTATGGTAATAGTTTTTGATTATTGAACTCCATTTCCCAGATACTGTATATTAATAAACTAATAATTATTTTAATAACTAAAACTTATTAAGAAATAATTTGTTATGTGGTGGCAAAAATCAGAGTAATTTGATACTCAATTAAATCATACTTTTTTTTATCATTTTAGGTATAATAATAAAACATATTGTGTGAATGATATACTTTGGGATCATAACCCAAATGAAACTTTCAAAACCCACGATGGTAGGGAAATCACGTTTGTTGAATATTATAAGAATAACTACGGTTTAACGATACAAGACCAAAAGCAACCACTTTTATTACACCTGCAGAAAGCTCGGAAATCAAAAAGTCCCGAAGTGGAAGAACGACATATATGCCTTATCCCGGAGTTTTGCAATTTAACCGGGCTTACGGACGATATGCGTTCTGATTTTCGGGTAAGTTCGCCACTGATTTACGCTCACGTTACTTCCTATAATTACATAAAATTCTTTTGTAGATAATGAAAGATGTGGCGCAGTACACCAGAATTACACCCGCTCAACGGTTACTTGCGTTAAAGAAATACGTAAGCAACGTAAAAAATTGCGAAAAAGCTACGAAAATTTTATCGGAATGGGGAATGCAAATTAACAACGCGACGATTGATTGAATGCTAGGGGCTTACTCCAGAAGTAATCCTATTGGGGAATGGTGTTCGCATCAAACAGATGAGAAGCAGACTGGACGGGTCAGCTGTCCAGGACACGTGTTAGGTCAAATTGATATTACATCGTGGCCATTTGTACACGCAGAGAAAGATTCACGGTACGATTTCCACCTGTATTGTATTTTTTTTTATACTTTTCGTTTCTTTTACAGGGTTTCTAATGAATTTGCTGAGAATATGTGTCGATTAGGAAGATCATTGGGCATCAATATCAGGAACCTCGCATGCATTCTTTACATAACGATAAACCGATCGTTTGTTAATGCTTGTAATCAGATTATTGATGATCATTTACAGGTAGGTAAAAAAAAGTTGTTACATACCACCATTCCAGAGAACAGAGAATAAAGCAGAAGATATAATAGTTCATTAAAATTTGTTATGACGATTGACAATATGTAATCCTGAAGCTTTCAATATTTTCAGCAGAAGCATTGTTTTGCTGTTAGTGGAATAAAAATATTTCATTACACCTGCCATTTCTATCTTAACATTATGCATGTGAATACGATAAAGATTAGCCTTAACAATGAATGACGGCTTCGAAAATTGCATTCATCTAACAGCAAAAATTGACTTTCTTATTATTTTTTTAACTGAAAAGTCCGTGCAACTTATCGGATAGAAATTTAAAAATTGGCACAGAATATTGTCATCTTTTCAACTAAAATTATCATTCAATGCTAATATTACTATTTACTCACAATCAGTAAAATATCCAACATACGACATTCTTTAGTATCACAACTTTGTACCTGTAACAATAAACAACACTAAGAACTACAGCAGAATCTTAACAGATAAGTCTTACATCACAAAATGCTGCATCTAATAGACTACAGTTGTTTAGAAAAGTACATAAAAGCTGTCAAAAAATCAGCCATATTTTTGCTAATGAATAGAACTTGATCTACAATTTGCTGATTGTATTAAAATTTTTACTGTCACAAATGCCGTCCGCAGCGGGTCATCATTTTTTTTTTTTTTTTCAAACAAATAAAACAACCCTACTAGCCAAATTTAAATTTCCCGCCACTATTTTCAGTGACTTCAAGGTAAACCCATTAAAATAACTATTAAGGTAGTACAAAATAGTAGGTAATTTTATGTTTCAAAGTTGAAGTTACTAAAAATAATTGCGGGCAATTTAAATTTGGCTATGTGGGAATAAATCTAACCAATGTGAGATTTATTGTTCCAACAGAAAAGGTGTTTGAAACTCCAATAAAATGTACCTACAGAACGATATAAAAATCTTTTACACTACAAAAAGGAAAATGCCCGTTAAAAATGTTGTCACAGGACAAAAGTTCATATTGCGCGACAAAATAATATGTTTTAAGGTTTGCTAATTTTGTAATATAATCTGTTGTTGTGGATAACGCATGTTAAAGTAATATTTTCGTAGTAAATAATTATTTAGCGGCACTAGTAATAAACCACTTTTGTTATAATAATGCTGTAATCATCACAACACCAACTTAACTAAAACTTTATATTTTGACCACAACAGCTAATAATAATAATAATAATAATATTATATATTTCCTATATAAAAAATTACATTATTTTAGCTTTAGGGTTAAAGATAGTGATGTGGTAGGGTAATACAGGTAATGTATAATGTGCTATAGTGAAGCACAAGGAAAGATAAATTTGAATATTGAATAAACAATTTCAAATGCATTACATTACAAATATTGAAGGTAGCTGCAAAGAGAGCGCTAGCTGTAACTCATGCAATACTCCACGTCTAGCAACAAAGAATTGCTGCAATTGTAGAGATCAGGGGTGACCACATATAATATTTTATAAAAAGCTATACGTGGATACACAATTTCAAAATTGTTTATTTAATATATAACTGCATATTTTAACAAAACATATAAAAAAATATTTACCTATCAAAAAGAATATAATTATTTAAAAATTTTAGTATTAAAAGTCAAATACAGTCGAGCTTTCATAATTCAAACTTAAACGATTTTTTCTAGATTTAGATTTTTCTTTTAAATTTATTGGCTCCGAATTTAAATTTAAATATATAGAAGAAACCTAAACAAGTAAGCAAACAAAATTTGGTAGAGGGAAAGTATTTATTACAAATATTAAATATAAGCTATAAGCCGCATTAGGATTATTAAGGGTTAAACAACCATCAGCAATATCAATATTAGAGAGAGCAAAGTATTAAGATATTTAAATATTAATAATAGTGAGGGGATTAATAAGCTTAAATTGGGAACTAATCTGGATTAATTTTATTAAGTATTTCTTTTTTTTTTTTTTGTAATAAATAATAACCAAATACAAAGTCGAGAGGTTGCTTTACAATAAAGATTAGATGCATAAAAAAGGAAATGACACAAAAAAATTAAACAAAATCGTATTTTAGGAAATTGTTGAAACCTTACAGATGGCGCAAGCTGTAAACAAATTTATCCAATGATTCTAATGACGTCATATTTCAATTACCATCTTATACACCATGCGCCTTTTTAGAAAACTAATTCCGCCTTCTTTCTTAAGTAATAAAAATAAAATATATTTCCCTTATATAAAAAATTACATTAATTTAGCTTTAGGGTTAAAGATGGTGATGTGGTAGGTAATACAGGTAATGTATAATGTGCTGTAGTGAACACGGAAAAAATAAATTTGAATATTGAATAATACATTTCAATGCATAGCATTACAAATATTGAAAGGTAGCTGCAAAAGAGCGGTAGCTGTAACTTGCAATACTCACGTCTAGCAACAAAGAATTGCTGCAATTGTAGAGATCAGGGGTGACCACATATATATTTTATAAAAAGCTATACGTGGATACACAAATTCAAAATTGTTTATTTAATATAACTGCATATTTTAACAAAACATATAGAAATATATTTACCTATCAAAAAGAATATAATTATTTAAAAATTTTAGTATTAAAAGTCAAATACAGTCGAGCTTTCATAATTCGAACTTAAACGATTTTTTCTAGATTTAGATTTTTCTTTTAAATTTATTGCCCCCAAATTAAAATTTAAATATATAGAAGAAACCTAAACAAGTAAACAAACAAAATTTGGTAGAAGGGAAAGTATTTATACAAATATTAAATATAAGCCTATAAGCCGCATTAGGATTATTAAGGGTAACAACCATCAGCAATATCAATATTACTGAAGAGCAAAGAATTAAGATATTTAAATATCTAATAATAGTGAGGGGATTAATAAGCTTAAATTGGAACTAATCTGGATTAATTTTATTGAGTATTTCTTTTTTTTTTCTTTTGTAATAAATAATAACCAAATACAAAGTCGAGAGGTTGCTTTACAATAAAGATTAGATGCATAAAAAAGGAAATGACACAAAAAAATAAAAAAATGTATTTTAGGAAATTGTGAACCTTACAGATGGGAATGTATACAAATTTTACCATGATTCTAATGAGTCATATTTTTAATTAACATGCTGTATACACAATGCCCTTTTTAGAAAATTAAAATTACGCTTCTTTTTAAGTAATAAGAAAATAAATACGTCGGAGAGACCGCTATTATAATTGTTGAATACGAGACGGTTATTTGTATATATTTATTGTATTTAAAAAAAAAAAAATAATTAATAAACAACCTTTCTGTTTCTGTTGTTTTAAATCGGTCAGTTTTAAAATGTGTGGTTTTCTTAATTTTAATACAGTGCAACCATTAGCTGTTCGTCCTTTTCTAACAGATCGCAAATTACATTCGCGACTTAAATGACAGATTGTGGACGATGTTTATGGATTACAATAGCGTGTTTATTTGCAAGCATCATTAGTTTCACCATGCAAATTTTTAGATTATTAAAATAAACCATAGTTGAAAACAAAAAAATATGTAGGGTATCAGTAACTGGTTCTTAAAGTTTATGATGTTCTAGTATTTACTTATATTGAGATTTTGGCACAGATCTGTTCGATTGGTATATAAATGTAAAATACCTTAACAAAATATATTCGTTGCCGAAGTGGATGTAACTTTCTTATTTAAATAGAATGATATAATTTTTTCATTCATATTTTGGATTCTCAACTATAAAACGACAGGTTCATTAGTATTGATAGCTACATGTTGCCGTTTGAGTATTAAGTTGTTTGTCTTTTTTTTGTCAAAATCTTGCATAATGAGAAATTAATATCTCGGTCAATACTGCAAGTAAGACTCCAAATTTGCTATGTTTATGAATGTAGATATAACTCTAAGAAATGGTACGCACTTCAATTAAATACAGGGTTTCAAAACTGAGGAACAAAGTGACTATTTTCAAATGCGCTCAAATTTTTTTAAATAGAAACACCCTGTATTTTAATTGGAATGAAGCAAGTAAATATCATCCCTATCACTTATATGAGCATTCCTTACCATCTTTAATAGATTATAAGATATGGGCGACTTGATTGAACAAACTAGTATCTTTTTTTTTAATAAGAAACCTGTTTTTAATCCGAATTAAGAAGTAAATATCTCCTATCACTTTAATCAGCATCCCTACNCAATATTGACAACCGATTGAAACGACCGAGCTGAAACATCTGTATCTTCCTACAAAATGGGGTTTTTATAATAAACTTACACAAAAAGTAGTAAATGTTGGATCAACTCTGAGGTTTCAGTTTAAGTTTGCAGTATCCATATAATTTTTCTTCATCTCGAGATTTGTTTTTTACCCCATATGTATTCTTCAGAGGTCGTTCCCCCAAAGCAAAATGTTTGTTTTTGATTTAAGAGATGTTTTTCATAATTAGTTTTCATCATATCTGAGTGACCTGCAGCAGATGGTAGAAGTAGAAACTTTATCATCTACATTGCCTGTGTGAAGAGGTGTCCTGCAAGGGTCTGTGCCTCATCCTTTTCTTTTCTTTTAAATTTATTTTAACCTGCCAAATATATGTAATGATGAGAAATTGGTACTTTGTTGCAGATGATGTGTCTATAAAGTCTGTAAAGTCTGTGAAGTGATATATGATAGGTATCTCTTGCAGGGGTACCGACTCAGATATACAATCAGTATTTCGTATACAAAAGCGTGCTATTCAATGTTACGGATGGCACGCTTTTGTATACGACAATTTCTGCATCATCACTTTCGCGATCATTGGATTGCTCGAAGAGGGTCTATAGAATGGCCTGCAAATCGTCCAATCTTACACCGCTTGATTTTTTCCTTTGGGGGCACCTTAAATCTAAAATATATGCCACGCTTTCCACTTCCTTACAAGAGTTACGCCAAGTAGATTGTTGGAGAATGCCAACGCATAACTTCAGAAATATTGCGAAATGTTAGAAGAGCATTTGAAGCAAGACTGTATAATTGAATGGGGTTAATGGCCGTCATTTTGAATATTTAATAAAATAAAATCCAAACCATTTCATTCTAATCGAATTTCATTAAATAAGTTGCAAATTATGCATCTTTTTCCTTATTGATTAAAAAAAAATGAAATTTTGATACACGTTGCCTTCAAGAGAATTAAAAGACCTTTTTGAATGAGTGTTCACAACACCCATCTCCCCTATTCAAACTTTAAAGGTGGTTGGTTTCAATTGAAATGCTCTGTACAATCTTATGCCCTTATTTGTGATGAAAGACGGTTTAAATAAATCTTAAATCATAAATCTTAAGGGGTTGGGGTCTTCCGTGTTTTAACCATAAAATAACCACATTTCAGTTTCTTATTGCTCCATGTTGTTTTCTCTCTCTTATTAGGTCATGCGCTTTTATAAAATAAGCAAAGTATGTAGACCGGTAATCTTTTTTTGTAATAGCACACTGAACTATAGAGGATAACGTTATACAAGTAAACCATTTACTGTATGACCAATTTGCGATACCAGTCAATATCGATGTCCCACAGACATACATACGAAAGCTATTTCAAAAACACTAACTTTCGATATACTAGTTGACATAACAGTATTTTTTCTCCGCCACATATGTGTATATAAATAGTAAATATTATCAACTTAGGAGCAATAAAGAAATAAACACATAAACAAATATCTCGTATAAACCTTAACTTTCAAGTTGTATATGCGTCCGAAGACTTAGCACTGATGTAATTTCAGCTAAGCGTTCCATGATAATAACCGGTTATAACTGGTAACGGGGTCAGACAACTTTGTCACTATCGCGAATTATCAGAACCTCCATGATCCATAAAAACTCCGACTGGATTTTACTAGTCTTATATCAATTCGTGTGCGTAATGATTTCCCCCGAGCTATAAATGAAACTGTTACTTTGCCCCCAGCGAGTGAAACAGGACGGAGACGTAAGATACGAGAAATACCTAATCGGAACGAGAGGGCCCTTATCAATAGTTAGAGAAGAATTTGTGAGATCCTCGGCTTCATCTCGCGCCTCTTGTTATCACTGGCCGAGCAAGTACGAGGAATATTGCGAATAATCTCGTCGCTCCGATTCAAGTTATCTATTTAAGTTTGTCAGTCAGTAAATACGTTTTCATTAACAAAGTAAACGTCGTTGTTATTGTGTATTCACGTCGAGCAGTTTATGATGATCTATTACGACCACAGGATGATCGAAGGCAGCCCACTGCACTACCATCCCTATGCCTACAGTACATCGCCTGCGACCACCGGTTATTCATATTTTCGGAGATTTGAACTGGAGCCAAAGATGTCCGAGGAATTGCTGATACCAAATTCACCGAGCAGCATGCAGGTTGGTACCCATTACTGAATTCAATTTATCTGATTACACCAAAAGTTTGTGCTTCTATTATTAAAATAATACCAAAACGAACCACATTTTGGTTCACACCATTCCTAATAATTTTCCAAATTTATTTCATCAAATAACATCTGAAAATATTATTAAATTTAAACTACTTTATGGTTAACAATCTGCCAAGTAAAAAGAAAGTTATAAAGAGGAAGTTATAAGTTAACAGATGTTGGTTGCTAAATAACCACTGCTACTTTTTAAAAGTTAAACACAAATAATAGCCCAACATTCAATATGATATGTGGGGGAAACAGATAGAAAGTTAGAACTATGAATGAAGGAATACAGAAAATAGATAAAATCCGCTTTTTATTAATGGCTACAGGTCGCTCGGCTAACATATGTAAGTCAAAAGTTGAGATTAGTCGAAGTATATGTAATTAAGAGACTATTGTCTCTTTCATACTACTACTACTACTACTACTAGAATCTAAATAGCGTAATAAATACAGGGTGTTCCATTTAAAATAAGAAAGTTACTTCCCTTTAAAGATAGCGAAAATTAAAAGTACGTTTTTGTTCACCCTGTATAATTTTATGCATTACTTTTTATTTTATTATCTAATGTAATGCTTTAGTTAAAAAATAAATACAGTTTAAAATATCTAGCTTAAATATGCATGACAGGCGTGCCTCTTAAATTTTGATCTACGTTTTGAAGTTATAGATAGTTAATTATCTCGTAAACGAGTTGAGTTAGATATAAGAAATATAACACCAACTTGCCTTTATTTAGTCTGTACCATCAAAATATGCCATAATATACAGGGTGTTCCATTTAATTTTTCACAACTTTGGTGTGTAATTTTTCTTTGAGTCACCCTATATACTTCATAATAAAATTTTGAAATGTGGTCCTTCTGAACCTGTATAATCCTTAACCAAAAAAAAATTGAAAATATGTTACCACTTTTTTTTATATAAACCGACGTGAATGTAGTGGCTCACCCTGTATATCATAATAATTTTAAATGAGCAATTATAATAAAATACACACGTTTTCAAATAGTATTAATTCAATATTACATTTAACTATCATTAAATATATTTTGTACAATTAATTTCACTTTTAAGACCTTAGCAAATATAATACAGGATATTCCACGTAACTGGTTCATTAAAAGTTTATGATGTTCTATTATTTACTTATATTTGAGATTTTGACACCATTATCTCTTCGATTGGAACTATAAATGCAAAATACCTTAACCAAAATATCACTTCCGGTTGACCGGAAATGGATGTCAACTTTGTTATTTTAAATAGAATGATATAATTTTTTATTCATTTTTGGATTCTACAACTATAAATACGTCAGTTTTCATTAGCTATTCCTACAGCTACATGTTGCCGTTTTTGAGTTGTTTAAGTTTTTTCTTTTTTTTTAGTCATAATCATTGCATCATTGAAAAATTAATATCTCGGTCAATACTGCAAGTAGAGACTCCAAATTTGCTATGTTATGAATGTAGATATAACTCTAAGAAATGGTACAGACACTTTACATTTTAACATACAGGGTGTTCAAAACTTAGGAACAAAGTGACATATTTTCAAATGCAGGAAACTCATTTTTTTTTAATAGAACACCCTGTATTTTAATTCGGAATTAAGAAGTAAATATC
Organism: Protaetia brevitarsis; assembly: GCA_004143645.1. Lineage (NCBI taxonomy): Eukaryota > Metazoa > Arthropoda > Insecta > Coleoptera > Scarabaeidae > Protaetia > Protaetia brevitarsis. The sequence goes on along the minus strand of RXPK01000321.1, from coordinate 1,013,404 downwards.
ATCCCCTATCACTTTATATGAGCATTCCCTATACCTATCTTTAATAGATTATAAGATATGAGCGACCATTTGTTGAACAGACTAAGTATTCTTTTTTTTTAATAGAACACCCTGTATTTTAATTCGGAATTAAGAAGTAAATATCATCCCCTATCACTTTATATCAGCATTCCCTATACCTATCTTTAATAGATTTTGAGATATGAACGACTTTTTGTTAAACAGACTACAAACACGCAAAGATAGGGCTACTTAGTCTTAGCCTCGCTGGAACTGACCGTCATCTTCTTTCCTCAAAAAAATATGAAAAGCTTTTTCTCAGTGCAAAAGACATACCTATGAAACATCAATTAAACACCAAAAAAGCCCCATGGTTTATTGTTCGAATCATCATACTTCAAAAGCTAATGAGGTAAATCAGCTTTAAAGACCCACCCTAGTTTCTGCAGTAACACTAGAGCCTCTTGTAATTCACATAATAGTAATACAAAATTACAATGAAACAAGGGTCCTGTATATTTCGTTGGAAGCACGATACGTCACAATTGCACTGCAACAGCGCCCTCTGAGGATGTACACGGTCAAACATAGAACTACGAAATACGGCGCAAAATTTTAAAAATTAAATGTTTCGATTTTTAGCGGATCATATTTACAGTTTATTATTAAGTTAACAAGTTCGCGATTACATTTTTAATACAACTTCTAATAATTTTTAAGATTGTAATTTTTTTGCTAATAATCCTAAAATATTTCATTTTTCTTTTATAAATAATCACAATAAAATGTTGAAAGTTATAATTAAATTTAGTTACGACATTGTTAAATTAAATATTAGATATGAAGATTGACCAAAATGTGTTTAATTTGCAGAAATAGCAGACACGTGTCTAATTTAATCTAAAAATAAATTCTAGAAATTAGAAAAAAAAGTTGAAAACCACCTTTTTTGGTAGCAATTTATAGATACGCAACCGCATTTCTTAATTAAACTATCCTTAGCAAACTTGAAACTGATTAGCGAGGAATTAATTTTCTTCGAGAAATATATTTAAATTTGATGATATTACTTTGGTAAGGTGAACACTTATTGTGGAAGAAATAAAGAAACTGTAACCGACATGTTATATCAATTACTGAAAGACATTACTATCTGAGGGTTCTAAACGTGATAAATTACCTAATTCATTCTAAAAAGTAGGTGACGATAGAAATAAATCATTATTATCTAACGTTTAAAGAGATTGCAAAATAGACTCCATAACGATTAAAGTACCTCTTTGATCATTGTAATCGAAACTATGGAGGTGCTTGGAGCATATTTCATAGTTTTGTTACCATTGCTGAACCATCTAAATGACACATTCCCCTCCAAAATTCAGCGTTAATGGATGTTCGGGAACGTATGAAAGTCAATTGATTCTTTAGTCTGTACTTACAGAACTATCAGGATATCTGTGAATCCATAAAAACGAATATTTCAATCAAATCTAGAAAGTTTATTTAAACATAAATAATAAATTTATTAAAAGGAAGTCATTTTTTTCTGGAATTCATGTCACGGTATCACGTTTTTGCCGCAATAATTGCCAACGCTAACGAAATAAGCTGAAGATGAATCTTTTGCGAGTTAGTAGTGATAACCATGACTTTAGTAGTTACGTTTCAACCTAAACTTGGTCAACAAATAATCAACAGCTTGGAGAAAACCAAGTTTAACTCGAAGCATGAAAAATGAAGTGTGTTACCTGTATAAAAAATAAAAGAAACCAGCTCATGACAGCCGTCAATAGCAAGTCAGTAATGACTCTAGAAGTTATTTTGTTCATGCCTATGAGATAGAGACTCACAAGCATTCGCAAAGACACTGATAACGCATGATAGGCAGAAATATCGAATCTGTCATTGATGATATTACGATTCCGACAATAGACTTTTTTATTTCAAAAAAAATGCACAAATTTTTTTATGTAGCCCAACGTTATGAAAAATAATTGGTGGGTGCCCCATTTTAAAGTCAGTATCAATATGTTCCCGTAAAATCTGCTCAACAAATAACGTAAAAACACATTCATATACAACTAATTTATTTTATTACACTTATTTATAGAGTGACAGTGATAATTCCATATCAAGTATCGATATTTCTCCAGAGCCAATTATGAGAACACCTGCCCCAACTACCTCAACAAAAGGAGTCGAAACCAAATGCCGATGGAGGTCATGCGGCATAGTATTTGAATCCCTCGATAAACTCTCAGACCACGTCAGCAAAGTACATGCAATAAGTGGACTTGGAGGCTTATATTATTGCGGCTGGGATGGCTGCGCTAGAAACAACAAAGGATTTAACGCCAGGTAACGCCAATAGCCAAGATTTAAGTGCAATAGAAACTAACGGTTATTTTTCTTTTATTCCAGGTATAAGATGTTGGTACACGTTAGGACGCATACAAACGAAAAACCTCACCAGTGCAACTTGTGCAGTAAATCCTTTTCACGGGCGGAAAATCTAAAGATCCACACTAGGTCACACAGTGGCGAAAAGCCTTACATCTGCCCTGTTCCCGGTTGCAACAAAGCCTATTCAAATTCCAGCGACAGATTCAAACATACTCGAACGCATCAGGTAGAGAAGCCGTACCAATGTAAAGTCCCAGGGTGCCCCAAACGATACACAGATCCCAGTAGTTTGCGGAAACACGTGAAAACTTACAAACATTTCGTCAATGAAAACAACCAATTAAACATCACCCACGTCGAAAGTATAACGGATCATAGATTAGTACCAGACATCGATAAGACAGGAAATGATGTAATGACACCTCACATAGAAGAAGTGTCGTACGCCATAAACCTAAATAAGGCACCCGAAGCGCACTTTCAATCAAATTCCCCGCGTGGATGCAATTGCACGCACAGCTGTTACCTATCAAAATGCCTTGGTATAAATTCCTTGATAAATATACAAGAAAAGGAAGTACGACCCTGGAATAGCTTTATAGACTCCTATTTTACCGACTCTAAACGGATATATTCATATGATTTGAGGGAGAATCATATGGATGTGGACTTACCTCTTGATTTGAGCATGAGGCGTAAACATATTTAATGCAATTTAAAAAAAAATAAAAGATAAGAGATAAACATGTTTGCGGTGTGTGTAATTGTTTGAGCATTTTTCGTTTCATTTTATATTTGTTTGTTTTCATTTTTATAACTGCGTGTTATTTTTTACTAATTATGGAAAAGCACGAGAAACGCAAATAGCAATAAATTTGTGATATAATTAGAATATACTTAAGTATTTATAAAATATTTTACGTTAATGTTTTGTTTTGTGATAGATCAATAAAAATGTGTTTAAAAAAGTGCAGTATATATTGTATAAGTGCATATACCTTACATTGTTTGTTTTACTCAATATTAATTTTTTATTAAATAAAAATAATACAGGTAATTATTCTACATTTTTGCACTTATAGCGCCATCTATGAAGTAGTTCCTACGGCTACAGCAATGTAGGCTTTTAAAATTTCTTTTTAAGGACGGCCTTATAAATGCTAATTTACGTTCACAGGGCGTTAAAATAATCACAATATAACTAAGAATTATTATAAATATTAAAGTAGCTTATATACATAGACTGAAATAAAAATCACAGAGCACATTTAGCGAGCAATAATACTTATTTCTTTTATTTCTTATTCACACAGAGTATAAAGGTTACAATAATACTTTTGTCAGAAACACAACTAATGAAATATCCACCTCTATAAAGTCAGCTATAACATAAAAGGCTCTTTCAATTAGGTATATAATTCTTAAATGTTTTGATAGCTATTTTATTCACCAAGTAGATATGCATTTTTTCTGACTTTTGTTCTGGCGAACAAGTAATCGTATTAACTCCACGGATACTATTATAATTTTATAATGATGGCCACATTATCTGTCAGAGAGCTTATAATTTATAATATTCTCTTATAAACAGCGTACAGAAAGATATGCACTCCGCATAAATATGCTGTTAATTATATTGTTCGTAGTGCTATAGATTTAAATTTACACAAAAGCAAAATTATTATTATTAAATTTTACATATATACAACATTCATGCATAGCAGACAGCGATTTGTTTTCAAAATAAATTTGTAAGGAATTATTGAATTTTTCTACTATTTTAGGCAACTTAATATACAGCAGCGATTTACAGAAATCTGCAGCACCTTTGGTTTATAAATAATTCCAATAGATGGCGCTCTCACACTAATTTTTATATTTTATTAACATTTTAGACCTAGTGTTAATTTTATATTTTTATTAATAATCATATAAACATTGACACTATAAACATACAACTTTCCTTTCTGGTAAAAAATCAAAACGTAAAATAGTATTTAATCGTATTCTGTATCTATAGTACGGCCATCGAACGTACGGAGTAATAAAAATTAGTGATAGGCACGTGATTGTGGAATGGTACTGTTGAAGTATCGCAATTGGAAATCCGCTTTACACCGCTTACATTCGATGTTTGTCCGTTGTATTATCACTATTATTTTATGACCATTATTTACGTACTTATAGATTTTAAATTTGAACACTTATTTTCTAAAACTGAAAACTGAATTATGGCAAAATTCACTTTTTATTGAATTTCTACTTAAATATTTTATTTGCTATATATCGTGTAATCATATGTTTGCCATGACGTTGCACGTAATCACCGACTGCATTGGGTGGCCCAACTATATAAATACAGGTCGACAAATCGCTGGTGAGACTTGCGCAGTTACAAAAAGCGCGAAGCTAAGGCGATTACGTTCACATGTCATTGGCTCGCTGATGAGAGGAGCGCGCGGAAGGCCAGTTGCAGCTGTGCTATTGGTTACTCATTGATAATAAAAGTGCAACATATAAGTACACAGGTTATTACAGTATAGTTATAGTGCCGGCCAAAATACAACGTACATCAATTCATTTAGACGGACGTGTCATTAGTGCACAAAGTCGCGAAATTGTTGCTAATGTTATTAACTATTTAAGAGATCGTTTTCCAGAAGAAAATTTATAACTATAAGACCGGAAGCTGCGAAGGCCACAGGGGTGTCATTGTCGACAATTTATAGAATTGAGAGTAAAAAAAAAAAGAAAACAGACGGTGGTAAATATGCCAAATACAGTTCTCCAAGGAAACATATAAATACGTATAAATCATATAATAAAGGATGAATTTTCTATTGACTCCAAGTAGGTGAACAATATTTAAGTAGTTATTAATGTTTATTATATATCTATTAATTTAATTTAAATCTATAAACATAAGTATAAAATTACTTTAAACACCTTTTAATGTGCGGGAATTATCGATAATTCGAAAGAGAGTAAAACCGACGCCATCCACTTTAACAAAAAAACGCATTCTGATGCGTTGTTTGTTAAAAATCGAGGGTTATGATTGGGAGTTCGAAAGATCGCGTCAACTAATGTATTTTTGCTATTTTAGGATCGTTCTTTAGTTGAATACCGTTTTAAGATAAACTTTAAGGCGAATCTGGACGGCCTTTTAATGAGATTCTCTTCCAGGAGATGGCGCGGATCCTTTTCCGCTGTTTTTAGACATACCAATCAAAATATTTTAAATTTGATAAAGAGATTGTTTTGAAAACAGTATTTAAAATTGCGCCAACGTTTTATTTTTTAAATTTTCTTTTTTTAAATTTTTTGTTTGGTTCTATTTGGCTTCCAAACAGGAAAAATAAAAAAGTGGTCAAGGGCGACGGTTCAGCGGTCCTTACTAATACTAAAACACTTTTTTTCATTTCTTTCTGATAGCAAATAGCGTCCGAAAAAGGAAAATGCGTTTTCTCTTTGATCTCGTCCGCCGGGACAACCATAACGGTAGCACACCCGTCGAATTGAGTACGCTACAGAAATGATACTAGTTTGAGTAATTAGATCTTTTCAAAACATTAGTTAGTCTGTCATATGAACTTGAATGTATAGGGTAACACTACCCATACAGCACCTTTCATTGCAATTACATATTAAATACGTAACAATATTGCATTTACATTACATTTTATTACGTATGAAATATAACGTGTTAAATTTGTAATTAATGTAATATGTTTGATGTATTCAAGTGAAAATACATATATAATACATAGCAGGTATATTGCGCATATTATATAAATATATTAAAGATCAAACATGTAGTTGATACATATTGGACAAAATGTATTAATCCGCCATCACTTATTGGTGCTTGGTGCTTGGTGCATTTAGCGTAGTCACCGTAGTATCAAGTAGTATCCAGTAGCATCATTAACCTAAAAAAACCTGACAGTTATAATCGCCGGTGATCAGATATTAAAATAGTGATTATATATGTGAAAAATAATTTATGTGAGTCAAAGGTTAATTTTGGATTTGTAATGATTAGAATTTCCATACGATTGTAACTGTACAATATTAATGCGTATTTGATTATGAATGTATTTTTTTTAGGTTAATTTTTCATATTCACATATTTACAGATTTCATTTTATATTAATAATTTACATATCTCAATCTCAAATTATTGTAGAGAGACATTAAGTTTGTTCGCGTCGCATGAACTATTTGCACTATTATACATTTTTGCACACAAAAGTTCTAAGAAGTGCATAAAAGTGCAAATAGTTCATGCGACGCGAACAAACTTTTTTTTGAAATTGAAAGGTGGGACAAATCTACAGGATGTAATAAAAAACATTTTCAAAGCATTGATGAAGGATGACATATTAACATCATATAGTCATAGCATATAGTTGGAAAGGAGCTCAGTAGGAAAAAAAAACATTTCGAAATTTTAAAATCCTTAATTTAATTATATTAGGTAAGTTGTAAAATGTTCATAGTATTCTATGTACAGTATTATAAATACTTTTCTATACTTGTAGCTGTTGTTCGATTGCACGATATAAATTCAACCGAAGAAATGATTACAAAACTCATGATTAATTGGATTGCTCAAGTTCCTACACGTTTTCACAGAATTGCGTGAGTAAATTATATTTTATTTTTCTAAATATTAATATTATAAAAGTCAAATTATGACGAGCTTTTTCAAATGTAATTTTTCTAAAACAGTCCTTCATTAGATTAATTGTATTGTTTTTTATCCAAATAATATGTAAACAAATGTTAAAAGATTTGAAAGATTCCTTGTGATAATATATTAATAGAAACGTCTTCCTTTTTTACCTTTTATATTTCTATAATTAATAATATTACATATATTAAACATCCGATTTCTTGATTGTTTCAGAGACAAAGAGAAAAACCAAACTAACCATACTGTTCAACATCAAGAGTGATGAAGTGATATTAAAATACTACTATAAAATATAACTATAATATGTGTATCGTTAAAAATGTTATATCGAAATATATGTTTTATAAAAAATATACATGTTATATATATATTTTTTATAAAATCTATTAAATATATTAAAAATATATATGTTAATAAGAAAATAATAAGTTTATATCTTGTTTAGTTTTGGATAGGTTTTGGGTAGGTTACGATAGAAGCCGGCGGCCTGTCGGCATTTGATGGAAAAAAGAAAAATGAATATTTCTGTTTCGGGCGTTATTATTAGTCCAAATTCAAAAGTTAAACAAGTTTTGTCATTAAGACATTGGTCTTCACATGCGCCGTTGAGCCGATTTTAGAAATTGTTTTTAATAACAAACTTATAACATTTAAAAATTTAAATACATAGAAAATAAAAAAATTAAAAGGTTGGCGCAATTTCAAACATTATTTTAAGACAAATACAGTTTAAAATTTAAAAATCGGCCGTACCGTTTTCTCAAAAAGCGCGGAATACTTTTCCGATATATTTGTCTCTGTCGCACACTTGGACGTCCAGATTCGCCTTAAGGCTGGGCTATTTGTGGTGGGGGAAGGTGATTTCGTTTGGGAATAGCTTTTGTCGTTCAGAAAAGTTAATTAATAAAGAATAAAAGATCAAATAACGATTAGAAATTAATAGGTACACCATTTGCTGGTATTCATATTAAATAATTTTGTTGTGTAAGCGAGAAAACTGTAAAAAATTAAACCCAACCCAGCACATGGACAGCCTAAATTCGTACAACATAGCAATTTCAAGCAAATTGTAAACAATTTATTAGTTTTCCGAAAAGCTATATTTAACCACATTCAACCGGTGTGAAGTTGCAACATGGTTTGGAGAAAGGTAGAAAGGCCTGGAAAGGCTCTCGAAACCTTTGGCACTTACTCAAGAGATGGCAATGCGGGTGATTTTGTTTTTAATTTAATAGGAAGAATTGTATTATTTTGTGAATTATATAATGAAAATATTTATTTAAGTATCAAGGGCGTAAAGTAATAAATTATTATTGAGGAATATCAAGTATCATTGTCATGTTACGTAGTTTCCGTAGTTTTCATATGCACCCAACTAGAAACGCAACCAAGTAAACACCAAGCAAGAACGAAGAACGACTGCTTTGCACGGTGTTTTTGTTACCGTAAAAATTTGACATATATACATACATACAATATATTAATTATTTACATATTTCGGCATTATTGAAGGAGGTATACTAATATTAGAGACGTTTTCGATTGTACGATCACTCTCAAAAAGATGACATAGGGAAATAAGCCATTAGGAAACATAAGGAAAGATACAACTGCTTTAATCTACCAGCGATTGCGCGTGCGCAGATTCTAAGAATTTTAATATTGAATTCTTCCGCGGAAACTATAAAGTAAATTCTACGAATATAAATCACTAGCAGAAAAATTTGCGGTACTTTTGTCGCATAACATCTAGGGGATTAACTTTCGGAATGATTATCGGCGTATATACTTCTCCTTTGTTGCTTATATTAGCCATCGATTATTGACGGGTGTTTTGATGGTATAATTTACAAACAAAGTACTTAAAATGTGTTCTTGTATAATTATTTGAAATAAATTTGCTGAAGCCATTACTTCGATTACAAAAACTGTGTAACATTTAGTTTTATAAGAATTTTTTCAATGTGAACGTATAAAATCATTTATCACACATAAATCCCACTGGCAATTATTTATATTAACAAAGTCTAAAAATCATACCCCTTGGAAAAATTGCTACCTTTTAAAAAAATATTCTTTCTATATTGCTTTTTCTCATGGCACAAATCATTATCACATGTTAATTAATTCTTTTATATTTGATAATAATACTCTGTAACTCACTAATACTGCTTTATTTGAACATATGATTCGTAGTTCGCCTCTATTTTCGCCATTTACCCTCTTGTTTATACTAAAGTATTTACGTAACTATAATATTTACGTCTGGAATAGATGCGAGGATAGACCAAATGACATCATTGCATACCCCCTTGGCAAAATTTCAATTTCCCACAATTATTTTTGGTAACTTCAACAGAAAAACATCAAAATAACTAGTAATTAATACAATGGTAATTTCGTGTTTCAATGTTGAAGTTACTAAGAATAATTGTGGGAAATTTAAATTTTGCCAAGGGGGTACATACATACAGGTGGGTTATGGGTTTAAGACAACTCGTGTGAACGCAGATATACTATACCGGTATGGAATGGTATCACTGAATGCGATTTCCTATAATATTACTGCTAGCACGTTGCCAAAGCGTACCGCCGATAGTTTGTACTCCCCAATCCCCTTCGCGTGCGTTGGTTCACAATGCTCGGCAACTACAGTGGGTTTTATGCATACGTTTATTCCCCGATTATAAATGTTCACTGGCCGAATGTGTATGCTATTATCATATTATTAAATACTGTATTTACTTATTTACTGCTACTTACTAATAGTAATATTGAAAATATTAACAAAAAAAAAGATCATGATACATGAAATTGTTTCGGTAAATCTATTATTACAAACAGTTTTTTTTTTTTAATTATAATTTTGTTTGTGTGTTTCTTCTCTCATAATATTTTTAGATAGAACAAGAAACGTCCGAATAAAACATGTATCTTAACATTTTTTGATAAGATCAATATTAAACGTAATATTTAAGAAAGAATGCCAAGTGGACAACTATGTATATATATTATGATAAGTTAAACTAAAAACCTAAGGTTAATTATTGGGGTACCTACGCTACTTTTTCCGACAACCCTCGTATTCGCTTTTTGGATATAGTGTACAGTAGTTTACGACCTCATTGTATAAGCTATTCTGCAAATATGTCTCGTGTATAGGCAACTTATTAATCATTACCTGCAACTGGTTGTATTATGCCATCTATCGTAATAGTGACGTTACTTTTTCGCACGTATTTTTACTATTAAACTCTAGGGACAAGCACTTTCTGGTGTCACGTTTAACAACCTCTCCCCACCACAAATAGCCCAGCCTTAAACGTCAAATTTAATAATGCAGAACGATAATTTGTATTCCCGTTCTATTATTCCCGGCTTCTAATAACGCCGCGAAGATTGGAAACTCTACTTAGATAAAATTGGAATCTACCCTATATGAGCGATTCACTAGGTCTGTTCGATTTATACAAATGGTTTTACGATGTAGTGATGGGCTAATCGAATGATTTCTAATACGGTGAAATCATAAGGCATTTTTTTCACCAACCGTTTAAAGGGTATAACATTTATCGTAATGGCTTCGCTTACGTGTTTCCCTGCCGTAGGGGGGTAATAGAGAAATATCTTGCTGTTTATTATATATTATATTAAATATTAAAATCCATTTTGACCGTGAGGGTTTTGTTACGGGGAAAGGTAAGTTTAGAAAATCTGGACCGGGTTACGGAACATATTTTAAAAGCGTTAAGATATTTTCACGAATTTTCAATTTTCTAGAAAAACCACGAAAATACTTTGTAAACACATACGAAATTCGCTAAAATTGTAGAAATACACACGAGCACTACTAGATGGCGACAAGATAGATAAAGTAAACTCCAACTTAAACAGACTTTCTAAAGCAAAGCTGCATTTGAATTACATTTACTGGTAGTTGTGAATAGTTTAGATTTTAACATTTTGCTATTTACCATACATGTATTTTATTGTTTTCGATATGCTCCTTAATGAAGTCATTTGGCCGACCTTGACGAATTTGAAATTCAGAACGAGCATACCGTGGTAACTTCTATAATTCATATCTCAACGTTTCAACGTTGATTCTTACAATTTTCTACCGTTTTGTACTACATTAATGGTTATTTTAACGCCTTTACGTTGAGTTTACTAAAAAAGGGTTGCAGGAATTTTAAATTTCGATATTAGGGATAGTTAGCCGCGAAAACAATGGTTTGACATTAGTGTAGTATTTTTTTCTGTTCTTTTTTGTCCTGTAATAAATTTTGTGTGTAATTGTATGTGCCTATTACGTATTTCTAATTTTACTGTGTAATTGTGAACGGGAAAGTTGAAATTATTCGGAGATATAGGTATTTTATTATTGATATACAAGCAGTTACACATGCCAATCGATATTAAAATTCAACATTTAAAACCATGTAAGGATATGTGTTTGGAAATCACAATAAAATAGCTAAATAAAAAAAATAAGACGAACTTAATTTGATTTTATTCATTTTAAACTCACATGTTCTGGATATACATAAATGATATTAGAATAATGCACATGAAATTCTATTTTATTTCTTGCGACCACCACGCTCCTTCACTTGTAATTGTACGGTAGCTCCTGGCGGAATATTATAATATGCTAAAGTGTTTGAATCTTTGAAGAACATACCCTAAAACATAAGCGCAGTTAGATAAACACATAATCTGCCTAAATAAAAACTTACATCATAGAATAACTTCTGCTTAGCTGGTGGCATAGTCAATTCATCTTGGACTTTGCTTTTCACATTAGCAATTGTTTCGCTCAGTGGAAATGTTAACGTAAGTGTTTGACCGTTAAGTTTCCATTCTGGTTTCTCAGGAGCCATCGGAATGGTGATTTTAATCGTAACAGGGCTCTAAAAACGAAATAATAAGCAAAATGTGCTTTATAATTCAACTTTAAGTTTAGAACAAACCGCATTTCTCGCCAAAAATACAGCCTCTGGAATGAGAGAATCTTCGTTCCTAAGCTTCTTATTTGACGGTTCGTCCTCAGCTGGACCTTCGCTTCCGTGCTTGACGGCCATATTCATATTGTTCGTCATTTGCGGTGCCATTGGGGTAACGAAACCGGCCATGGGCGGAGGAGTAGCCACTGAAATTTAAAAACGCAATTATGTGATTATTTTAGGCAAATTGAAAAGTAAATACTAACTCATCAACGGTGGAGGTCTCATCTGCGGTATGGGAGGTGCCGGCATCATCATTATTGGTGGCTGTGGAGCTAGCATTGGTGGTTGCGGAGGTACTTGAAGAATAGTTGTTTGTGGTGGCGCCGGTGGTGCAGGTGGTTTAACAGGCTAGAAAAGTTTAATTGATACAATTGAAATGCACTGTCATTATCAAAAACGTAAACTTACAACTGGATTTGGATTTGCCTGTGGTTTAGCAGAAATAATCGCTCCTGATTTAGTTCCTTTAGAGGCAGCCACGTTCTTGGGACCAATTTTTTCCTTTTCCTCGTCAGGAAGTAAGCCTTTCACCTGCAAATTTTACGAGATTAAGATAAAAATTTAATTTTTACAATCGATATTTTCTTACTTTATGAATCTGATGTATTTGCTCTTCCAGAGTTATATTAGCTCTAGCAGCTCTTGTAGCTGCTTCAACGCTGGAAGTATGCCCATCCCAAGTAACTTTCTCATCTTTCCTAACATCTTCTTCTCCAATCTTCTTACCAATCGCCGTTTCTTCGTCTCCAACACCGAAAATATCGGTACGACGTTCGGCTAACTGTTTCAAGCTAGCATCAATTGCAAAACCTAAAATGAAGATAGAAAACAAGTTCAACAAAACATTTAAATGCTGTATGACTGAAATTGACAACAGTATTCAATCAAATCCTAACAAATTATGGGAATTTCCTTAATCAAAAATCAAAATCCACACGTATGATTCAAAATGAACAAACTTTATCTTCCCCTTTTGAAATAACAAATGCTTTCGCTGACCATTTTGCTTCAGTGTTGACAATTGAGGACAATATAATATGCATAATGATTTTGAGGATGCTTTTTTTATCTTCTTTTCATTTAAAAGAAGTTTCAGAATATGATATTCTTGAAGGCTTAAAATGTTTAAAAGTACCATGAGTTCCGATGGAATTCCTGATTTTATTGTTGAGTATTGTCGTTATGCTTTATTAAAACTATTTCACTGTAATACCCTCCAAAAAGAGTTTCCTTCTGTTTTGAAAATTTTCATATATAACCACCATTTGTAAAGCTGGCAATAAGAATGAGAGTTGTAACTACCGTCATATTTCTATAATATGCAATTTTTCTAAAGTACTAGAAACTGTTTTATTTAAACCACTATTGGCCTAGCCTATATTGTAAATAAATTATCAACTGTTCAACATGGATTTATAAAAAGTAGGTCAATTGCAAAATTCTTCTACACATTATGTTTCTGAAGACTTGGGAAAACAATACCAGGTTGATGCAAGGATTTCCAAAAGCGTTTGGTCGCATACAGTGTCATTTAATTTTCAAGAAATTGCATGATTATGAAGTTTGCGATGGCATTATTGCCTTGTTCCAATCCTATTCAAGTGATCGCAATAATTATGTTGAAGATCTTGGTTACAAATCTCAATCTTATAAGTCACACAACTGGAGTTCTCTAAGGATCTGTTTTGGGGCCTTGGTTATTTCTTACATTTGTTGATGATATTTCAGAGTGATTAAACTAGTCAATTGTATGATGTATATAGATGATTGAAAAGGTTTTTAGAAGGTCAATTATTCTTTAACTAATTATTACAGTCTGTAGGAAGCAGGAAGATTTAGCAGTCATTTATAGACGGAGAGAGCGTAACTGCCCATCACATATAAGTAAATGTAAAGCAATTATATTTGATAGAAAGCAAACTACTATTATATTTCCTTATAACTTAAAAGGAATAAATATTGAACATTGTAAATTGTTTGAGGACTTAGGCATTCTTTCTGACTCTAAACTTTCATATAACGAAGGTGTGTTAGAAATATGCAATCAAGCATTTAAAATACTAGGTTATATAGGCACAAATACCAAACTACTGAACACTTGTGCATAACTTATAATACTTCCGTCCGTTGAAAATTAAAATACTGTTCAATTGTACGGAATCCAGGATACTTGTATTTCATAAATGTCTTGGACGGAATACACAGGAAGATGTTAAAAATTTTATGTTATCGTAAACACTCATTATGTCTTTCGAATAATTACAGCTATGATGGTTTTTTAAAAGAATTTGATTATATATCTCTTCGAATTTTGTTTTTAAATTAATTAACGCAAGAATATAAGCTCCATATTGATTTAGGTTGCTAAATTTTTATATTTCCAATCTAATAGCCGTAATAACGTTATATTTGCGTTCACTCATTGTCAAACGCGTCAGTAGTCACTAGTATTGTCAATGTGCAAGAGTGGTAACAATTGCTGCAAAAATTAATTTTTATTTTTTTTCAATAAGTATTACTTTAATTACCTTAGCAAAAAATATTGTTTTATTAACAGTTTTAATTACTTTTAATGTTACTTGAAATGATTTCAACGCTTGTGTTCTGTTCATTTATACGTTTTATTTTGATTAATATAAGGAGGGAAAGAAACATGTTATCAAAACTACTTACCAGCTGCGTAAACAGTATCTTGATTCATCTTCTCAGTTATATGCTTATCTCGTTGTTCAACCCATCTAGGATCTAACAAACCAATTCGCATATGCTCTTGCACTTTGCTTGCTGGTATCTTTTCGCCAGTAATAGGTGAAATTAAGTAATCATCTCCAACTGTTGGTCTAGTTACTTTTACAGCTAAAAATAAGAACAAAATTAGCAACAGAGAAGCAATTTTTGTCAATATAACCACACACCTTGTTTTGGATCATATTTCTTAACGACTACCTTGTCTGGAGCTGGTGGCAGCGGAGGTTGAATCAGGGGTTGGGATGGTGTGTCTCCGCCTTCATCCCCTGAACTCTCCTCATCCATATCTTGCAGTCTATTATCGTCTTTACCGTCGACTTTTCGTTGTGTATGATCTTCCATTGTACTCAAGTTTTCGTCCTGAGAAAATAACGAAATTCAATTTAAGCGGTATTTATTTCGAAATTAGTTACCGGTTGAGCAGGAGTATCCTCTTCGTCACTTTCGAGCTGCATTTCAATGTCTTCGCCCTCTTCAATTCGCTCTTGTATGAGAATTCTAGCGCCCACTTCTTCCGGAGTAGTTGGTGGTGGGAAATTTCCTATTTCAAATGGTTGGTAATCGACGGTTTCGACCACAACAAAGTCGTGCCAATCAATTTGAGCGTAAGCGACTAGAAATTTAGAGGAAACAGTTTAGATACAATAGATACTATTCAAATAATGCGGAAAGTGAGAGTGTATACCTCTTTCTCTTTCTAGAATTTCTTCTTCGCGAGCTTTTTGGGCTTCTTGATATTTTAACCACTCTGCTCTGTACTTAACTTGTTCTAGAACTGCGGCTGCACTTCTGGCTTCATCTCTAAGTCGTTGTTGCATGCTTTTCGGAGGAATTAAAACCTAAACAAATTAAAAACAAATATTCATCTATTGTAAGAGATTTAATTATTTAATCTGCATGTATTAAGAAGGATTAGAGAAGTAAGAGAAATTGTAATTTCGGACGAAATTATCATAGATTTATGATCTTGAAATAATAATGCAAAATAAACATGTTCAAATAAAGTATCCTACAATAGACTACTACACTTTACTATACAGCTCATTTAACCAAACATATTCTTTCTTTAACATGTGCTATTAGGAAACTTTTAAATAATAATAACGTTTTACACACCTATATTTATCTTAAACTTACATGTTTCCACTACACATTCACCCTAATTTGATCTACAAAAAGATCGAAAGTCCACAAGAATTCGAGAAAACGATTTTTCTTACACAGAAAAGCATGTTGGGAGTTTTCCAAAATATTATTCATGTAACATATCATAAAAAAAGTTATAAAATATTTAATTATCGTAGACACCTGTTTCTACTATTATTATAGTACACAATTTTTACGTTATCCAAATAACTGAATAATATTTTTATGTTTATATGATAAATTTACATCGATAATTAAGTAATTCGTTGTGTAATAATAGACGCAATGAGAATTGTACTTCTCAATTATAAATTTAGCACTCTTTAGGTGTTTAAAAACTTTTAGTACACTGAATATACTCCTGCTTGACAATGGTTGCAACATCAGAAAGAGTACGCCCGCGGCACTGCACCAAAAGTCGAAATGCTTAGCTATTTTTCAGTTCTATTTATTGATTATAATTAGTTTTTAAATATCCTGTAACTTATTATAGTATGTATACATTAAATAAATTAGTAAGTCCAATTCTAACTATTTATTATTACATACATAAAATATATTAATTTTGCCGGATTTTTAATTTGATAATATGCAAAAATTGAAATAGTAAAAAAACATGGGTTATTTGGGACATGCATCCTGGAGAAAATCAAAGCACTGTTTTCAAAAAAAAATTAGATAAATTCATAGAATGTGCTCCAATAAAACTGTTCTATTATTACTTTAAAAAAGCGCAAAAACAAAATAAATAACAAATGTATATATAAGATAGTACATCAAGAACAATATAAGAAGACAATTACCTTTGTATATTGCTCTAGAAGCTTAGTAAAATACTGGAACAATGAATGTTGTGGCCTCAAGAAGTCAAATTGAAAGTTTCTTTGCTCTCGATTCATTAGTTGTGTTAAAAACTGCCTTCCATTACGAGCTACGAACTGTGCAGTTAACTTTACAATATCCCTAAAAGTAAACATTTTACACTCATTACATTAACATAAGCAAAAAGAACTTACAAGTCAAGAGCTGAAATTGATGGTGGATCAGCAATAAATTCAAACTCTGTTGGAGGGTCTTTTGGAATAAATGGTTGCTCAACTGACTTTAAAATTTCCTGTTGCTTCTGTTGAGCGGCCGCTGTTACAGATAATTTTGATAAAGCCGCCGGTAATACTGATGAAGGCTCTTGACCTAGAATTTTTGTAAGTATAATAACCAGACAATTATATGCAAAATAAAGATAATAGAACTGTGATAAATCAGTAGATACGCTCTCGATTAGGAAATGTCACAATACTCAAGGCTGATGAAAAGCCGAATATTCAAATATGGCTAAATTTCATCATGAAATAATGTTATATATTATCAATATATCTATATTACATACCTTTTCCTTCTTGAAAATCTTTAACTTTATGCTGATAATATGCATGATACGGATCTCCAGTATTTAAGAAATTAAATTTTGGATTTCCTAATTCATTTTGTCTAATGCGGGCTTCAAACTCTGGACCATTTCTAGCTACGAAGCTAGCAGTTTTGTCGACGATATCTTTTCAGCATTGTCAGGAAAATACATCTCAAAGCTAGGCTAGAAGATAAATACTTACCGAATGATTTACATGTACACACAGTGTTTCTTACAATATTTGGAAAGGATACTTCTCACTTCTGGCGGGGGATATATAATCCCGACAACGGGATTGATAGGTGCTTGTTCCTCTGTGTTTTCAGCATTAGGTGGATTATTGGCCACCACATCTAATGCCGGCATTTTTAATAATTCAAAAAATGATTTGCTTCAATGTATTTCTTAATATAAACTTTACAATAACATGCCTGTAACACCATTTACGGTTGTCTACAAACAGAAAACACAGAAAACACAAGTCTACCATCGATAAAACAGTAAACTATCTGAAACATAAAATTAGGTCTGTTTGATATGCGCATATGTAGTTATCCAATAGAACGAATGCATAAAGGGCAGTGTTCTTGTTTTTATAATCATATATTTTTATGTTAAATATGCGAGAGCAGTATGTTTTCGTTTAATTCTGTCTTTTTATTTATATACTAGTTATCATATTAAAAAAATCGAGACCTACAATAATTAATTTGGAGTATTACTGGTTGCATGGCCAAAACTTAATAAAATAAATTTGATAACTACCACAGAGCACAGAAACCTAAGCTCTCTACAATTACAGGGACACACGATAAATCACGATTTTGTTACAAGAACGACGTTCTTGGGATCTACAACCAAACATGTACGACTATTACGATTGCACCGAGCCACAGAATAGAGGTTTGTTCGTTGGTGCTACACCAATAACACTGGTGCATATTTTATCTTTCTTAGGTACCTACAGAGTAAATCTTCTATCTTGTTTTAATCACAAGCCAGTGTAGAAAGTGTAGCACCAGGGAACAAATCTTAGATCGAGTTTAAGAATATGGCGCGAGATTTAAATATTACATATATTTCGATTTTCTTAATCTCTTCATCTTCCCCCTAATAATGTCGTAACTTCGCTTTTAATTATTTAATATGTGTAAAGATTGTTTGGAAAAGAGAGTGGCAAAGCAATTAATAACAAGAAAATTGGAAAAAAAGTTTGTACACCATTTGGTAATAGATTTGTTTATATATTTGCGTTTATAGCATTTTTTTTTATTGAAATAACTAAGTCTATTAATACCAAGAGCCTAATCAAGATAAATAGCTCTACAGTTACACAGTAGACAAAATATATTTTTTTAATATTCTTGTTATTGGTTTTTGTCCTTTTTTAATCGTTCTCTACACTATAATATTTTACATAAAATATTTTATTTGTTATTTAAATGTACTATATGTATATAACATTAAATTATCAATGTATACAAAAATGAAAAAATCCTCTTTAATCCTTACATGTATTTAATGTTGTACTTTATTGGTACTAAGCTTCATTTCAAGTCGTACCTGTACACAGGGTGTATCAGATATAGAGGTAAATATAATAATATGTAGCAGCTGTAATCATATACGATCAAAAAGTCTTAATGCACAAGGGGTCTATCTGTAAGCATTAACGAGAAAAAAATATTTTGTAAATGCCGTGGGCTAGAGCCGCACCTGTGCCCAACCTAAATGCTGTCCCGAGTATACCCCCACATAGCACTATCATTCAGCCGTTACCGCTGTTAGTTTTATGTGGATCGCCGCTTGGAGTGCAAGCCACTTCGAACATGTTAATTAAATTCTTCCCGTTTCGAAAAAACGATCCTTTTCAGGATCGTCATGCTTTCATACAAAGAAAATCGAAGCTTGATGCATCGGCAAAACGCGGGAATGTATAGATTCATTTTCGCGCGATATCATAGTAAAAAGGCGTGTTTGCAAATTTTCTGTATCTACATTTATTTCTGTGTAATTCGATTCAATTCATTTTGCGTTATATGATTAAATAAATCCAAAAGAAATAACTCAGATTCATGTGGTACCGTTTATTAACAACTAACTCTCGATTTGACTACTGAAGTCGCATATCCGGTGAAACTCGAACGTCTTATCAGGATATTAAAAATAATACTTTGTAGAATGCTCTTAACAAAAAAGGAATGTTTATTTTATAAAAAGAAGAAATTTAAAATGCCTCAGTTTTGCTATTTTTACAAGGGCCTTTATTTATTCAGAATGCCGTTAAATGAACTTACGGCATACCATTAAGCATAATACTAAATGAGTGCAATGTATTTATACATAATACCACGTTTAGCGGGTGCTTAACATGACGTTTCCTTGCATCAGGCACGGACTAAAAAATTTTTGGCTCTAAATTTAACTTTTTTTTATTCTTTAATGATGAAATCCGGTTTCGGTGGGTTTGTGCTTTATATGTCGCGTAGTTAACACCCAAGCAAATATACACCCTGTATAGGAGAATTGTCATGAATGTGATATTAATTTAACGAAAAAATAATTTTATTTTGAGAATAAATTGGCAAAAATTGTCTTAATGTATTAGAATTTTTCTTACGTTTGAGAACTTTCATGTTAAAAATATTTACTTCGATATTTATATATTTCTAAATTTTGAATTTTTGTCACTTTCAATTCAGCCTTTTCAGAAAAATTATTTTTTCATATTTTAAAACCTTACTTACCATTTTATTTTTCATCCTTTTTCCGCAATTGTAATACTTTGGAAGCCAAAGTTTATATATTTTCCTTTAAACAAGTTTAAAAGTATTTTGTATTTTGGATATGTTATCGAAACCGTAAGCGTTCATTATCTCTAGATTCGGTTACAAATGACTTTATGTATAGTTTTATATAAATATATTTATGTATGTACGTATACACTGTATTAAGAAATTGACCGAGATAAGCCTAAAATAATTGCATTGGAAGAGTTTACAATTATTTTAAAGTAATGTAAATAAAAACGCCAAATATGTAGATGTTCTTCTTTTTCCTGCTTTTTTTAAATATATATTCAAAAAATATACAAAAATTAGTACATAAGGACTTTAATCATGTATACAATTATGGCCTTTAGTCAACTTAATAAGAATATTGACTGATTATATCAATACCTAACGCATGTTATGAGAGAATTAATGTTATATCTGCGGAAGAAACATTGGTATAAATAACTATTTAAATAACAAACCACGTGTCCTTAGTTGCAATGTCCAATCCATAGGTCGTAGTTGTGTCATTGTTTAAAGTACTTGGAACCAACCCATTATTTTCGGAATGTAAATTCCTCCCACATAACCGTTAAGTTTATGATTTTTCGAAACGTGCGGTTATAAAATCTGTTCACTAATTTCTTACTTTTCATTTATGTAGTTAGATTACCTATTGCTTTTATTTCTTCCAATTCCCCCAACCTATTTCATATTTACCCATACTCTCTATATTTGCTAATTGAAAAATGCGTATTAATAAGTATTACGTATTATTTACTACTTATGTAATTATACTTACCAGTGGCGTAGATAAAGTGACTGCAGGGCGCTTATATTCAAACCAGTTTTATATATACGTACCTTTGTTTATGTACATACATAAACAGACTGGATCTTTGATTACATTTTTTTTTTGAGAAAAATATGTTCTGCAAAAGTTTTATACCTAAAAATTCAATGTTGCACAACCTAAAAATATTTTTAATTATACAGAGTATCCCATTTAATAACGACTTGATTAATCATATTTCACTATGTACTTGTTTATACGCTGATAATACGAATATTATTGTTACTCATGCTCCTAATTTGCTAGCGAGGCGAGCTAGAGATTACTGGTAAAGCTTACAATATCCTTAAAAATATATCAAACTGGTTAGACATTAATTGGCTACAATAGGTAGAGTCAAAAAAATACCCCAACGATTGAACTTCAGCAAATAAGAGAGAAAATATCCTTGTAATGGAAGGGACCGTGATATCTTCTCTCTCGCTTACTTAGACTCGTATCGTTCGCATACTTTTTTCTTATACCTTGTAAATTGCCAAAAAACAAAAAGTAGGAATTCATTTTTGCAACAATCCTAAATTATAAGAACCAAGTATAATTTTGGATAATAATTTTATAGAGTTTCCAATCCCTAGGAAAAATTTAGGTATCATTTTCGATGAAAACATAAAATAACCAATTTATATATTTGTACCTTAGAAGTAAAAAATGCAAAGATATATCCTTATTTAATAGTTTAGACAAAATTCCGTTTAGAGTTTTAAAACGAATAAATTTTGTTTGTTTAGCAATTATACGAAATAAAAACACTCATGTATTTTTTTTCATTTATTTGATTAAGTTAATTGTCATAATTTGTATTGCAATGTCAATACAATGTTGTAGCTGACGAGAATTTTTTATCGTTTTGACAATGTAGAGTCCATTGCAATAGAGAATGGTACACGCGCATGAATGAATATTGGTAGCCAATGCTTCGTTGCTAAGTAACAGACAGTTGTAGCTGGTAGCGTAATTGATGTCAGACTTCGTGCAGCTTTTGGTGACGACATGTACCATTCTCTATTGCAACGGACTCTACAATACGTTTGTTTTTTTTTTTCTATGCGTTGTGTTTAGGAAAGTAGTAATAATAAACATGTGTCACTGTAAACTTTAAATGACTGGTATGTTGAACATTATCTAATTATCTTCGTTTAATAGAAAAGTGGAGATACGTTTTTTTACCTCTAGGCTACAGATTTATAGATTGACTGTTGTTCTACTTTTGCTTATGTTCAGTCTTCCATTGTGGTGCAATACTATTTATTACTGCACTTTTATTTCTGAATTAGATGCGGTTTGCTGGGGTCAACGATATTCATAGTGTTTGTATTGAGAAAAAAAGAACTCTAATATATATTTTTTTAATTTAGATCGCTATATGAATCTGTGCGGAAGACGATCAAAATTAACAATTTGTTTACTGTTTACGATGGTTTATTTTCTTACCTACGCCACTGCTTTTTATGTATATTTATGAACTTACCAAACCATAAAATCAGTGTGCTTTCCGTTAAAATACATGTTTATTTATGATCCGTTTCCGCCAATTGTTTTCATGTGCTCTGTGTTATGTTGTGTTTTCGTCGATATAAAATCACAAAAACACCTGAACTAAACAAGTGACTCATGTACTTACGTGCAGTGTAAAAACTAAATATATGTAATTCTGAAGGAAATATTTCAGTATTTATACTTAAGTAGATAAGTATTCCTGATAAGAACTTAATGTAATTTTTTATTTTAAAATAGTTCTAAATTTGTGTACATGAAATTTTTTGTATCGATATTATTTTAATCAGGGCTATTATTACAATCGCGGTTTAAACTATTTAAAATCTTCGGTTTAAACTTTAGACTTTACTTTAGACTTACAATCGATATAAATAAATAAATAATAAACTCGATCTTGCCATATTTAATCCTTAAATCGCGATTAGCAATAAATGTTACTACATTTATTACTATAAATTACTACAAGCTGAGCTAAACTAATTTAGACTTTAAACTTTAGAATTTAAACTTTGTAAAATTAATAGAATGGCTCCACCACTCAATATTCCCACGAGCCGCCACTGGAAGAAACTGCATAAATTTTTCATAAAATGCTTGGCGAAGATCTCTGGGATCTTATGTTTAATAATAAATCATTCCAACATATTTTTAACATAAAAAAATCAGTTTCATCATGAAATTTATGAAATGCAATATTAAATAAGACCCTTTTTGCGGAAATAATTGTTTATTATTATCTAGTTAATAAGTAAATCAATGCAGTGCTACAAAAATTGTTTAAATAACGTTTGCATCTTTCCCAATGCACGTAAGCCAGATTTCTTGGAAATTAAAAAATCCCCAGCGAAATAAATACAAAAAAAAAAACATGTTGCTGCAAAAGATGACAACTAGCGAAGATTATTTATAAGAAATTTCTTGTAAGTCATTATCGTCACTTCAAAAAAAAAAATTATAATAATAACAGCCTTTTCAGATTATTTGAATATCAACAACTGTGTGTAATTTTAAATCGCGTGACTGAATTCTGTTTTAATTTATACTTAGTTTCTCTGCAGTTAAGTAATTAGTAATTACATTCTAAAAATACATAAACTACCTTTTGTGAAGCACTTAAAAATAATATGTAAAATGTCGTATTTTAAATGCTTAAAATATCAGCCTTAATATTAAATATGATGCTAGAAGCATTCCAAAATTAGCAACTGTATGATTTTGCGACAGCAGTATTTTTTTTTTTTTGACTTTATTATTTCTACAAGCAGCGGAATCGTGCTTGTGATCATCTAATTTAGGAAATGTATGTATTAAAAGCTTCCGTTTTATGAATCACTTCTCCAAGAGCACATTACGCATTATAATGCATTTATATGAATCATCTGGATTTTTCTTCAATAAAATTGACTGATTCGCTCATTTTTTCAAAATTTTAATTCAAAATTAATTTTGAAACTTACAGAGTAGATACGGGTGACTGTGTGAAAAATTAATCATTTCATTTATATAAAATAAGAAAATTAATATCAACACTCTCTATACCGAAGACAAAGTGGAAATATTTTTCTTAAGTATTGCACAGTGAACCATGACTCACTCTGTAAGTTTCAAATAAAATTAAACTAGAAGTTTCCTCTTTTGCAAAAGGAATACGTTATTATTCAATAATTAATAAAGGAATTACACACATTAGGTGCAATTACTCATCTATAATCAATTATAGTTCACGTAATCCAGATCTATGAATTCTACTAGAAAAATTCCTTAGTTACTCATTTAATATCATTCATTCAATAGTTGTCCATTATTCGATTTGAGATTAAGGCTAATAGTGTTAGATATTTACCTAATACAAAAGACTTGATAAGTCTCTATACATTATAATCTCGCCCAAGAGGTTGATATCTGCTTCATAAAATGAGGTTATTTTCAAGTTAAAGAACAAACTAACGTATAAAAAACATAAAGAATTAATATAAAAATATAACAGAGATATAAAGTTAAGCAATATAAACTTTGAGACTAAATTACATTGATATACAAATGTATGTATGTATAAATTGCAAGGGTCCTATGCAATCCTATTCTTTTCAGAAAGTGTAGGATATCAGAAGGCCCCAGGTTAGGTAAGTCTCCCTCTTCGATTTCACGTGCTTCCAGGTGCAACGCCCTTGAGTTGCACAGTGCTACGCAATTTGAGAGGGGATGGATGACATTCTGTCCCCCAATCTGCTCCAGTCGTTTTGCTCTTCCCTTTGTTCCTTCCTTATGAGGTACTCTCGCTTTGGAAGTGGAAGGCTTCTTATGCAGGTCCTGCTCCAATTGCTGTTTATTAGCGGTGTCGTCCCGCTAATAAACGTTCTTCCTCCATGGTTGAACCTACAAGTAGTTAAGGAAGAAAAGGTCCACCTCCACAGAGCCCCGCATGCAGAGGTAAGGCTAAATACAATGGGTTGCGCCAGGTGCCCCAAGGTTGGACTAGTAGACTGGTCTTCTATCCAGCCATGCATCCCATCAGCCTAGTCCGCCACCTTAGGATTTAGGTTTTTGTTGAGGGTGTCTCCTCTCGGTCCGTGCAGTTAAGCCAAGACCCCCCATCCCTTTCGGGACCTGGTTTAATAGTCGGGCTTTCGGTAGCCGACAGCAACAACTGGCACCGTTGTAGAACCCTGTGCAAGCCCTTAGCCAAGACACGACAACTCAGGCAAAGGGGGAGTGGTTCACGGCAACGGTCTTCATTTACCCTGCTCCGGTTTTAAGCAGAGAGGACGAACTTATAGCCGCCACTAACCATCTCGTCTTGAGCGAACCTTGACAAGATGGCCTTTCCCCTATCCACCACCTCGGGGACGGGCCTGGTAGGTACTCCCAACCCCCAGGTTGATATACAAGATTGGACTCTCGGTTATACGAAATGAAATAGTTGATATATGTAAATAGATTCTATTCTGCTAATTGCAAATTTAGATACACTCTATATTTTCTATCGCGGAAGGATCTCAATCAAAATGCGTTTGAACTTTTAGAAGAATTTAAGAAATAATGTGGGCACAATATAACGTGTTCCTAATAAAAAAAAGTACTATTACCGTTCCAGAATTATGAAATACTGACTACAGTGTAACAAAAAATTCTGGATGATTCCGGAACTATCCTAAAAAAATCAAAACAGCAGTCTTTTTTCGGTAATATCAATACCGATATTATCAACTTAACACACACACACACGCAAGTATATCTATCTCCCCACTCCTAAGAAGTTCAAAATCGATTCGCTAGAATTTACTGGAACTGAAAATATTTTGGGAGAGAGACGTAACAGGGAAAACATATGGCTTACGTTAGAAGGGAAAATGGTCATACCCAGTAAAACTGTTAGATATCTGGGTACCATTTCAGAAAGTCGTGAGATTTACAAGAACCACATTAAGAGAGTTGTTACTAAAGCTGAGAAAAGGGTTGCAAATCTTACAAGAGTCCTGTCAAACATAGGGACATCTAGAAGTGAAAAGAGAGCGGTTTCATACATACATTTTCTTATATGGAGTCCGTATTTGGCACGAAGTAGTAACAACATCAGAAATACAACCAGCTATTGCAGAAAGCACAGAGAAAAATACTTTGCGATTTGTGTCAACGTTCATAACTGTGTCGTGAGTGGCTGTTCAAAATTGCTGATATAGTACCAACTAATCTGCTGGTAAAGGAAAGGCAATACATAGCTATATTAGGGTAGGAACGATGACAGGCGCTTCAAAGCCATCAGTGCAAAGGAAAGATCGATCGAACTATACGACAGAACAGATGAGATCAGGAGATGGTGAAAACGCAGTGGACCAAACGACTGCATTAATCTATGCAGTTGGTTGATCGAAGTAATCCTCTCAGTTCATTTTTGGCTTGTCAAAAATTGCCTATCTTTGCGTCCAGAACCTCGTATTCACATAGAATATGGTAAGCGTGCTCTGTCATCCCATTGCACAATCTGTAGTTGTGTATCTTCACTGTTGATCCCAATTTTCCGTTGGTGTTCTTTCAGTGCACAGTACCCTGTAAGGAGACCTATTACGGTGCGATGATGATTACTACTAAGCTGCAGTAGTTCTTTAGTCTTCTTCTTTGATGGCCCCTTAATAAAGACTTTCCATGAATTTGCCTGGCTATTCCAGTATGCTTTATATTTTGGTTTTTCCTGGATCAGATCCGCTTGCTCTTGATTAAGGTATTTTTCCGTTTGATATTATAATATAGAAACTTAGTTAAGGTGTAAACATAGGCAAACAAATTAATTTTTGATACAGACCCTCAGAGGACACAGTTCTTTTCATGCTTTTGCCTATAGGCCTATACAATGTGAAACATACACTATTTGAATGTAAAAGGTAAGACGAGTATAGAGCTGTGGCATATGATAACTTAAAATGTGCTTTTACCCCAGAAAGGTTGGTACCCATTATGTTAATTTCAGTAGAAAATTGGCATTCTATCTCCTAAACGATTAGAAATAGCATATTATATAGACAGGCAAGGTAAAATTGAAAACTGAATCGCTGGGTATTTTGATATTATGTCGTAAAGATGATCCTGGAGTGCCAGAGAAGGTAGAAGAGGCGTTTTAGTTGGAATAGGGACTAAACACTATCTGACTTTTTAGAGCCCAGTGGTTTAAAAAAAAATCACAAGAAAAGAATAAAATAAAACGTTACCATTTTTGCTCAGAGCTTTAAATTGGATGAGATTATCGATTTATGTATATCTAAATATCTCGTAGGCTACCAATAATAACATACTACATACAATAATACTATTTAACTATCATTAAACATTCATGTTCTAAAAGGCGTCCTATATGAAACTAGATTTTTTAATATTATAATACTACACTATATTTAAATGATAAGTAATTCTTGCGCTTATAAATAAAGATGAAGTAAACACGTGTCTGATGTGTATTCACAGAGAAACGTAGATTTCATTTTAATAAAATGGCAATGAAAATGATATATTCTGCATAGCTTCTCTGTTCTAAAATTATAAATGCGCTTGGAGCAAAGTACAAGATACAGTTTGTAGTCGCATAAACAAATGAAAGTTTATATTGCAAACGTAGTTCTAAACTTTACTACGTAAAATAGACGTAAATAAAGCTTTTATCTTTTTAGGATTAAATTATTTTTATGTGGCAATAACTGATGGGAAAAAACGAGAAATCTTGAGTTTTGTGTAATCCTTGGTATTAAATCTCAACTACGCTGGTGCCATATTGATCTTTCTCAGGGACCTTAACGTTAAAGTATGTATCATCTATCCTGTTTTACTCACAAGCCAGTGTAGAAAGTGTAGCACTAACGAATAAAACTCTAGTAAGCAGAGAAGGAAGAGCGAGGTTCCAATGATTTTGCGGTTTCTGTCTTGCCATCATAACATTATTTTATCTTGTGTTGTGGTTTTTAAGAATATATAATATATAATATTTATTCTGTTTTACACTTTAGAATAAATAAATAAATAACTGTAAGTATTACCTATGTACGTCTACTGCCAACTACTGTTGGTTGTATAAACTAAAAAAAATATAACAAACAATGGAATTGGCAACCAGGGCTACCCTGATGACGGCTGTAGAAACATTGCCTAAACAATCCAACAGACGATGGAAACAGCTCAAACATTAACTCTCATATTCATTGGTCCATGGTGCTATTTGTCATATGCTAGACAATATCTGTCTTACGCCTAAGTATTATACTGAAATTTTGTTTGACTTAGCTGATTAAAAATGAAGTTCTAAATAGGTATTAGGAATTTTAGAAGAATCCCCAAAAAGTTTCCCGAAGAACCCAAATTTCCTATGTAAGCCACTGCCTGCTGTTACTACACTAACCTAATAAAATATCGTTTGGAAAACTATAAACTGTCAATTAATCTATAAGTATAGATATGCATTTCGAAATTCCTGTATAATACTTCAATATAAACATAAATTAGGTTAAAGTCTATTTAATGTTTTTTATTAATGCTAGATAGATGTTAATGTATATAGTGATTGACGTCAATTGAATTATCTTAATAAAAGATGCTTAATTAAGTAATGGAAAAGAAATTAAGTGAATTATCGGAAATATATTTGTTGCTGTGTACTACGCATTTTAATTGCCTGATCCTAAATTCCTAATTTATGGTTAAATTATAAGATTTACCGCAGTTACATACGCGAAAAGAGAAAAATAAAAATGCGCTTGTAAAGCCTCTATAAAAGCCAGGCAAATAATAGTACATTAGTTATTTTACGCGGTTCCTAGTTATTACAAACAACAGCAGTAATTTTAATACCCACCTGTTGTAAACTATAGTGGTTATATCAAATTCATTAATTGTATAGAATAATTAACATAGCAACGAAGCAATATTGTAGATTGTGTAGAATAGTATTGTGAATAATAAATAATGGTAGACTTACTAATTGGAATTTGTATTTACGAACCTAAACTATTTTAGGAAGTTCATAAAAATAAAGAAATATAGGAAAAAACAGAAATAAGTTGTAGAATACTTACCAGCGCAATTGCGCACTCGTGTAAGATTACGGTGAATATTTATTAAGAATTTGTTTTTTACCCATTTCTGAAGCAATTTAATTTATTTAAACAAACAAAAATAGCATATTTTTTTTATTCCAGTATTAAAATATTAATTTGCCTTAGGTTGAAGCGCCCATATATACTGTTTTTTTTTAGTTATTTTTGATTATATCTTCCATAATTATTGTTAGAGAATAGCAGCGCAATTGAGTAGTCCACGCTCTCATAAATCATTCTTTACTCATTTTGTTTTTGTTAAATTCCAAGTTGTTTCTTGGTATGGTTGGTAGATATATGTATACGTACATGTTGTTCATTTTATTGTTATTTTCTATTATCTGCTTAATTGTTAAAACGTGACCACGGACACTGTGTCGTGTTCAGAAATTGCATATTTATTACGCCTAGTTGTAATTTATTTTATATCTTATTCTGCTTTCAGAGTAAAAGCAGAGTGAGTAAAACTGAGAACGAGAACCCATGAAGACATAGTAATAAATTTATTTAATTACTTACTTATTTAATTGTATTCGCCACTGATTCAGAGGATATAGGGCTTGTCAACATTCTACATTTTAAAATATTTACAATACAAACAAATACAAACAGCACGAGAAAGAGAAACCAATAATGATCAATAAGTGTTCATAAAATCTGTCCATGAATAATAGCAACATTCCAGTATATGGGTTCTCAGTCGACCGACTTTAAAAACTGTCAGAGTCTCTACTTCTTTATGACGTTGGGTATTTATTATAAACCTTAATTGCACTACATTTCGAACTTTTCTCAAATTAAAGTAGCAGCATGTGTCGGTATCCGTAGGTTTTGAGATGATTTCGTTGTCATGTCCGTATACGTCCTAATTTCTAGTAATTAATCCTTTATTTGTAGAGGCAAATAACGCTAACTCATAGATATATAGAAACAGAGCAGAGGTAACAAATGCAGTTGCTGTAATAGAGGTCTACCGATAATTTGCCGCAACAATCGCTGTAGTTATCCTTTTTTGGGCTCTAAAAGCTCTTGTTATACCGGTCGCGCAACCCCAAAATATCAACCTGTATCTTAAACGAGAAAAAAACGTTTGCGTAATAATATTTTATTAGTACGGATATATCAACATACTGCCTCAAATTAGCAATAGCAACATAAGTTCAGTTTTTTTACACGACTTTGTTAATATGATGTTCCCAACTTAATCCACCATCTATTATCATACCCAGGAATTTAAAATGAATCAACCTCGGGAAACGTATTGCCGTTCAACCGACATATACGCTGCATGACTGTTTATTATTAAAGTGTATCAGTGCCGTTGTGGAAGTATTATTTTTAATCCATTGCGTTTCACCACCATTCAGACATTTCGTTATTGATTTTGTGTTAAACGCGAAATTTCATCAAATTGGAAGACAGTACAATACAAGAGGTGTCGTCGGCAAACTGATACACCTGGTTGTTACATATATTGACAGGAAGGTTAATCGCATATATTATAAATAGAATTGGCCCTAAAATCGACCCTTGCGGAACACTCCTACATACCTTATTCGACCCAGTAGTAAACCTCTGCTGCACCCCATCGACCGTTGTCGCAACTACAACTCTCTGATTCCTCGAACCAAGATATGATTTCACCAGCCTCAATATGTTATACTTCGCACATCCAAGCAATACATCTTTTTAAAGAGCAAATCGTGGTCAATAGTATTAATTGTCATTGAAGACCACTTACTACATCAGAAAGTTTATAACTGGGAAATGTCTTTCAAGTCATCGAAATGCTAGGAACTAGGGCAAGGACGCACTGTAACAAATAGAAAGCAGAATTTTGGACTTAGTAAAAAGGAATCCCCCAGTTAGCACTAGACAGTTAGCTGTTGTCATGAATATCCCAAGCTACAACCGGTCATTCATTCCGGTACTGTTTACACTAGGTTCGGGTAAATTTTTTAACACTATTTAGAGTGGACCTCCTGTACAAACGCTAATGTATTCCTAATGATAAATAGTGTAAAAAATTTCTTACTGTGTAAAGATGAATAATAATATGAATATAAGTCCTAAGTTCCAAAGCATTAATAAATCATACTGGGGAATAATGTGTTTAGTCAACGCAAATTGTGTTAATTTAACACATTTCTTGAGTTGCACATAAACAACAGAAATATTGGATTTATTCAACCCTAAAAATTTGTTAGACATTATATGTGTTACCCAAACATAGTAACGAGTTTCTTCGCCACCATTTAACATTACGATAATACAATATATTACGTATTGCTGTGTACTGAAGGTACAAAAGAAAATTCAAAATGAATTAAAAACAATGAAAATTAAATTAACTAGCTCAGCGGATAAAAATTAAAAGGGCGCAAAAGAACAATTAAACTCAGGGTTACTCTCGCAATAAAACTTATCATGAAAAGTAAAATGTGGGTGAAAGAAATCTGACTTTCTTTAAATACACCAAAAAATTGAAAAGGTTTAACCAAAAATAAAAGAACAGAAATTAGAATGACGTTAATAACAATTATAAAATTTATTATATATAAAAAAAAAACATCTGTTACAAATTGCAGAAAAATTAAACCTTGGTCCGGGACGAAATCAAAAACTGCAAGAATCTACATTTAAAAAGGACAATGCAAAATCCTTTAACAAACAAAAGACAAATTTCTTCAAGAAGATAATTCTTTTTCCACAAAAATCCACGGGGGTTTCAAAATTTAAAACAACTAAATTAATTTAAACGTGGACAGAACAGTAAATTTACAAAATTGAAATTTAAATACAAGCACAATGCTTCCAATCACCCAAACCGTGATGATCAACTATAAAATACAAATCAGCAAAACTCAAAAACGAATAAAAATTAACTCTTTTGAACTTAAAATATCTTCCAGAACAAATATAATAACTGATCTTATACCTAAATTGTGTACACAACAATACAACAACAATTATTATTTAATGAGTTCCTAGATGGACGATATAAATCGCAATACACGAACAAATCTTTAAATAAAAAGTAAGACCAAAATGGCAGCAATGAATCTAAAAATATATGTACTTACACGCTCGTCTATCTGGTAACTCAGCGCCTGTCAGGGAAAACAGTCGTATACATATCAAATATAACAGCTGCGTGCGATCGCAACGCACAAAACGCAAAGAAAAAAACTTCTAGAATATACATTGAACAACATAAACAATACTGGTGAACGCAATATGTACAACTGAATGAAATTAATTTAAACAAGTGAACAATTAAAAGAATAAATAAGATCAATTCAATTAACAAAATCTTATACAAATTAAAATAATTGATTTCTGGGAGAATTTTCCCGGAACATTGACAAAGACAAATCTCAATAAATAAAATATCACTGAATTTACGAACCCCGGGGTGCCAAACCACAGCAGCATTACCACTGAATGTGGTAAAAGAGCTTAAAGGTACATTACAAATAAAAACACATGGCACACAGTTTTATTGAAAAATTCCCGTCAGCTTCCGAAAATCTGAAACCGTAACAAAGGTTTAAAGTGTTATGCCAAAAGCACGTCAATTACGAGACTGTTAGAAGTGGCGATTATTAATACAAATAATCAGGAAAAATGACAACGTTAATTTAAAAAACTCGTTTAATTATAATTGAATGATACAAACCGATTATTTTTAAAATTGACAATATCGAGAATCTCGATATTGCTCTGCTGACCCCAAAAGTTCATTGATGTTCTCTCTTATCGGAGGCTACAAAATAAATGACGCTAACTGGAGCCTTGGCAGTAATGTGTATCCTTTTGACGTAGAATCAGTGCAGACACTAATACTTGTAAGGTTTTTCTGATTAACACAGTTCAAAATTAACTTGAATTTTGCATATTCATCTATGTGGCGATATAATAATTCTCCTCATGTATTCAACAATTCCTTTTAAAGTATTTTCTTTTAAACGTAATTTATACACAGATTGGTTATAGAAAATAATGCACATTGAAATAATTCTTACGTGTGCATTTCAAAATAAAATATCCAAATTATCTGCTTTTTTACCAAGTGGAGACTATGGTTAAATTTGCGTATTTTAAAATTTGGAAAATAAATTCAAAATTAACACCGAGGCAAACACAAGACCTTTCTCCACCAAGCGGTCATATTTTTTTTTTCTAGTTTTAGTTTTATTTTTAGTGAATTTCTATTTAATGTAAAATTCATTATATAGAATTATAATAAACTAACAATATAAATAAATACGTGGAACGATTTAATAATATCGATTTTGCTGGGAACACCAAAACCAAAATTGAAGCAATTATCTAAGATTAGAGTATTAAAAAAGTTTGCAGCCTTATTCTTTTCGAAGCAAATTTTCATTTCGTGTATATTCAGCCCATTCAACGAAAAACTGGCCGCATAATATGACCTCCTTACCACACTCAATAATTTGTATTGCGAAATATATTTATTAAAACAAAATATTTTATTGACGTATTACTAGCGCTCCAATTATTTTTATTTTTACCAAGATACGTGATAGCCACGTAATTTAAAAAAAAATATTTTGTTTCCCGACGATAACTTTACACGAACATCTGATAATTTAAAAATGGTTAATGGAGCAAGCTGGGAAGTTTAGTATCACTATTTGCTATATAAATTTTCCTTCTTAATTCCAGAGTATCACAATATGTTATTAATGTCGCAATCAAATCAAGAGCTGACTGTATTTGCAATTTCTCAAAAATTTCCAATGACAGCTACATCTGTTTGTTTGTAGAATGTAGTATAGATTGCTTCTTAAATGTATGTTTTATAGTATGAATATATCATTTAGCAGAAATAGCTTTTTATAAACTTCAATTGTTTATGTAAAAATATATATAATTAAGATTAGGATCAGACTACACCGTTTCATATATTCCTTTGTTACATATACAATAGCTTAGCTATTGCTCAATTTCAAATTCTAGAAGCGTCAATTGAGTAAACACGCTATTAATACTCTTGACAAATGAAAACAGCCAAGGTCTGAACGCGTTATAACTTATGTCTAGTGCAGCTCTGTTGTAAGTGTATGTGTCCACATATAACTTAAAAGCAAAAGTTTCGATTTTTGGGGGTATTATGAAGTAGTGCAATTGTTTTTTAACATTGTTCGAGTTGCAATTATGGATCTGCGATAAAACTGCGTCTGCTTCGTTTTCAAAATACTCAGATGTTTTGCAAAATTTTCATATAATATAATATTCAAAATTTGTAAATACCGCCAATAAACATTTTCCATTTAATAATTTCCCATCGCTTAACTGGTAGCACGTATGAATATAAAATGTATAGCTTTTCCCTTATAAGTTCCCATATAAATTTGATAGAGCATTGTTAAACGAATTCCTTTATGGAATTGTTTTGCAAGTTTGTAGTGTATAATCATGTAATAAATATAAATTTTTACAACGTAAACAAAGGAATTAGATAAACAAAACGGTACTTCCGTAAATAACTCTCTACTTTTAACAAAAAGCAGGTTTTCTTAGTGCTTTATTTGTGATGCTATTAAAAATTACTGAACTTCCACATATGCCAGAACAGAAACAGAAGCATAGTGAAAATTTCTACCTACAGCTGCAATGGAAATTTGCAAATTAAAAAACATTTCAATCGGTTATCCGATATATTTGCACCTTGCAAATATAGCGGAGTTATATTTGCAAGGTGCATATAGTTAACTGTATAATGAACCTGAATTATTATAGGAATAACATTAAACAAAAAAGCTTTGAAGTAAAAGTATGAGATGTCGCAAATTTTATTTTGCAGAGAGAAGCTGATTGAAAATTACACAATTTTTTGTGAAAAAAAACGTTTCTTTTTGATAAATTTTACATTATTTATTGAAAAATTATTTAACCAAATAATGAATTTTGTAGCTATTTACTTTTTATTGTCGCATCATATGACCCTGCATAACGATCTTGGCTTGAAACTGGATCAGATTTAAAAACAAAAATTTTCTTTGTTCAAATCTTGATTAAAAGGGTCATAAGTTTTATGATCGGAAATTCAAATTAATTTAATACGTGAAGTTTAAAACTTTAGTCAACAAATGATTTCGTATTTTATTGAAACTTAGTTAAATCAAATTTGATTAAATTTTAATTAAAAAGTATTATTGTTGACTTAACCTATTTATCCCTTCCAATTTTATTTTCTAATTCTGATTTAAGATTCCTAATTCGCATGTACTTCCTTTTATCAAACTTTAGTTCTTGGAAAACATGCCAAATATAAATTAACTTTATAGCAAAAAAAAAATTGTTTTATATTAAAATATGTGTAATCCTCTGCAGCTTTTGAAATTATAAGTATTACATAAATTGTCTATGGCATTCTTTATTGTTTGGTCAACAATTTCTTTAATTTAAAACGATTTTCTTAAGGACACACTCTTGGAAGAGTTCTCCATTCAAAAGTCTGTCCTTGGCCGAGCCAGGCGGTGATAATTCTCAAAATGCCTACTTTTACTTAAAAGTTACAGCTTAAATTTCTTTATTCTTCATTAACTTCTTTTTTGTTTTCTTCGTATTCGACAGATACTTTAAAATCATCTTATATTAAACGATATTTTTTAGTATATCAATTTGATCATCAATCATGAATCATTAGAAGAAGGAAAGGCTAAATAATTTTTTAAAATAGAGAAAAACAAATTAACTTTTCGGTCGAAAAACAGTAGTGGTTTAATTGCCTTTATATTTTGTGTCTGCTCCATATTGGCTTTACGAAATATTTTATAACTTATTGACTTAAAAATAACAAAAAGATAAAGAAACGTTTTGTGGTACTGTTAAGAATATATCTTCTTCAAAATGCGACGTTTCAAGAAAGAAATATACGTCGCATTTTGAACAAATTCATTATATGGAATCTTTGAAGCATTAAACCGTTTTAATATATTATTTAACATTTTACGTATTTCAGCCTGGTACTTTTCCTTGGTATATTTAGTTTTCCAACACCAAGGTCCAGAGTATATAAATTTAGCGGAAAACACCTTGTGGCTACAGCTGATGGTGGAGCATTAGGTTTAGTTACTGTAAAATTTTGTAAACAACATCATGTTGCTCTTGCCAAATTCTTTTATGAAACGACATTTTTTCCATTTTTCATAAACAAAATTAAAACATCTTCTCGGGATATATGTACCAATATGAATCCACTGTTGGGTTTTGTTTAGCCTAGTATATTATATTGGCTGGAGCAATTTGAGAAACGTAAAATATGTCTATGGATAAACAAATATAAAAATACCTAATGCAAATAAGAAAAGGAAAAAAATGAGATGTCAATATTTATGCATGCAGGCATATGCTAAATTTTTTAATATTCTAAGCGCGTAATATTTCCTCATTTTAATTTGAAAGCCTTGAAAAGTAACATCCAATAAACGCCATTTTTAAGCTGGTTTTCGTATTTCCCATTTTCTTCAAATCGTCTTACGAAGCTTTTGCATAAATTTCATCGAAGCACACAGGAAAAGGTGAAGGGGGTGTGGATAACTTCTTTAGTTTTTGATAAGAATATGTTCATTGAATTTTTGTTATCACCATATAACACTATAAATGTAGGACATCATTTTACAAGATCATTTTTTTGTGGTGTAGTTCAGAGTTAGCTAATACAACAATGAGAAGTATAATTTATAATCCCTAATAGAAATTAGTACTACATTTGTAAGTATACTCACTGATAAATATATACGATAACCGCGTTATAAAATCCGGTGTTATCTCCAGTCCTTCATTTTCTATGAATTCTAATTGATATACTCCTACTGAGAAGAATAATTGATGTTCAGTTTTTATTATATTTACTAATCCAATGTATCTGTGCTTGGAAGAGGTGTCCGTCAGGGGTCCATTCTAGACCCTACATTGTTATTGATATGTATCAATGATTTACAATTGTATATGGCCAATATAGGTAATATTTGATTCACACTGTAAATGCAAGCTATACCATAAGTTAAGCCAATGGATTACGATCATTTATGCATAAATTCAGATAAAACCCAGTGTATACTTTTCTGTAATCATGTCAGCTATGATACAGCAATTTCATCCTCAACAAGAAAGTGGCAAATTCGTTGAATCTGCGAAACTTTTTGATGTTTAACTTGGCGAAAATTTAAAGTGGAATTATCACCGAGAATCTAAAGAATTATTAACAATACAGGGTATTCCACGTAACTGGTTCATTAAAAGTTTATGATGTTCCATTATTAACTTATATTTAAGATATTGGCACCAGTATCTGTTCGATTGGAACTATAAATTGAAAATACCTTAACCAAAATATCACTTCCGGTTGACCGGAAATGGATGTCAACTTTGTTATTTTAAATAGAATGATATAATTTTTTATTCATTTTTGGATTCTACAACTATAAATACTTCAGTTTTCGTTAGCTAGTCCTATAGCTACATGTTGCCGTTTTTGAGTTATTTAAGTTTTCTTTTTTTTTTTAGTCATAATCATTGCATCATTGAGAAATTAATATCTCGGTTAATACTGGCAAGTAAGACTCCAAATTTCTTATGTTATGAATGTAGATATACTCTAGGAAACGGTAAGCACACTTTACATTCTAACATACAGGTGTTCAAAATTGAGGAACAAAGTGACATATTTTCAAATACAGAAAACTCAATTTTTTTAAATAGAACACCCTGTATTTTAATTCGGAATTAGGAAGTAAATATCATCCCCTATCACTTTATATGAGCATTCCCTATACCTATCTTTAATAGATTTTGAGATATGAGCGACTTTTGTTAAACAGACTAAGTAGCCCTATCTGTAAATGTTTGTAGCTGGCTCTGAATTGGATTCACGTCATATTCATGTATTATTTTTGAATAACCATACAAGAATGTCTGTTCGAATAGTCATTTCTATTAATATTGCGTTGTACGAAAGTGTAATTACAATGATATTCATAAACACTTTTGGTTACTCAATGAATTTGACATTAATCCCATTAATCCCATTCAGAGCCAGCTACAAACACGCAAAGATAAGGCTACTTAGTCTGTTTAACAAAAAGTCGTTCATAACTCAAAATCTATTAAAGATAGGTATAGGGATGCTGATATAAAAGTAATAGAAGATGATATTACTTCTTTAATCCGAATTAAATACAGGGTGTTCTATTAAAAAAAAAAGAATACTTAGTCTGTTTAACAAAAAGTCGCTCATATCTCAAAATCTATTAAAGATAGGTATTCGGAATGCTCATATAAAGAGATAGAGGATGATATTTACTTCCTAATTCCGAATTAAAATACAGGGTGTTCTATTTAAAAAAAATGAGTTTTCTGCATTTGAAAATATGTCACTTTGTCCCTCAGTTTTGAACACCCTATATGTTAGAATGCGAAGTGTGCGTACCATTTCTTAGAGTTATATCTACATTCATAACATAGCAAATTTGGAGTCTCTACTTGCAGTATTAACCGAGATATTAATTGCTCAATGATGCAATGATTATGACTAAAAAAAAGGAAAACCTAAATAACTCAAAAACGGCAACATGTAGCTATAGGACTAGCTAATGAAAACTGACATATTTATAGTTGTAGAATCCAAAAATGAATAAAAAAATATATCATTCTATTTAAAATAAGAAAGTTGACATCCGTTTCCGGTCAACCGGAAGTGATATTTTGGTTAAGATATTTTACATTTATAGTTCCAATCGAACAGATACTGGTGCCAAAATCTCAAATATAAGTAAATAATAGAACATCATAAACTTTTAATGAACCAATTACGTGGAATATCCTGTATATGTGTATTAATACAACAAAAAACTTATACTTTCCAATATTTTTACTCCAGACTGGCGTTTGGCATCAGAAACTGGAGGGCAGGGTTGATTACTGGTCATCGTATATTCTTACTACAAACAAGAGCATCGTTTAAGAAATCTCAGAAATCAGGGTCTCTGTTTTCTGGAAATTCCTCTTTATAGCGTATCCTGAAAAAAATATTTAACTCTCATAAAATATTGAACTATTTACTTTCATTTTCAATTTTCTACAGTTTCCAAACTATTGGAATATTTAAAAAGAAATAAATACAATTAGAAAATTGAAACGCGACAATTTGCATCGTTAATGGGAATAGCATTTGACCACTTCCAACAACGCACTTCTGTAGTGGCTTATCCTTCTTCCTTAACTACTTGAAAAGCGCTGATTCATTCAACTTATAATTGGTACTACGTTGTTCGCGACAGTTTTCTTTATAATTTGGTGTATATATTATATTTCAAAAAAGTTATTTGCTGCGGTTGATCTTCTCCTGACATCTTATCTTCATCGATTTGGAATCAATAAATGGGTTTGGGTTTGTTGTGCAATGAAGAGCTTTTTTTTCCAAAAATTAGCCACACTGATTTTTTTTATCACAAGCCTAAAATTATGAATACTTTTTCACGACCTTTTATACACACAGATTTTTTTTTAGAGCGGTTCTGAATACATTTTTTTAGAAAGCTGCCAGGAAAGATGTTCTTTTATATATATGTTTGTATTAAAGAAGAAAAGTCTGCTTTATTCTTTTAGTTGTTCTTGAGAAAAACAAAATAAGACGTGTGTGAAGACTCGATTTTTTAGGAGAAATATTGTAGTTTTGTTTGTATTTGAATTTCGCTGAATACCTCCAATATTTTCATTCTCTTAAAAACGATCTTAAAGGCAAATTCAAGGGCGAAAAGATATTTCCTTAGAGTTCTCTAGTGTTTTGGCAATAAAATTTTAAATTCTTAGTTCATGTTTTACCAGTTTGTTGCAAGCGATTAACTGAGGAAACTTTCGGTTGTCTAACAAATACCGTATTTGAAGCATTCAGTTTAGGAAGAGCTTTCTAGTACAATATAAAAAAATCGAGAAAAAAATTAAGCAAAATCATTCGTTTATTAAATATGGCCAACTACGTATTATTAGGTTTCACTAGACGTACCAACCATATACAATGTGTTTATGTATATAAATATGTGTGACTCACTCTTCTTACTGCACTTAGTTTTACACGTAAAATAGATTCAATTGAATGGAAATATACCTTAATTTCAATTACGACTTAATACACCATAAGCGAATCAGTTTCTTGCTAATCCCAGAGGAAATCAAAAGCTGATGTAAGCTCGTTTCCATCTTACTTACATTTAATGCAATTCCACGTACTCCACACAAAAATCGCTTTAATATTGAAGCAACTTCGTAGAAAGCCATATAGTTTATATGAATGGAATGGAATTACGGCTAACCACGTGAAAACAGCGTGCTTACTATGCCGGTTTGTTATTAGTAGCAAGCGAACTCCGCGACTTTATTATTACGTTGCGTATAGTGGGAGAGATCAGACCTTCCACGATTGCGTCGCTACCTTTTATATTAAGTGATATCTTTTTTTTTTGAGTTCTCTGTGTGTACTTCTTAATATTTGTCAACATTTCTGTATGAACCGAAGGAGATAACAGTTATTTGTTTAAGTCAGGTCAGTACACTATGTTTTTGTTTTTATTTTTGTGTTGGTATACCTACGCATTTGCGACTTTATAAATACAATATATCTTAGATCTGGATTAAATTGTATCATTTGAGACATTACTTTTTTGCTTTTATGTGATTATGAAACAAAAGCCAAAAATCTTTTTGCAAAAGTATTTGATTATTACCATTTATTTTATTTCAAACAAATAATTTAGGAAATCCTTGCTACTTACTAAATGTCTGTAATTAGCGTATTATCTTACCATATATGAGATGTTTAATTAAATTTTCAATTAATTGAATAAAACTCTTCCTTTACGCTTTAAACCTTATATTTCAGTGTTGCGTTCCATTTATCAAAATTTAAGAATATAAATCTGAAAACTGATATGCGTATATTTCAATAACTTCATTCTTTTTGATTCGTTTAAATAATTTAAATGCCCTAATGGTAAATTAATGCATTACCAATATAA
The DNA here is from genome assembly GCA_004143645.1 of Protaetia brevitarsis. NCBI lineage: Eukaryota > Metazoa > Arthropoda > Insecta > Coleoptera > Scarabaeidae > Protaetia > Protaetia brevitarsis. The sequence continues at coordinate 972,245 of RXPK01000321.1, read as the reverse complement.
AGCAGTGCAATAAACTAAATCTGTTCTCTAGCTTTGAGTAGGAAATTTTAAATGTGAAATTTATAGAAATCATTAACACGACCTCGCAAAGACTAATATCTACATTATCGATAGCGTCAGATATTTCAATATTGGAACATATAAATATACCTAACTATTTATAAATATAAACTGATGATTTCAGAATCCAAAATTCCAAAAATCCATAACAAAAATAAATATGTGGAATATAAAGCACCCATATCAGTGGCGGCTGGTGTATACGTCATAGGCGGGGCCAATACAATGATTGAAGTTCGTATGCTATCGTCCGAAATACGAACATGTTACGAACTTATATGAAGAAATTAGATTATTGTAATGACCCTTGCATTCTTTTATTATTTTTGATTGTATTAAAAAAAATCTTGACTTTTTTTATAGTTAGATAACTTTAGATTGAAATATCTCCAAACTTTAAATGTTACTTATACCCTCTTTCTTCTAAAATTATTACAATTCATTTGCATTACTACTTTAATAGTTTAAAGATGTTCTTGTATTTACGAAAAAGATAGGTGTATTTTTTATTCCTATAGCATTATAATATGAGAGAACATTTGGAATTACAAATAATAATTTTATTTATACAAATGAACTCTACTATATCAAAGATTCATAGACAAAATAAGGTGGTAAATTTCAAATTTGTGTGTATTGTATAAGTAACAAAAGTATCAGCAGTAATTTAGCAATGCCATCTGTGATATACTGGGAGGCACCATTAACCATGGAATGGTAACGGTATTTCTGGGTAATGTTAATTAACAGCTAGGTATTGAGTGTTTACATTCTAATCAACTCGTGAAGAAATATTGGTTATTTAAAATACATTAGTAGTTTATTTAATAATAACTTAAACAACAACCAACAATTACTTTTTCCCACATTTTTGTAGGCATTGGGGTTACGATTTTTATATGCAAATCAATTCTAAACAAGTAACCATTCATAATTGATGGTTTCAAAAATAATTTAATTATTCACTTAACAGTAATGTTTTTAAAATTTAATACTATTGAATAAAGCGTTTTATTTTTGTTAGTTTAGCACATGAGAAACAATTGTTCCTAAAATAATTTACGATTATTTTTCCCTTACCTTTTATTGAGTTTTTTTTTTGTAGTTAATTAAATAAAAGGAAACCTAAGTTCCAATACATATAAAGTAAAGAATAAAGAAACTAAAAAAAATATTTTCCTATCATTTAATTAACTAGCAAAAAAGACAATAAAAAACAACATATAAGATTTAAAAAAATTCTTGAACTTAAAATTAATATAAGGAAATTTGAAAAATATTTGAACAGTTAGGCTTTGGAGAAAGGCGCTTCAAGATAATTTGCCTAAAATATTGGTTTTCATTATAACTTGGATTTATCATCATACACTCATCAATAAATTAATCCATCGTTTTTATAAGCTTGATTAATATCTATGGCAAATATTATTTAGCAATTCATTTTTACGATATTTATTAAGATTATACCTACAATATTTGGCATCAAGAGTATGAATAAAACGTAAATCCTTTATCAATTAAGATTAATACCATACATGTATTTTTTGAGGAGTTCCAAGATATTGCTGAATCATTAATTACATTGTTAGACTAGCATAACAACTTGTTTACATTCAGTACACTGCTGATTTAGCAGTGCAAATTAATGTACTTATGATGAATAGTGTTTACATTTTTTTTTAAAACCTGATACCTAAAAATCAATACTTGGACTTATTTCAACGATGGTTATTGATTGGAATATTTAACTTATGATAATTGCGAGGTTGTGCTGTGTGAAATATGTAGCAGCACTCCCGTCCTTTGTGTATTCAAAAATAAATTATTTTTACCGAACCAAGCACAGAATTCATTCAGAAATGCATTTGCCTGCTTCTGAAACCTTATAGCATCTTCTTCTGATATAACAGCAGACGTATCATTCGCATAGGCTCTTCAAAGAAATGTAGACTATATATCTACCTATTTACACCTTAACAAAAGTGGATCACAATTAGTAAAATTGCAATATTTATTTATAATTGTAATATAAAAGCGAGCTTCGGGAACCAATTTTTTTTTTTATTCGAAAGAGAAGTTCGCACAAAAAACCGCAAATTGCATTACTGCAATTTGCGGTTTTTTGTGCCTGGGATTAATATTTCTAAAACAAAAAAACTTGAAAATGTATATTAAAAAAAAAAAAATTAGTCTAACATCGCAACTTTTCTTCCCAATAGAAAATTATAGGCCTTCCTAATTTCCAGTCAATAAGAAAATAGCAGTTTGGCATCGTTTGGCAGTCGTCCATTGCGCCCTCTGTCAATTAACGTGTCAAATTTTCAATTATGATATGTTTGATTGGAATTACTTTTATGCAAGATGTTCATAAGTAAATGTCAATATGTTTGTACCGTTTTGTGATTAAGTATAGAATATTTTTGGATAAATCCAAATTATGGTAAATTTTGGCTAATACCCATTTCAAATTCGGGATCTAATGTAAGTTGCCGATGTGATCTATTTCACTAAATCCTATAACAGCAATAATCTTATGAAACTTACTTTGACATTTTTTCAGATTACTTAATATTCAATAGTTGCACAATGTATTACAATGTCACAGTTCATGCTAAATATAAACACAATAAAATTATTAAATAATCACACTGAATTAACATAAACACCAACATGAACCATTAAATTGTACCCGACATAAGTATGTTACACTGAGCGTACACAAAATGGTCAGGTTTTTATTGGCCACAACAGTTGTGACGTCTTTAGAACATAATTTAAAAATGTTGGTGTACAGACAACCTTACAGGCGCTACAAATATGTATAGACTCTCCCCATTTATTTGCTTCAAATCTATTCAAAAATCTTACATAAATAGCTTCTGAAATATGTTATTTCTATTTATGTATGTTTAATATTTGTTTGTTCTATAAATAACGCTGAAATTACCTAGACAGTGCGACTAATGTATCCGTATACCGTGCTGGCAAAAAAATATCTTTTGTTGTGTTACATTTAATTTTTTCTAGCTAAAATGGAAAACTTTGCATTGTACACATGAATTTTGATAATTGGTTCTGAATAATGCAGCGAATAATAGTTTTTTTTTTTAATGTGGTTCTGTATTTTAACTACTACGGACCTAAACTAATCAAAATGGCAGTTATCTTGGAGCCCAATTTTTACCAGCCTTCGCACAGATTAAATTGGATCTAATGTTTCATCCTTGTCTACAACTTGAGCAAACTGCTATCTTAAATCTTCTTATTCAAAATATTCAGATATTAATTAAGGTTTTATAGCTAAGGATTATCCAAACTGGCAACGCAGAAAAAAAAAAATTGTAAATTTTCAAACAATTATAAAGTTTCGCACAGCAAGTTATTGAACATCATATAGAGACGAGCACAACTTGTATTATAATTTTCCACAAAATTGTTGGCGAAAGTTACCGCATTTTTTGCAACAAAATTCACACTTTGTTATAACAATTTATGTTGATATAACCTATTATTTACAGAGCATTAGGGCAGATCACTTGTGCAAATAGTACGTTTCATTTTATTTTCTCTTTATGGTTTTTTTCTTTTTATTTTGACATTTTATATTATGTACTGCGTACTTCTTTGAAATAAAGTATACTTACTTACAACTAATGGTCAACAAAATATTTACAGTATTTTTGCTATACTATTACAAATCTGTATAGTGAACTGATATTAAGATTTTGCGTACAGATTAACTACGCTATTGCTATAATTAATATATCTAATTGTATAATAATTATTAAATAATTATTTACTGTATAATGTGTTTTTTAAAGATAATATGTAGTTTTGCTGCACAATTTGCACATCACTTACCTATCAAAGGACCATAAATTGCATTTTGCTTGCCGCAAATACAATAGCGAATTTTCAGTAGGATTTTGCGTACAGTAAAGCTGAACTGTTGGATCAAGGAATAAAAAGGGTCCTTAATTTGAAAAATTTTGATCTCATTAATTTATTTTGTTCTGTATGTGACGTTTGGGTAATCTGGTTCGCCGGTATATGATGTTTTTTTTTTTCTGGCAAATGCACAAAATTAACATTTTATAACAGTGTTTAAGTGAAATAGGAGAAACGCCATCTTTGCAACAATGGCTGTAACACATATATCTATTGAATGTAACTATATGGGTAGAAAACTTCGCTATAATAATAATAATGTTTAGAGAACAAAAGTGTGGGCTAGGTTTGGAAAAAAGAAATTTAAACATTATAACACTGCGTAGGCTTTCACGGCCGGTGTAACTATAACTAACAGCTTCTTGCGGGTTTCGCCGTGTGTCAAAACTTTCGCTCGACGTTTCGCTGTTCATACTGACAGCTTCTTCAGGATAACTGAACTCAGTTCAGTTATCCTGAAGTTATATTTAAACATTATAATTAGATTAAATTAACTACAATTGTGGTTAGCGTAAAGCTTATTTCTTAATAATATTCAGTTTGTTAATTGAAGAGTACTTATCGTTTAAGCGAACTGAATGGGTTTGTTAAATTAATAAACTAGAAATAACAAAATAATATGCTATTGATCGCTTTTTATACCAATTATTTTCTTAATTTTGGCAATATCTATAAAATAAATGAGATTTTATTAGTTTGAGGGTTTGTTTATTGATTTCATTAATGACAATAGGTAAATCTTGAGGGATGTCGAAGATGTTGGCAATTGGCGGATATAATTATTATTAACATGTCGACAGGCCGATGTACGTCTTAACATTAGCTTTTTTTGCTTCAGAAACAATAATTCGTAAATTTTGAGACATGTCCAAGATCTTGGCAGACCGACGTCCTTCTTAATATTAGCAGAAATCAGAATATTGCAATTATAGTTAATTAAATATTAATTTGTTCCGTGAAGTAGTGTTCGAGTGCTATAAAGTTTCCCAGTATAAAAATTTTCATTTATAACTTTTTCCCACTTCATCATATGCAATTTTTTTATATTTAGGTACTAGTTGTAAAATATTGTAAAACGTTTCACAATATTTTCTAGAAGTTTGTGCTACAATATTTTCTAACAATTTGTTATATTGTTTCTTTCTACTATAAATAAATCATGTTCATTAGATTTAATTTAAACATTTCATAATTCTAAAATAACAAGGTAAACACTATTTTCCTATTTCATCCTCTGAATCCTTACTATACGCAAATTGATATAATTACTACCGCAAATTGTTCATAGTAATTTTCACGTGAGGAAACATCATTTTTCATATACCAAATAAATACAACACCGGATCCTAGTTTAGTGTCATTAGCACCAGAAAACCCAAAAGATTTCCTTAGGCTTTATATTTGGTATTTTTCCATTGCATATCACCTGCATCACGTAAATGTGCTAACATTTTTTACGTTCTCATTACACACTCACGGGTACTCATTAAACTTTTTCGTTATCTCAAAGTAAACCTAGGCAATTTCCATTAATAGCGATAACATTTTTCATAACACGTTGGCGTTTCCTAACTATTTTTGTTTTTTAATCGAATTTGCTTTATGATAAAAAGTACATATATAGATACTTATGTATGGACTCGTTCAACATCTTGTTCCGGTTGCAGCTAAAAATATTGCTATTATACAATTTTGTAGATAGACGTAATTTTTCATGTTTTGTAACTCGTAGTGTGAGCGACAATAATGTACAATTAAAAAGCATTTATACTCGCAATTTCTTGTTTAATTAATATAGGTATACATACATACACAGTTAAAATGTAATTGCCTTCAATGGAGGTAATTAAATTAATTGTTTTGGACTTATAAATCAAATCAAAACACGATCATTGAATTTTAAAACGATTAAGAAACTTTAGTGGTAAACATAAGATTACAGTGTCGACAATACATGTTATATTAATCAGGGTTTCTTGCCAAATTTCACCCGTACAAGCCAATTATCATTGACCTCTAGCAAAGATTTTCCTACGTCTCTTTTTATTGTTTCGTGATCAATTATAACAGAAACAAAATCGTCAGTTTTATGTTTGACATCTTGAAAAGATAATAATTGTCTAAATTTATAATATAAAGATAAGAAGTTGGTTTATTTAGGGTTTTTTTGAAATATTTACGCATTTATTCAAACAAATAAAAGGCTTTTTTTTTTTGAGAATACGGTAATTTATAAAAGATCTAATTATGTTAACTAATATAATGTATTTTTTTAAACTTTAGATCCAATTAATAGTTATATAAAAGGTTGTTTCTCTCTCTCTAGGCGAAGTCCGAAGTAGGACAGGATATAGTAAAAATACCCCCGCTATGATTAGCTTTCCTGCTCCACTAACATATTTTGCAGTTGAAACTGATCACGAGCTTAAAGAATGATACCTGCGTGCTCGTTTGAATAAACCGTTTCAAAGAAAAAAAAAACCTCAATAACTTTCCCGCAGAATACAGATCATTCTGCGGTGGCGGATATCGCATAAATAAAGAACGATTAATCATTTCAAATAATAAACCATGTATGAGGTATTCACTGTATGGTTTACCACATTGTTGTATAGTTTTATTGATAAATTTCATTATTTTTATCCCAAAGATATCTGGGCGTTTTAAATAATGATTTTAATTTACTTTATTGTTGAACGATTAAAGTTTTGTCTTAATTATAAAATTAGCAGGCGTTTTTATTACTTAGGCTTTTTATGGCAACTCTGTTCTTTTGGAGGTGATTAACATCTCTTTAACTTTTGTATTTTGTTTTTCCAATTTCTTATCGATTAGCTTTTAGTATTCTTATATATATAGTTCTTATATATGCGTATGTAGATAATAATAATAATAATAATAATAATAATAATTTTATTTCATCCTTTTAGACTACATTGCAGCATAGGATAAGTCACAAACTTTGTAATTAAAATAAGATAAAATATACATTCCTTCCTACATACAAAAGGAGAGTCAATAGTAATTAAAAACCTATATCAAGTGCGTAATATTACATAATTCATATATTAATTATTTTATAAAATGAAATAAAGAGAGAGAGAGAGAGATGCAAAAACAACACCCAGTGAGAACACATATACCATCAAGATATTATGATAGATTTGCATATATTCATTTTTTAATAAATAGCTTTGTGCACCCTTTCTTTATAGAATGAACGAATCCGTCGGGTCCTTGACTGTTCGTTGTAGAGAGGTTTCACTGTATATTATTCACACATTACTACAAATGAACTTACCGGTGATTACCTATGCAGTAATCATACAAATTGTATGAGCTAGTTATAGATAAATACTGTACGTACTTGTACTTTGCATCAGAAAGTAATTTCTGAAAATATACCAAAAAATAATATAAAAAATGTTTATTTTTACAAGATAAGTAGGTAGTTTGTTATCTTCCATACTCTATCCTTTCAAATATCAAATTCTGACCATAAAATTTCAAAATCGGTATATAATTAAATCAAATTGCATGAAGCATAGGTAACGTCGATAATAAACCGTAGAGTTAAATAGGTTTTTTTTTTCTCAGGGGCACAGTTATAGGTGACAGAGACGAGCATTAGCGAATTAGGGAGTTAGCAAGTAGGGAATATAGGGGACACATAAGATTTAGCTTTTTCTGATTCTGAAATAGAGGTTGCCTTTACGTCGATGAGTCCACCTAAAACGCTGGGTATAGACGGTAGTACTACTGTTATTGCGTTAAGGGCCTATGAGGTAGTACCGTACTCTATCGCAAAACTTTTTAATAAATGTTTAGATAGAGACATTTTTCCGGTTTGTTAGAAACGTCAAAAAAGTAATTTTATTTTTTATTCCTACACCAGGAAAAACTGATATGACAGATGCAAGCAGTTATAGGTCTATTAGTCTATTACTAAATATTTTAAATTGAAGTTTATATAATAAATTAAATTTTAATGCAGATATATCAGAGGCGATATTTTTTGGCAAACCGAAGCAAATTAGGAGAAAGTAAAATTTATTGCAAAGAATATGTCAAATATCTAGGGGATATTTTAGATGATAAATTAAATTTTAAAGCGCATATTCGGTACGTTACCGCAAAAGGTAGGGAAATAAGTAATAAATTTAGCGCATCAGCGCGGCGGGTACTATTTACAGGACAGGAAATGTTATACGCGAGAGCGATCTGGGCAGACGCGTGTAACATTAAAGAAACAAAAAAAAAAATAAACGGGACGCAGAGGTTATTAACGGTTAGGGGCCGCGAACACGTATTCATCTATTTCGATCAACGCGGCGTGCGTTATTTAGGGTATATTACAAGTAGATTTACACTTGAAGGGACTTAATTTCCGTCGGGACGCGAATAAGATAGGGTTTGAGGCTATAGTTACAGTAACGGGAATTAGATTAGAACCTGGCGATTTAGAAAGGCGAGCAGATATAGGGGGCTGAATTCATTCCGCGGAATTAAAAAGTATTAGGTACAACAAATTTATATGCATTTTTGGAAAGGGTTTAGAAATTTATATGGATTGGTCGAATAGTGAGGGTGGTAAAAAGACGATTTTTGTTATTTATTTATTGATATTTATTATTAACAGCTTAAATTAGGGGATCGTTGCGATAATTTTCAAGCAGGATTAGTTGTAATAAATCAGGCGGTGCCTTATATTAAACGCTAGTCAGAATTTATACAGAACGTGCGGATTATAAACTGATAGCTTATTTGTATTAGAGGCATTAAAGAATTTAAAAAATCCAATCTATTTGTTATTAGATATTTGGGCTTTGTTATCCGAACGAGTGTACATTTTTTTTTTGGAGTAGTGCTTACAATCAGTAATGAGAATGCTGATCAATTAGTAAAAGAAACGGTGTCTAGAGCCATAATTAGGTTTGAGTTAATTTCGGCTAGGGTAATTAAAAATGCATTTAGGGACTAAGAAATTTATCAGTAATGTTACAGATTTTAGGTAAATGAAGGTTAATTTGTTATATGAGGTGGTAAAGTTACTAACGGGTCACGGTAATTTTAAATCATATTTTACTGGGGGGGTTAATGATTCGCATTGTAAATGTGGTGGCGTAAATATAGCGGGGCATACTTTATTTGAATGTCCGCTCACTGATGAGAGGCGGTCGCGTACGGAAGTTAGGGCATTAGTTAAGGAATTAAATCAAGGACGACGCGAAACAGATATTAGAAAAAGAATTAGATAGGTTACGGCATGATATTTATTTAGTTAGTAGGATAGTACGTGTTTATGAACGAATATTGCATACTCTTTAGTGACCTGAATTGGTGTATATATACATATATATCGTTTTATTATACCATGTGTAGTATAACTTATATTTTGTTTTTCTTTCTTTACAGAACGTTATCAACATAAGCATGTCGAAGGTACAAAGGTGTTTAACAGTATTCCTACTTTGCTGTAGTTTAAGTGGCGGAAAGGAATTGATAGATAATTTGCTTCCGAGACCTGTCACAGGTATGTGTATTAATTTAGATTGGGTGCTATGCGCTCTATAAACTTAGTATAGGCAAATGGCACAGATAAAATATTCACTTAATTCCGTCTGTTTTTTTTCTTTGTTTTAAATTCATTTTTATTTTTTTAACTTGGCAAGTATTTTTTTGCCAGCAGGGAGGAAAGTGTTCAGTTTCCTCCCTCATTTGAGGGAGGAAAGTTGTAAATTAAAAAAATGATGGAACTATACATCTTATAATATGTGACATTATTGATAGATGACATTACTACATTCGACCCAGTCTGAGCCCATTTATGAGACAATTGCTAAATTATTAGGTATTAAATTTCAATTAAACTATTATTAAACACTTTTAAAACGACGCTAACTTGACAGTTCTCAAAAAATATTTGATAGATTAAGCCTACTATCTATCATGTCACTCACAGGTATGTCTTTATTATTTTTAGACATTTAGTTAAAATTGGACTGTCTGGGAAAAAATAGTATTCAAACCACGTGAGGAAAGTGCTATTGCAGGCTTTGAGCACTTTTCTCCGTTAGTTTGAAATATACTACTTTCCTCAGGTTGATGCATTCTCTAAACCTCTTCTGGTTATAGGTTTCCAGAAGAGTTTTAGTTTGCCTTATTCTCTGGAGATTCTCTTAATTATTGGTATTTTTCTGCTCTAATTCACTTTTTAATTGCTTCAGTATTATATAGATACCTTCACAAACGGATTCAAGCCCTACAAATTGTAGTCCAGCCCTTTTTTGCAAGATTATCTGCTATTTGGTTTCCTTTCACTCCTGTGTGACCCGGAACCCACAGGAGGGTTACTTTGTTCTTTTTGTCTAGCTCGTTGAATTTTTCTCTTGTGGTTATAGGTGCCCAGAAGAATTTTAGCTTGCTTCATTCCCTGCAGATTCTCCCAATAATTGAATTTTCGGTGCTCCATTTCGCTTTTCAATTTCTTCATTATCTTACCGCAAAAGGGTTCAGATCCTACGAATGGTATTCCAGGCCTTTTTTGCTTTTTTTTTGTTACTTCGTTTCTTTCCACTCCTGTGCAAACCGGAACCCACAGAAGGGGTACTTTTTTCTTTTTTGCCCAGCTCCTTTGGTTTCTCTACGCATTCTTTGAACTGATTTAAGTGTGAGCTCAACGCCTTGATGGCTGCTTGACTATCAGACATAAAGATAATCTCCTAGTGTCGGTAATTTTGCAATATTGAAGGGGACGCATCTTTCGATATCGCGTATTTCCGCCTGGAAGGTACTTGAGTATTTCCCCAAGCTTTCGAAGTACTTCCTTCTGCCGCTTTGAAGCCATCAGTGCACTATTTGAAGGATAAACGATTATAACCTTTATTCAGGATAAAAGTTTTGTTTTCATTTTTATTTTAGTAAAGACTTCGTAGTACATACTTTTTTTTGAAGATGAGCATTTACTTCGTTTTTATCTCCTCTCTATCTTATGGCCAGCAACTTCAATAAGCTTCCTGGAGACTATGACATTACATTTCTAACATGTTCAATTTTCACTATGAGTGATTTTGATAACGTCAACGTAAAGTTTTAAAAATACTTTAAAGTTCTTATAAATAATACCCAAACTTTTGTCAAAGTGCTAAAGTAACATTTATTATAAAACCAATCCTAAGTTTTTTTCTCATTGATTTACTTATGTGTTTTCACTTTTATAATCTTTGCTATGTAACTGTATTTTGTCAATTTTTTGTTACTTTGTCCTGTAATTGGAATACTTATTCTATTGGGCAAATATATCATAATCTTATGTTAAATCACTACGGGAAATTTGTATTTAGAATCGGCTCACGTGATTAGCTACTTAACGATTTAGAGAGGTACAAAAGTAAGCAGTTTTTTTCACATCACCTAATCATTATTTGCAGCGTTTCAAAATTCCACAGCAACGAACACTAAATATGAAGAAATAAACAGGGCGCCACCAAAACCGCGAGTAGAACTGCATGCTGCCGATGTTGATCGATCAATAAAATTCGTCAGCTCCATCGTAGATAAGATGAAAAGACTGGAAACGAATCTCGGCGGGGCGGACGTATCAGTTAAGCCAGGAACGCCACTCCACGGCCAACTATTGAACTCCCATCCGGAAAATGAAGCAATGCAAAAGGGCAAACACGCCATCATCTCCTCAAAAGCGACTGTACAATTGATGCACAAATTCTGTCTTGGGTTAGTATAAATTGCAGACAATCCTTAGTGAGGAATCACTATACGTTTATCTGATATTTAGACACAAACTATCCAAAAGCGAATGCGCTAAATACCTATCAAACATCCAACTTTCGGACAAGATCTCTCGCGATATGTGCTGGAAGCTGAAAAAATCTTGCTCGACAAGAGAGATCTTCTCGAAATATAGGTCTGCAGACGGGTCGTGTAATGATGCATTCGAAAGAAGCAGGGGTCAGTCGTTGACGCCATATAAGAGGCTACTTTTTCCGGATTATGCGGATGGCATTCAGCAACCTCGAAGATCTGTTGTGAAACGACACGATCTGCCTTCCGCAAGAGAAATCAGCTCCAAACTTGTTAAACACTTGGAGGTGCCAGACACTTCCAGAACCATGATGGTCGCTCAATGGGCACAGTTCGTGGCGCATGATATGAGCCATACTGTTTCGTCGAACATGTGTAAGTAATTCTTCTTGATTATGTGAATATAGACTACTTTTGAAAACGGTAATGTCAACATCAGCTGATAAAAACAAGCTTTGAAACTTTTATGGTGTACAATCTTATTTTTGCAGAAAAATGTATTCACTGTCAACGCTGTTAAGTAAATTTTATATGCACAGTTTTTCTAGCACTTTTTAGGAACTAACCATTAATTACTCTAGGAAGTCTAATATTTTCAAAAGATTTCGTTAAAAACGCTTATAAGGAGTAAGATTTTCACACAGAGAAAAGAGATTGCATTAGGTAAATGAAAAGTTTTATAACTTTTTTATCATGTTCAACGAAAAGAATACCTTTTCTCAGAAAGTTTTTATTTTAATTGAAAGTAGCGTGCTGTTTTGCCGGAAGACTATTTTCTTCTTAAGTACCTGCTTTTCGACGAAAAGCAACCATAATTAAATGGAAAGCACCTTAGTTTTGATTAATATTTTATAATATCTTTATAACTTCTGTTTAAGTAAGACAATATACATTACATATTATATTGTTATTATTATGTACATATTTAACAACATATTTTGGTTCCTTTCAAGTACGTTATCATATTATAACGTACTTGAAATATAAACACTATTTTAAATAAAAAAGCCGAACGTTTGGGTTTATTTGCGTGGACACGCATGTATACACTGATTTAAAACTTTTGCCTTTTAACGGAAAAATGCAAGCACCTGTATTCAAGCTGAGTGCTTTTTTACGCGGAAATATTTTAGTTTTATTCATGTTCCACATGCATAAGTTTCAGATACACAAACAATAATGAATAAAAGTGAATATTTTTTGCGCGAGGTTAAAGAAATTTCAGAGATAATTTGAATCTTTTCAGTTAATGCTAATTTACTTATAAGCCAAATAACTTTACTGTAGTATATATATTGTTTGAAGGTTTTAAAACTGTTATACACGGGAAAAACGATCTTGTTGTTTTCAACCATCTTTCATGCATTTGGTCAGTTACTAAATTATTACTTAATTTAGGAATATTAAAAATATTCCTGTATTCAATCAAACAAATAATTTGATTGGTAGATTTATTTAAAGATTAGCGTAGTATTTATTAATTTAACTAAATATTTACATGGAAGTAAAAATAAATATCGCATTTTATTTTCGTATAGCAGTTTTCTCTCCATATATTACAGCAGATGAGCAGATATACTTATGTGTAGTAGAGAAATTGTCGCATAGATGGCGCATCTCCTATTTCATTCCAGTAACAAATAATACAAAATAGGCTGGAAACTACGATCGACGTAACATACTAATCTGGTATATTTACTAGGACAACATCTGATAGGGGGCATCGCCATTAAAAAGTTTTGTTTTGTTTTTTTAACGGCACATTAGAGTGCTAGGGGTGGTCACTGTGACCAACTCCCCCAATACTACTAGGATTTACAACATTCTAACGGCAAACCCCTCCTTAGTGCATGGGTGTTTGGAGATACTTCATTTTCATTTCGATTGAAAATGATCACGGCATTTTGTTGTGTTTACGCTTAAGTCTAAAATGTATAATGTTATAAGAAAAGGAAGAACCTCTTGAATCAACATGCTTATGGTGTTCTACCAATCTGCATAGTTTTCAAGTTCAAAATAAAGAGGACTTACATCAATTATCAATATCTTTCACTTAAAAGAATAAACTGTTTCAACGGAAAAATATATTATTTCCGAAGAAATGCCTGAATATAAAATTATATTCCTTTTCAAGGAAACACCAAATCGTGTTGGCCATACAGAAAACGCAATTGGTTTAATGCAATTCCTTTTAAATGAAAAGGATATTGCTTTCAGTGCACTTTTTGCGTATACTGTAACGAAATCGTAGTGCATTTATATTCTATATTAGCTAAAAATTCATACTTACATGACTTTACATAATAGGTACTGTATGCATATTTACCTAATATCGGGTGTAAATTCACTACTGCTTTCTGACAGCGTATTTCTTATTTATTATTATTTGACCAATATTCTTAATTCCCTTCAATACAAAACGTTCCTAATTATATTTTCACTGTTTTGCAGCATAATTGTTTAGTTGTATATTTATTTTAATTGTTTAAATGTTCTTAAAATTTATTTAAATAATGAAAATTAATTAAAATAATCTATGTAAAATTTATCGCTACATGAAAAACATGAATGTCTGGTGATTTTGACGTAAATGATATCAGAACTATGTTGTCTACATAATCAGATGCCCTGGTGGCAGGTCAATGATGAATTTTACAAGACAAATATAAAAATAGAGATTTCATATCATCAGTGGCGTAGATAAAACGCCCGCGGGCCCCGCCATACGAGAGGTCCCCAAAGATTTTGTGGCCCTCAAGCTGTTATTATGCACCATTAACAGGAATCAAGGATTTTATATATGTACATCGTATGAAGATTTGATCTTTAATTACATCTAATTTTGGGAAAAAAGTATTTTATAAGAATTTTATCGTCTCTAAAAACAAGTGGCTCCAATACAAACATCTGTCTAAAGTTGCATGATTGATATTTGGACCTGAATAAAATCCCTGTAATTAATGCACTATTCAAAAGCGTAGTATAGTGAGTTTAAAAACTATAGTAGCATATATGTAGTTTATTGTTTCCTTTTGCTAAGAATTTTGAAATAATTATAAGTACGAAACCTTTAGACTATTTTCATCATTTTCAACTTCCTTCTTCGAATCAACTTGGTTTTCGAAGTAATCACACCTTCTAATTTATTTAAAAGAATACTTATTGATGACCATTGATACATCAGGCACACTCTCTCCAGCAATTAATATTGATTTGTCAACAGCCTTTGATTATTATATATTGGATATTCAGACTGTAATTACATAAGTGTTAGCATTTACAATGTTATATTTTATTTATAAGACTTGATCAATTACATTAGGTGTATTCTTTCGTGATGAACAAACTGATCGAAGTGAACAATATTCAATTCGTTCACGTAATTTGACGTTCTTTCGTGCATGTTCAGTCTCCCCACTCTGGCAATTGTAGTGATTGCATTCAGAAATCCCCTTACCCCTCAAGCACAAAGAAATTCTAGGGTTAGTTGGTTCAATAATCGCATTCTTTTCCTTGACAAACTGAAAGTGAGAAACTGTTCACGTTCAGTTATATCACTTTCAGTTAGTTCAATTCATTCACCACGAAAGAATACGCCTAATGAATAGTTGCTAAAAACTGCTAACGGTTGTTAGCTGCTACAAAATAGCAGATTGCTTGGTAGCAACCCATCACTAATTTATTTAAAACGATATCAACATTTTGTTGCAAGTTGAAAAAGGCGTATAGAAGCAGTTTTATACATCACTCATTTATAGATTTGCTATATCATAACTTATTAAGTTCTACTGAATTTTTATTACCACTTTTATTTCTAAAATTACATGCAGCTTAATACATTGGAGCCACTATTTAAGACTTAAGTTTAAGAATTATTTCTAATTTAGGCCGCTATCACTGTGTGCGTAACACGTTTAAAATTAACAAATTGTTGACGGTTTACGACTTGTACATTCCAGAGATAGTTTGTTTTCTATTCAAACATCCTGATTGGTTATGTGATAGCAAATACCAACACTACAGTGCAAGGAGTGCCAATTATCTTTAACCTTCTCGTCATACCACCGCCTTCTTTTTTCGTTAAAAAAAAACACTGATTTTCATGTAATGTAGACGCTTTGAAAATTTCCCACACGAGGTAAAAGCAATTAAATCTTATCATGTTTCTAGATTTAAGATAAAAGAATATTAGACTGTAATGTTTTAAGAAGCAAAGAAGAATTTTTGACTCTGACTACGTTTCTTGATACTTTTTTTTTTGCTAGTTCCTTTGTGCTGGTTAAACTGTATACTTTTTTCTTTTTGTATGTTGGTTGAGTCACAGAATAAATATTATTATTATATTTTGATTAGTGTGACTACACAATTAATCTATATCTGCAATCTTATATTTTTGTTTTTGCCAAATTATTTCTCATATAAACCCCTTTCGATCTATATAAATCATTGCGGATATTCCATGTAGAATATTATATATATTTCAAATATTGTGTATACATCCGAGTAATTTTACTTTAATTATAAGCAGATATATTTCAAATCCAATTAAATGAACGATATCTCCAGGTCATTAGAAGAAAATCTTGTTAAACAAAAAGAATATGAAATTAACACAAATTTGCTACAACGTTTCATCTACACATCCTAAATATTATAATCAGTTTTCCTTCTTTTGGGACGCTCTGTAGATTCAAATATTTTTGTAAAGGTTATACAGCAATAAATTTTATAAAATTCGTGGAAAATATTTTTTTTTTCAAAAATAAAAAATAATATAATAAATGATCCATCTGTGCTTAAACACTTCTGCATACGCTGAGAAACGCCCCCTAAGAGTTTAGTAGTACGCCCATGCATATCAATTACAATAAATAATATTAAAAAATAATTAAATAAAAAATGTTATTTCACTTCCAGTGCATTTTGATAAAACTATTAAGTGCTGCTCGAATTCTGGAAGAAAACTTTCGCCCAGACATCTACACCCTCTTTGCGATCCAATAGAGATTTCGGAAAGCGACAAATTTTATTCCCAGCACGGTTTAAAATGCATGTCTTATGTCCGTTCAGTACCAGTCGTAGGTTCGGATTGCACATTGGGACCTCTTGAACAGGTAATCTTATTCTATTAGCATTAAATTGCGTTTCACAGAATCTATTATTCTTTAACATTGCATCAAAATAGAAACGTAAATAATATTTTGCTGAAAACATCAAGTTTCTATGAACTTCAGTGCATCGACACATTACGCGTAAACATCATATAAAAAAATTGTTAACGCGTTGTTTTATTTGTTTGCTTACGCCCAACTTTTAACAATATGAGTTCATCGATTTTAATATTTACATTCCGTTGTCAATGCACTTGTTTACATGGCTCAGATTGAATGATACCTACATTTTACATTGTCAACTAAATTCCAGTTAAATCAAGCTACTCACCTCCTAGATGCTTCGAATATTTACGGTTCCGATAAGAAAACAGCTAATCAACTACGACTTATGGAACATGGTTTACTGAAAAGCAGTTCAAATCATGGCAAAGACTTCTTACCCATATTAGACAATACAAAATCATCTTTTGGGCGTTTTATGTCTGGTACGTTCTGTTTTTGCAAAGTATATATGATGTAGTTCTAACGTATAAATGAATTTTGAAGGTGATTCAAGAGCTGATAGTCTACCTGGTTTATTAGCTATGCATACAGTATGGTTAAGGGAACATAATAACATCGCCGAACTGTTGGGAGCTATGAATCCCAGTTGGAACGACGAAACTCTCTATCAGGAAGCAAGAAGGATAGTTATCGCAGAAATACAGCATATTACTTATAACGAATGGTTACCGACAGTATTAGGTCAAGAATATGTGAACAAAATGACTTATCTAGTAAATAAAATGACTCACTTGGACTCCATTGAGGACTCCTCAATCAGCAATAGTTTTGCAACGGCAGCTATAAGATTTGACAAGTCACTTTTGGACAACTATTTACAGTAAGCTAAGTGACTATTCAAAATTGTGCTGATTACTAGTTTTTTTTTATTTTTCAGTTTGTACTCCGAGAATAGAACGCTAGATTCTTCCATAAGGATGAAGGACTTCTTCCACAAGCCTCAAACATTCGAAAACCTAGATGCCATTCTCAGAGGACTTGCTACCCAGAACAGCCACAAAGCGGATCTTAATTTCGGAAGCGATGTAAGGTTATTCACCAAAGTAATAAGTTCGTTTGGTTAATTGAATAATTTAGATCACCAGCCAGTTATACAGCAATGGAAAGTATGGATATGATGTCGTAACTTTAGATATTCATCGGGGCAGAGATCATGGATTACCAAGTTATACAGCCTTCAGATCATTGTGTGGATTGCCAGAAGTGAAAAAGTTTGAAGACTTTCTTCCCGATATATCAAGTGATGTAAGAAATAATTTTAGTGTATTCGATGACCAGTAGTATATTAACTTTTTTTTTATCAGATAATAGCTGAATTATCGAAGGTCTACAAGGATCCCCATGATGTTGATTTGCTAATCGGTGGATTGGCTGAAACTCCTTTGGAAAATTCGCTACTGGGACCAACTTTCTCGTGCTTAGTATCGGATCAATTTCTACGGACCAGATTTGGTGATAGATATTTCCACGACTATAAATGGCAACCGAAACCTCTTACTACGAAGCAATTGTCAGAAATAAGACGTATAACTCTAGCGAGGATACTTTGCGATAACTCTGATAACATACAGACGATGCAACCAAATGCATTCAGACCGATTTCGGAAAGGTAAGATTTTTCTACTGTATACGACAAACTTTTAGTTTATTAATTGGTTTTATTATAGCAACCCATTGGTAAATTGTCACAGTAGTGAAATACCCCACTTGAATCTCACGTACTGGATGCAAACGTAACAATGATATAGTCGTACTTCATGCATATATCTTCATAGAGAAGACTGATTGAACTAATGGCTGTACATAATTCCCTCTACTCTAGTTACACAAAATTTCTCTACTCAAGCTTTAAATATAAAAATGAAAAGAGTACCTTAAATAATTATTAGTTAGTCCTGTTAGTCAGTGTTATTTATTGTATAATTTAATAGTGATCTTAGCACTAAATCTGTATATTTTTGCAGTAGAATTGTATTCGCAATCGTGTCGATTGCCTTAATAAAAACAATCTAAATTTTATTTATATTTAATTTTTGTGCCATTTTATCGTATTTTAAGTTTAAACTAATAGAGAATTAAGTGAATTGTTACTTAAATTATAATTTTGTATTCGACTTCAGAAAAATAAAATTTTACTATAACAATTTTATTTTAATAGGTATCAAAATAGATCCAAAAGATCTCGTGGTCCTCTCAAAAAACACGAAATATATGAAGGGGCTGCAAAAATTTCTGATGCAACGTAACGTTTTATAAAATACCTTTACATCGTCATACAACAATGACAAAGTCAAATATCTCATGAATAATGGCTTGTTATGGTCGCGACTGCATTCGTGTCTACCCTATAAAGTTATTAAAATTCTTTCGTACCTACAAAATCACTTTCACTTATACTCCATTACAACTTTGTAGAATGCAGATATAATTTTGAAGTTCGCTTCGTTTCTTTGTGAATGTTCATTGTTCATTCATTATGCAAACACATGTTTGCGATATCACGAATTTAAATGGATGCACGAATAACTAACGAAGGTGCATACATCAAAGTTGATACTAGAGGTTTGTTCGATGGTACTACATTTTCTGCGCTGGCTTGTGATGAAAACACGGTAGAAGATTCACTCGTTACGTACCTGAGAAAGATACAATATGCCCCAGTGTAATTGATGTAACACCATTGAACAAATCTTATAAGTCGGGATCTTAATAGTACATTAAAACGGCAATTTTAAGATCAGAGAAAAGCACCGTTTAGGTTTTGGGCAAAAAGATTGTTTTGTTTACTCCCAGTTCATAAGCTCTTTGTTCGTGAAGGCATGCGAGTTACTATTCAATACGATGTACAAACGACCAAACTTATTCAATTCTTTGTACACCGACTACATTTTTATAACAGTACATCAATAGCTAACAACCATCTAAATCCAGCTACCTAAAGCTACTACCTGTCAACGTGTGAGCTACAGACACCATCATGCTGCAGCCGTGGGTGCAAAAATTACTAGTAATCGTGGTAAGCTTACGCAGCAAATTAAAAATCATTTAACCGTTTATATTTTCTACATCTACCCTTAACTAGAGAAAATGTTTACTGTAATATTTAAATGTTTCACAAAATTTAAAAAAAATATTCTAAGACAGTGGTTCTCAAACTGTGGTACGCAAAAAATTTTTAGGGGGTACGCGGCCGGCCAACAATAAAATAAACAACCCGGACACGTATGGACACGTTGCGTGCGCGCGCCACTAAGGCTTAGTCATCAGAGTGGGTGTGTGGCCGGCCAATCACTCGTGTCACTGCACTGCAGTAAGCATTGCCTGTTATTACAAGCTCGCTCTCAGTATTGTGTTATTTTTGTGTGTGTTTTGTTATTCTGGGGACACTCAATCCTGTTGGAACACGTTTACGGACATCTGTTTGAAAACTGAGTCAGGTACCACGTAAGTGAATTTACAATAAAAATTAACAATGGATAAATGGCTCCTAAAGAAAAGGCCTCATGAAGATCTGCATCAAAATTTCTGGCCATCAACTTCACAAAATGGAAGTAGACCTGAACGTCTTGTTACTAATGAGCAGCTCAAGGAAAAAATAAAAAAAACCCGAAAACTGGCAAATGAATATAAAAGTAAAAAGAGAAAATATGACGAGTTGTACTTAAAATTAGGTTTTACTTGGACTGGAAGCTCAGACGAGCCTAATCCGCAATGCGTTGTTTTGTTCAGAAATTTATCAAACAATTCTATGAAACCTTCTCTTTTAAAAACGCCATTTTGAAAGCAAACATGAGAACTTAGTCAAAAAGGATTACGGTACTTTGAACGTCTTTGGAAGATCTGAAAAGTAGGAAAAAACACGATAAAACACTTTTCTGGTGCAGAACAAAATGAAAGTGCTCTAAAAGCTTCTTACAAAGTTAGTCATTTAATTGCGAAGTCTGGTAAAAACCATAATATTGCGAAAACCTAATCCTCCTTGCCGCAGCAGAAATTGTTTCTTGTATGTTTGGAGAGAAACGAGGCAAAAGAATTACAGCAATTCCATTATCAAATGATACAGTTTCATGGAGAATTAGTGATATGGCGGTATGACACAAAAAGAACAACTTGTTGGAGCTATTCGAGCTAGTCCTTGCTTTGGTATACAACTCGATGAAACCACGGATTTCGCTGGCCTAGCCCAACTGATCGTTTTTTAGTACGTGCATTTTCAAGAATGAAATATTTGAAGATATTTTATTTTGTAAGACACTTAAAACATCGACAAAAAGGTGAAGATAATTTCAATTTTAAATTCTTTTTTTTCCGAAAACCAGCTCGAGTGGAAAAAACTTGTGTCAGTGTGTATGGATGGTGCTAAGGCTATGAGCGTTATATCACAGGGCTAGTAGGCCATATTAAAACGGTTTCAACTGAGTGTAAGTTCACTCATTGTGTCCTTCACCGAGAGGCTTTGGTGCTAAGCACCTCCCTGATGAACTTAAAGATGTCCCTTGATCAAACTGTGAAAATTGTGAACTTCATAAAAACTAGGCCCCTAAAATCTCCTTACTTTAAAATTCTATGCCAGGATATGGGGAGCCTCCATAGAAACTTATTGCTACGTACTGAGGTACGATGGCTTTCTCGGGGAAATGTTTGTCCGTGTATTTGAACTCCACAAAGAATTACATATTTTTTTACCGAACACAAATCCCATCTGTCTTCTGTACTTACTGATTTTGATTGGCTTTTGAAGTTGGCTTATTTAAGTGATATTTTTGGAAAACTCAACATCTGAATTTATCCATGCAAGCAGTGTTTCTGATATTTTTAATATAGAAAAAGAAAACTGATGCAATGGTAAAAAAGATCATTCTCTGGGAAAAACAAAATAAAATAACAACTGCGAGCCGTTGAAAGATTACTTACATTTTTGCAAAGTGATGAGAAAAACATATCTGATTTCAACTGAACTCAAGACTGAATGCTGATGCTAGTGGGACACTAACCTGACTATCTTTCAAAAGGAACACCTCATTGAAGTATCATGTGATCCCACGTTGAAAAACAAATTTTGACTGCTGGTACTACATTGTTAGATTTCTGGATCGGTATGGGAAGGAATACAAAAGAACTGTCAAGCACTGCTTGTTAAATTTCTTGTTGGGTTTTCCACCACTTATTTATGTGAAAAGGGTTTCTCAAGTTTAACCTATCTTAAAAATAAATCTAGAAACAAATTAAATGTTGAAGATGATTTAAGATTGTATTTAACCAAGTTAAAATCTTTGCTGTGGCAGCATTATCCTTGACTTCTGTTTCATCTATTATCTTTATTCGTAAGCAACCAATAAATTTGCAATTGAAAGGGATATTGCTCTTAAAATGTAAATAAACATACATATTTACCCAACAAACACAACACTGTTGGCCATCATCTGGTTAAGTGATGGAACAGTCGGCATCGTGTTGGCAATGCCTGCCAGTGGTTTGCCAGCAGTGAACATTAAATCGGAAATGTATTTCAAATTATTAGCATTGTATCATCGCTGGGCCACCGCCCTAATTTTTGTATAAATTATTAGTTGCATGCCCGGCGACGGCCCATATGTGCACTCACTAAATATCTTATTGTGAATGTTAATTATAGATATTAATATGATACATATATTGTATCTATGGAATCGCATGGACGAAAAGATACTATTTTTAAAACAAGAAATCTTTTTCAAAAATTATGTTGTCTAACCAGAGGGGCTAACAAACTAAATAAAAAGCATAAAAAAATTGTAACATTAACATAATATAAAATTATTCACTCTATCTCCATAAGAACATTTTTTTTCCAAAATATAATAAATAGTAATATTCTAACCTACAACACAGTGTATATGTAGATCACTGTTAATGCGCCTGGCTTCAAAAAAAAAAAAAATAGTGGCCCGTAAGCTAACCAAATTAAAGGACCAACAATGGTTGATGATGGCCCGGCATATGGGACTAAAAGTCGGCCAGAGTCTCTTACAGGTACCGGCCCACATCTGGCATGCTGGTGCTGGCCCATTACCACAGCAAAGAAGTCTGCGTTCCGAGCGAACACACGCACATATGGGTGTTGATAGAAAGTTACCCGATTGCCCGTATAAATCCTCTAGTTGTTTTGACTGAGAAAGAAAAACACACCCATGTATAAAAACTACATGCGCCCGTAAATCACGTGGAATATTTCGATGCACAGCGATGACGTATATATACATAACTTGTTTGTTCGGCACGAACCACAACGCAGCTGTGTTGTCGCAATATTCGCATTGGCGGCGTCTTAGATGTAGCTGTTTATTTATATTTGTGCAGCACTCAAATATCTCCGTTCAGGCTTTCATTGAAAAGTAAGAATTGCTAAAATAATTTATATTTTGAATACGTTTTAAGCATTGTTACAAGATAAAATATATAATTGCATTACTTATTTAAACAGGTAATAGTGACATTTTCTTTATTTCTTGTATTTTATTTAAAAAAAAAAAAGATAAAACAAGCAAGAATAAAGAGTCACTAACTATTTAAAATAATAAAACATAAACTTGGTAAGTCTTTTTATCATTGATTAGAAATAATTAACATATTATTAATATCAAAATATTGTAATTTTCCACAAAAATACATTTGAAAATGATGGTAAGATGTTATATCTAGCGGCACGTTAAATTTAACCGATTGTCAACAAAATGTATTAAATCTTAATAAATCCAATCAACGCCCCTACCTCAAGACTTCTATTCAAAATATTGATGCAACTAGGCCAAAAACAGAGGAAGCTCTTTTCACTAAATTATGTTATTGTTACTTTTCATTGTGATTTAATAAGTTTTTAAAATTTGTAACCACATAATACTTTCTAGATTTTCCTTTGTAAATATGAAATTCTCTTACATGTGAATACAGAACCTTACATAATATTCTCTACTGATTTCGCAAAATTATGTAGATACATATGCAAGTTCCTAGGCATAGACTGCGTGTAGGCAACGCCACTGAGTTGTCCGCTTCCCCGCTTCTCCGAACGCGTTTCTCCGTGCTTTAGCCATTACTGACACTTTAATTCTTTTTAAGTAGTACTTTATTTAAATATTTGACAATTTTACAAAACGTAGATGTTCTAAATATTTTTGTATGTACCTAATCTACCTTTTCTTTATACCTGAGAATTAGAAAAGGCGCCTTAAATTTATAATAGTCGCAAGTGGTGATGAAAGGAACTGCAGAAAAGTTTAAAAACAATCATTTTAACATTTATAAATAAATAAGATAACAAAAACAGATTTATGAAAAAGTTTTGTTCTTCGAATAGACGCTCAATTTCATTTCAATAATTTTGGTTATGCTATCACATTAAATAAGAAAAAAAATATTCGGTGTAACATCTTCTGAAAATAATAAACCCTTACTCTTCAAATTCATTTCCAAGAAAACAAAAAAAAGGTGTATTTCAATTAATTCGAAGTAGGTAAGCTCTGATAAATTCTCTCATTCTTCCTACAAAGCTGAACTTCGCTAATCTTGTTGCAAATATATAATACTTGAAACACCTTAGAAACGGTTGTTTTTTTTATATAATACATATTGTTAATTCTACTCGAAAGGAAAACCATTATTATATTTTAAAGTTACGTTTATTTATCAATTACCTGTATACTAAGCAGGTACGCCTTTAAGGTTATTGGAAAAAACTACTTCCCGCCGTCCCTGTGGCGCAGAGGATAGCGCGTTGGACTTCTAATCCAAAGGTCGTGGGTTCGATCCCCGCCAGGGATGCTAAAATTTTTATTTTTTTTTCAATAATATATGTTGTGACACGGCAGCCATTTGGGGTGCATTTCTTTTTATATAAAATGCACTTTTTATATACTTCTAATATATAGTTAAGTTAATATAACTTTATATATTACAATAATCAGTGTCTACGTACAGATACTACATCTAAGCGTGTAAAACTATATCTATTCATACACATCCGTATGTCTGTGTGTCTATCTATCTGTCTGTGTATTTATTCTAGTTTGCTATTTTTTACGCCTCCGGTTGTCCCCTCTTGCCCCGCCGACTGTGGCTTCTCCTCCAGCGGTCCTCGGTGTCTGTTTCTGCTGACCCGTCTGAATTCGCTAGTATACGTCGTATACACGGCCGTTCGTGACAATATTGTCAGTGGAATAAATTAATATAATACTTTTTTTCTTAAATGCTTTTTTTTTAATTTAGGTATGTAGTTTTATAAAAGAACTCTCCAGTTCCTATACTTTTATGTTTTGTAAAAGGCCCAAAAAAATATACTAAAGTAAAAATATAAATAATAACTAAATAAGATTAGTATTACTAAAATTACCAAAATAATATCAATGATAACTAACACTCTTATATTGCTTAAATTTTATCGAATTCGTGGGCTACAATATTTTATTTATTTAATTCTGGTCAGGTAAAGTCAAATACTAAACCGGTGTTTATTTGACAATGATGATTGAGCGGTGGGGCATCGGCGTTGGTGAGGAGTTTCTAAACCCAGAGTTACAAATCGGGGGTTTATCTGTAAAGAAAAGCCACCTGAGCACTCCGGTCATCTTTAATTATAGCAAATAGCAGGTTACACAGTTAGTTGTCAGACTACAACTCTAACAAACTCGGTTCTCCCGAAATTTAATCTTCGTTGTGTTCTGTTCACCCAAACTTCGCTATGTCCTTGTGATTCGGGAGCTCGTGAGGCGCGAATCCCCCGCGGTTCACAGAAGGTGTATGCGAAACCGCCCGGCGGCTTCCCCGTGCCCTTATTTTTACGACCCCCGGGTCGCCCAGCGCCTGAGGTCAACTGTGCCGTGCGAATCCCCCACGTCACAAAGCGTGCCCCGCTAGGACGACTAGCTTTTCCTAACCAAAGCCCTTAACTAAAGCATGCTTAACGTTACCCAGGCTACTTCGCAAATCTAATTTGTTACTCTACCTTATACTAAAATAACAGGAATACTCTTTGATTAGACTCACCTTTAACGGGTCACAAACCTACACTCACTATACCACGACTAATTCGTCACTGTAAAGTATATTATCGGAATTTAACCGTCTCAGCGTTTTGTTTATTTGACTAGTCGTCGCGCCATTGCCCTTAGAGTTTCGTTAAGGAAACGGCTGTTGTCGCCGATATCCAATTTCAGGCCTCGTCCATCGACTTATCAGAATGTTTATACAAAGTATATGCAGGTTCTTTCCGTAAAAATCGGGAATAGTTTAATACTTTTTCTACATAAAAGGTAGACGGTACAAATAAATTAATGCAAAGGGAAAATATTTCTTACAGTTTTTAATATTCTCTTTTTTAATTACGAAGCTGTTACATCCATGTTTCTTGTCCTGTTCCGAGACGTTTTTTAATTAAGCTACTAAAATATAAACCACATCCTTGAACTGATTCTTGTTCTTCTAAAGTAATCCATTATTAATCCAGCACCTGTTCTCTGACATGCATGGAAACGTACATAGTTAGGTACACATCAGCAAATCTTTTATCACGGCGAGCATACGTTGGGCGTGATTGACTTCTTCCAATAAATAATAAATATTGACCTTTCTGTACATCCCCCATTCTTCGCCAGCTCGTGCTCGAATCCAATTACTAGCATACAACCAGGTGTTGGCTGGCGTGTTGTGTAATACATGATTAAATATCGATATCCAAGTATGATATTAGTTTTCGCCGATAGTTTTTTAATAATGATCGGGTATTAATTCGGACGTATAAGTATAAAAAATGACGCATGGACGTATTATAATAAAATGTTACCCGTTCAGTTCCTGATTGGGCTAGGATTCGTAAATTTTGCTTACTGCAACAGCTTCCCGTCTTTGCTAACTGTGAATGCAACTTTGGGTAAGTAGAAGCACAGACCTGAATAGTAGTCACTATCCAAAATAATATTGAAAGTTATGTAAATTCCTTGACAAAGGCTTCATATCTGATTCATGCTATTTGACGTAAGATAAAAATTATTCTACAAATATAAGAATGAGATATGATATTTGTGTTGTAAATAAAGTAATAAAATCGCTTCTAAAATTTTATATTTGCAGTCAGTTCAGTAAATCAGCAACACACACTGTTATATTAATGGGATTATGAGTCAAATATGATTTATAAATTATATAATTTGGAAGTTTAACAATAAATAATTGCTAATGTTACAATTTTCATGTTGTTGTAAAATTAATAAAACATTTTTCTACTCTGTAGTTTTTACAGATTGTTGAAGGAGCATGTTATTGCATGAAATTAAGTGTTATTTTTTTCATTGATTTCTTTTAATTGTAATGGATATATCGAGAATTAAATGCCGATTCCACTTGACGTGATTTTTATATTGTGCTTAAATTACGTGCATACCGTATTGTTACAGCTGTAATAATCGATAAGGAATATTTAGGGGACAACTATGAATTTATTAAAACTATCATAGAAGACCGCATTAACATAGTCAAACAGCAAAAATTAAAGACTGCCGGCCTTAATGTTGTCTATTCTTACTGGACCAATATTTATATTAAAAAAGGTACTTACATTTTCCTGCCTCCTATTTCATATATGCATACAGGCCTATTATCATTCTATTTCTCTCATTCTAATTATAGAGATATCAGTCATTTTAACTGTAGCATCCTGTAAGGATACGTGGAGATTACATAAAATGGCGGACGCAGAAAATATTTTGCACTTGGCAATATGTGGTAGCTACGCACGAGCAAATGCTCAAAAAATTATTTTTCACACATATCTATAATTTTAGAAACGGATTGTCCTCGCTTACCGGTGGATAAAGCTTTTACAATCCCTATGACAGTTAGAGGAGAAGAATTACCGCAAATAATATTCGACTTAAGATCCAGAAAGGCATACGACTGGAAATCAGTCATTCTGCTATACGATGATTCTTTGGGTATTAATTTTAAGTACATAATAAATTTCACAGTAAATGAATTTAGTTAACTTTGAATTTTCCATGTAAGATATAGTCAAAACGGTAAAACATTATTCCATAAAAATAAGAGTTTTCGAACATTTACACAAGTGTCTCACATAATATATAATAGTGTCATAAAGTTTTGTCTTATTTTTTGGTAGCAAACTATCTTCCATGATAATCTAGTTAAATATTCGTTCTTTTCATATTTTAACAGAATAAATATGTATTACACGTATATATATTTTTGAACGGAAATATTTTCCTGAGAAAGAAGTATTTTGAAAAAAAATTGATTTGCTTTAGAAAAATCTAGAGAAAACTCCTGTTGAACTCTGATGACAATGTCGATACTAGTCGACAAACTCTGAATTTCTCTAGGCAATGGCACATGCTTGAAGACTTTTTTCAGAATTCATTACAACTTCACATGGTTTGCACATTTATTTAAAATACAAGTAGGATCTTGTAAAACTACAACTTTTTGGTTGGACCATAGTTTTATATTTTTGCAAATTGCAGATTTTCCTTATTACAATTATTATTATATTATATTTTATGTTCATAAATATTTAAACAAAATTTTAATTACATATTATGGAGAATGAATTTTAAAGTGTTTTTGTATGAATATATAATACAACCACACATTAAAGTACTAAGAATTACAACAATATATCTAACCATTTTGTTATTGCACCTAAAGCTTTATCCTCGGACACCCATTAAGGGATTAAGAGTTTAGATGTGCACCCTCTAGAGGCCAGTCGCTAAACTTACCCAATAAACGATGACAACATAAGTCGGTAATGCAGTCATTAGGTATGTTCGTTTTGGCACCAGCATCACGCAGCGAAACGCAGCCGTAAGCATTTCTGTTCGATTTGATGGAAAAAACGAACAGCAATCAGAAAATCTAAGCTGGAGTCAATCCAGCGTTTTTTGTTCAACGAGTACACTCGACTGCGTTTTACCCTTGTTTATATAGCTTAATAGTTATTTAACCAATTGAAAGTATCATTGGGTGTCTGTTAGATGGCGCTCTGCGTCAACATAAAATCCCATTTACGCCGCGCGCCATCTAAGAGACACCCAAAGGTACTTCAATCGGTTGAATAACTATTAAGATAATTATAAGCGAAAGTTTGGCGAGTGGTGCCTAGAGGGCGCACATCTAAACTCTTGAACTCTTGGCGGGTTATCGGCGACAAATCTTGGAATGTGATAACCAAATTAAAATAGCGTTAGTAGTTTATTAGTCTCCTTGTTTGATAATCTTTCAACAAACGCTTTTCAATAAATTTGCTTCGATGTGTATTGCTCTCCCGTGTTCTTTGTGTGTTTCTTTAACCTTTTGGTGCTTTAACTGCCTAGGTGCCCAGAGTAAAGTAATTTTATTTCAGCCTGTCGGACAATTCAGTTCACGAATACGAATACATTCTCGAATTAATTCTGATTGTATTTTAGAGTTCACTAATGCTTGCACTATGACCTGGCTGTTAGTTACAGATTCGCCAACTTTTATAATCCCTCTGATT
Source organism: Protaetia brevitarsis (assembly GCA_004143645.1). Lineage (NCBI taxonomy): Eukaryota > Metazoa > Arthropoda > Insecta > Coleoptera > Scarabaeidae > Protaetia > Protaetia brevitarsis. The sequence continues at coordinate 942,713 of RXPK01000321.1, read as the reverse complement.
AATTTCTGCTCCACACTGCAATAGTGTGTATGCGTATTTTTGCTATTTTTTTATTTATTCGTGGTAATTACCATAAAATTCACTAAAATTTGAATTACTAGTCCATTAAAACATCTACTAAATGTTTTAACTAGTAAATTGCAAAGAAGGTATTTCAAAGTGAGCTAGATGCATTTTTTATGAGCCACATCAATTAAATAAATGTTTACCTATTGCATTTTAAAGGTCGTGACTTTACAACTCGTGTACTGAGTTCGTTAACCGTGGACACTACTGAACTCTCAACAGGTAGTACGTCTGTTTCTCTAATTAAGCTAGACGATTACAACACTGGATTGGATAAGAGCAGTATAAAAAGTACTCTTTCAACCTTTACCTCTCAAATATCCCGTTCTAGTTTCATAGTTATCGTTTCCATGGATCTAGCTACCTACATTTTACAAGCAGCACAATCTTTGGAGCTAATGGATATTGCCAGCCAATGGTTGTATTTGGTGTCTGACTATAAATTAGACAATGATACTACATCGGAAATATTGAGCAACCTGAAAGAAGGCAATAATGTAGCTTTCTTGAATAATGCATCAACATCAAGCACATCTTGCAAGGTAATTGTATTGGTCAATGAAGCATATTTTTATACGTTTTAATTAAATAGGAGAGTCTCGATTGCCATATAGAGGAATTATTATATTCCTTTGCAAGAGCCTTAGATGCTGCTACATTGGAGGAGCTGGAATTATCCAGTCAAGTTTCTGATGAAGAATGGGATGCTATACGGCCGACAAAATCAGAAAGAAGAACTTATTTGTTGAACAGCATTAAGGTATTATTTAGAGAGATAGCATGACTGCAAGAAATATACCAAAATTTTAGATTGATTTAACAAAAAATGGTATATGTGGAAGCTGTCTGACATGGGAAATCTGGACTGCCGATACATGGGGAAAGGAATTCAGCTTTCCCCCTCACGATAAATTTAAGTTAATAAAAGTTGGTTTTTGGAAACTATCAAGTGGGGCTACCATGAATAACGTACTATTTCCACATGTTGTACACGGATTTATGGGGAAATCCTTTTCATTGGTTACACTCCATGTAATTTCTTTCTGTAAACTCTAAATTATCCATTATGTTAAGAAAGAGATTTTATAGAATCCTCCGTGGCAAATAATAGAGACCAATGATAGAGGAGGGATCAAATGCACAGGATTGGTTTTTGATATTATTAACGAATTGGCGGCTTCTTTAAATTTTACATACACATTAATTGTTTTAAATGGCGAAAAGAACGAAAAGAAAAATTCAAGTTATTACGGCAAAGACATCAGTTATCGAATGATTTATAGTGCACCAGATGGTGTTGTAAGAATGATTCGTAGTAAGCAAGTCTTTATGGCCGCTTTTGCTTATACCATTACCGACGAAAATAAAGCCGTAGTAAATTTCACCATACCAATAACCACTCAACCCTACACTTTACTAACAGCGACGCCAAAAGAATTAAGTAGAGCACTACTTTTTATATCACCATTCACATTTAATGTAAGTACAATGAACTTTTTGCTTCTTTATATGTTATTTAATAACACTAATCTCTGTCTTTAAAGACGTGGCTGTGCCTGCTAGCTGCTATAGGCACAATGGGTCCGATTTTATACTGCATTCACAAAATCAGTCCCGTAAATGCATATCATGGTATCAGTGCGAGAGGTGGTTTGTATTCAATTTCTAATTGTACATGGTATATATACGGAGCACTTTTGCAACAAGGTAGCTGTAATTGAATATGGCTTATCGTAAGCTCCATTCAGGCTTTTGCTATTTATTTTGATTGCTTTTCTTTTATATGTAGGTGGCTTATATTTACCCTATGCAGATAGTGCACGATTACTTATAGGATCATGGTGGCTTGTTGTTTTGGTAATCTCAACGACTTATTGTGGAAATTTGGTAGCTTTCTTGACGTTCCCGAATAATGATAAACCAGTAACAACGATAGATGAATTACTAAATCAAAGAGATACTGTAACTTGGAGTATAGCGCCATCAACTTATTACGAATACGAAATAAAGGTATTTTCGCGTTTTCTAAACCTGTCAATGCTGTTATCTTCTTAGTTTAATAGATACATAGTTTTATTTATTTTTGTATGTAAAAGCAAAACTTTTAGTGTCTGAAGATAGTCAATTTTTTTCAGTCTTTATGCTTGAAATTTTCTACTGTTTTCTGTCCTTCTTTAGAATACATAAACAAAGATCTTAATAAAAGTGAATGATAAACATAGTCTCTTCCAATCAAAAACAAGATTGGAAAGGACTATATATATTTATCATTCATTTTTATACACATTTATCCAATCCAATGAAGACGAATAAAGGTCTTAATGTTTAGATATCAAACGAACCTAAGTACCAAGCTTTGTATCACGGTTCCTTGCAAAACGTAGGGAATATGGATAAAATGCTTACAAACATCGAGTTAGGAAAACATGTCCATATAGATTGGAAACTTAGACTTCAGTACATTATGAAAAGACGATTCTCTTTGAAAGGAACCTGTAGTTTATCGTTAGGTTTGTAGTACTTAAAAATTGTATATTTTAGCCTCGACCTTTAATCTTTCTTTATTGTAGGTACCCAAGATTTTTTTGATGAAAGATTGGGATTAGTGGTATCACCAGACAATCCTTATCTAAAACGCATAAATCGAGAGTAAGTTCATCATATAAAAATTCTGCAACCAATTGGTAAACTTAGTTTAAGGAAAAGTTGCCGATAGTTTTATTGTTATTTTAATTGGTATTTATGGAAAATCATCATCAAAGAATTCGTTTTGACGCAAACTCATGTTTATTAAATAAGGTTTTGTAAATATTTTTCTTGGCCATATCTAATACGCATGTGCGTTAGCTTATTTGCAGAATTCAAACTCATCTGCAACTAAGTTATCGTGCTATAAATGACACCTGCCTCACTCTAATGCAAATAATCATTAAATTTGGTTGCTGTGTTGCAAGAGAATAAACCTACTCGTATTGATCACTTATAACAGTTTATTATCATGTTCTTTTTTTTTGTAGAATTAAACGTCTTCACCAGGTTGGCCTTATCGAAAAATGGTTGAAAGATTACCTACCAAAAAGAGACAAATGTTTCAAAACTAGAAGCAATTCCAACGTAAACAACCATACAGTAAACTTAGATGATATGCAAGGATGCTTCTTCGTTCTATTTTTTGGTAGATTGTATTTTGTTTAATTAAAAACTAAGTGACTAATAAGAAATGCGATATTATGCCTGTATCGAAATGGGTGTTGGTAAATTACCTTCCCACAAGTAGTAGGGGAAATTGGTCTCATAAATAGGTAAACTGTCTCTTAAATCTTTGCAATCGTAAGCTCCAACCATTACTGGTTTATTATTTATCAACCGGGACCCAATTTACCTGTACCCATCGAAATATTGCAACTTTATTTGATTGATGATTTTGTCTATTAAGCTGGTAATGATTTGCCATCAAATAAAGTTGCAATATGCATTGATATCCCATAGGCATATCTTATTGGCCAGTTCATCAACAATAGTTCTTTGCAACTTTTACATTGTCTTTTCTTTGTAGGTTGTTTCATATCCCTATTGCTGATTTGCGGTGAGAGATTTTACCACAAGTATCAAATAAAACGAGAACGGAATATAGTTCAACCATTTGTATCTTAAGTCTTTATTTTACACTTATCATTACAAGAAATATTAACATAATTGTATCTAACTTAGGTGGATCGGTGTTTCTAGAATCTGTTAGGTGGTTCTGTTGCAAGTGCAGGTAGTTATTATTATATACAGTAACAGTAAGATTATGTACTACATAGTAATATACAAAGAAGTGTAAAAATTACAAATTAACAATGATGCAAACTAGCGAAATGATTTTTATCTTTGAATATTGGACCCCATGCCCCAGAAGAATCCTTCTTTTCACTGGCCTTCTTATCCTTCTCCGCTTTTTGGATGGCTTCGTAGCCGGAAATTTTCGATGACTTATCCCAATTTTGAGATGGCGCGTTGCTCAAACATACGTTTGATGTACCTTGGACCATTTTTGAGATCGATTTATAATGACCTTCTATACAAAATAGTGATAGATATGCTGGTAGCTAAGGTACGTGATGTATTTGCGTCAGAACTTGGAATTCTAGCCTATTACCGGAATTTCCACGCCTACTGCCTTTTCTGGTGCGTAAGTTTTTACCCAACCTGAAATTAAATAGAAAAAAAATCATCACATAAGTTATAATAACATGTAATGGGTTTCTGATGGAGTAAAGTCATCATGAAAACTGAGAATAGACCAGGCGGGTTAAAGTTAAAAACATTGTTTGTTCTGTGCTCTAGACCTACAGTAATTTATATTTAAATTAAAACGTAAAATTGAGGTCCTCGCCATTACTACAAAACTTTCTCTAAAACTAGTATACATATATACTACAGTACTCGATAAAAGAAACTAAAATTCTCTATTCTGAATAAATTTAATTTTATTGCGTAACAGTATACGAGGCCATCTTTAAGGTGCTTCACATATGCCAAATCGTTTGAATCAAATATATAATAACATAAATATATTTCCAAATAAATATACATTTAAACAAATACTAACCTTAATTGGATTGGAAGATTCTTATTTGAATAGGTGAAAGGTGTGACTTTACAATTCATTGACACATAAGTTAATACTTTATCTTGATTGGAGTCGATTGGACACTTCTAACAAGAGCGAGTAGAAAACTGAAACTAAGGAGGTGATCCGGAATCTGGAAATATAAAGATTAAATGACGTCATGTGATCACGAACCCGTTTTAATTTGCATTTTTGCACTCTCTTGACGCGTGTGCCAATAACAAATCTATGAATAGTTTTTTTCTTCTGGACTCAGGAAATTATTATTCCTATAATAAATTCAAGTCTATTAAAAGATAAATTGCAAATGCTGCACATGCAAGCTTTACATACATTAGCCACGCATACCTATTTACATCTTTGATTTCCATTATTCCCAATATCTAAAGTGTATTCTTTCCAATTACGATTTAAAACTTCGCAGTTTATTTATGTAGAACAATAATATGTATACATCCACTGTTTGTGTGATTTTGGAAGATTTTGAATACGTGACCAGCAGCATGTACTAAAGCTATGGAAACGTAAATTAGGTATTAGATATAAATCAATTAAATAACATATTTTCTTTTTGCAAATTAAGCCCTTTTTACAACTTTTTGTCGAAATTGTTATTGGAGATTGGGGTAAAGTTAGATCTGGCAGGGTTGCTAATTTTGTGTTTATTATGAATCGGAATGGAAAATGGATCAGTGACAAACAGCATTAAAACACAAAAAAAAAACTCATTTTCTTTCCTTGTTTGGTCTTGTAGAGCAAAGCCTTTTTCAACCTTCTACATAATGCGGTGCTCGAAACCTTTGTTTCGATGACCATCATCAACTGTATTACTTTTTATGGCTGCCAAAGAGCTGGTCATAAGGAGATTCGGACATCGCCGGTAATGCATTTTCGGTAGCTCCTCTTTCATGTTTGGTAACTTGGAAAGCCTTTATCCACTCATCATGGTTTCATATTTATTTATGTACCTTTTCCTCGAAGACCAATAAATATTTTTGAACGGTTTTTTTATTCTAAAAAGTTAAATGAAAAATGTTTTTTTTTTTAATTTAAGACGCTCGTTGTCTAAGAAATGTCGAACTTACACTTTTTATTTTAGGAATATCTCCAAAGATAGAAAAAAAATGCACTTTTTAAACTCCTAATTGCCCGAAACCTCTCTGAACCATAAATTAGATTAGATTAAGACTGGGGCAGCCATATGATAATTTTCTTTGTCCTAGGAGGAACTCTCTAATCTTGCTCCCTTAATTATAGCTATCATCTTTGAGAGCGTTTCCTTTATGCAGGTGTTAACTGTGGAATTCTCCACGGCCAGTACCAGAAACCTTGCCCTCGTCAGGCAAATGGGATCATCTGCCAAGCCTATGTAACACATATGCCTGTTTAGTCTGCAGTAACCAATCAGCAAACTTACTATCATTTTGACAGTCTTTCTGTCTTTACTGACTAAGTCTTTAGTACATTCAGGCCTATGTTCCTCTAGGAATTCGTTTGCCTGCCTCCATTATGCAATTGTGTATCCATTTATTGATGGACTTCTCTAGTTTCTCTCTCTAATTTGTGATTTGGTAAGATCGAAGGGAGGGCCAGTTCCAAAGAATGATCTTGACGAACCTGACCTGGCCAGATTGTGCGCCGCCTTATTTCCGTTCGCGCCCAAGTGTCTGGGAACCCAAGCCAGTTTTAATTTTCTTTAGATGCCCACCTCCTTCAGGACTATTCTGGATTCTGGATTGTTGGTTGGGATGGGTGGCTAGCCATGCGTACTTAGGCCACTCTGACCGAGCCCATTGTACTACCTTCCCTAGGCGGAGTCGCTCATCCGCAGTCTACTCGAGCCTACCCAAGTAAAGAATGAACTCGAGCAGTGTAGCAGGTGAGATGCCGCCAAAGCTGGTCATAGTGGGCTAGAGCTGCCCCAAGATGGAACCTCTAAGTTGGACAAGCGCCGAACAGTCACATAAAATGTGCTTCGGTGTCTCGTTCTCCAGGTAACACGCACGGCAGAGTGGGCTGCTAGTCAGTGCTATTCGGTATATGTGTTTATTAAGCTTGCAACGGCCAGTCAATAGTCCTACAACTTGACGTAGATTACTGCGAGAGAGCTGGAGGCAGTATCTCGCTGTCCTGGGCTACAGCCTGGGGATGGCTTTGCGTGCTTGACAGCATGCTCATCTTTCCTCGTGTAGAGTAGTGGTCCATTGATTTATTAGGGTGTTGAGTGTAGCCGAAGAAATGGGAAGAACAGGCTCCGGTCCCATATAAGGAGAACACGAACTCCATTTCGCCAACCTATAGGCAGCCTCGTTTCCCAGATTACCTTTATGCCCTTTAACCCATCTGAGTATGAAGTCATTATCAATAGCGATCGCTTCCAAGGCATTGTGACACTGAAGTACCAGACCTGAAGCTATCTTATAACTGCTGAGGGCTTTAAGGGCAGCTTCACTGTCACTATAAAGGGCAATGCGTCGTTTCTTAATGTTCATTGCTAAAATTTCTTCGGCACCATGCAGGATCGCTAAAACTTCGGCTTAGAAAACCGTAGCTAACCTACCTATTGCCAACTCTAGGTTGAGCTTAAGGTCCGGAGAAAAAACTTCCCCACCCGTCCCTGTTTTTGTCTTTGATCCGTCTGTATAGATGGCAAATCGAAGGCAATAATTCAAAACAGGGGCCGACATGAACGCGGTAGTGTCTGCCGAAAGCAAGCACGAGAGGCACACAGTCATTCGCGGCACCAAGAAGAGGTACTTTAGCGACGCCTTCGTGAATGATGCTCACATGAGCGCGGCTCCTTTACCTCCCCGATCAGTAAACCCCGGGATCGCAACCTTATAGCCGTCTTCTTCACGAACAGATCCAGAGGAGGGACACATAAGAGGGCTTCCATTGCCGCCATTTAGGACGCTTACACAGCCCCAAACCAGCTTAACGTCAAGACTTGTGAAAGTTCAAAATTACGGCTTATTTTATTATCTTATTTAATATCAAAACAAATTTAAACATATTCTATGTTCAGTAGATCACAATGTATGATAAAAGAATGCGCTCCTCACATCCAGATAAATAACATAAAGGTAAATGAGCAACATCTATATTGTTTTCATAAATTTTTCCAGTGGCGTTTTGACCAAGCGCTGGTTTTTATAAGAACAATAGGCAAAAGAACATGATTACTCACAACCGATTTTCTCTTTGGGTTCATGGTAATCCAGTAATAAACGAAATCTCCATCACAAGGACCGAAAATGGACCAACCTCTAAACGGACAAACGGACACTTACCGAAAACAACTTAAAAAGATTTTGGTCTTCGAGGAAGAAGTCACTCAAAAGTTACTGTGAAATGGATGAACCTATAAAGGTGGAAATTGAAAATCCCACAAAATGATTATATATAAACAGAATTAGTCAGCAATACCAAAAATTATTTTGCATTTTTTCTTTACATTTGTCAAAACAAACTTGTTTTGGATATTATGTTGTTGACTTCTCACTTGATTAAATCAGAAGCCTAAACAAACTTCAAATTCCTATAAGCTAGCCACGCATGCACATTTTTTACACTAATAAAGATATTGGTGAACTATACAAATCCAGACATGCAAATGTGCAAAAGCGCACACATTTTTTTTTGAACTGAAGCAGAATTTAAGTATTGGAAAAGGTTATGGTTCAGCCTTGGGCAACCAAAACATTCATAAAAACGTAGGTACTTCCACGTTTTTTTTTTTCATGTCATTAATGTTCCAGCCGGCATCAGTAGCTATTTCGTCAATAATTGGACTTTGACTCTAAAGTGTGAATTTTGACCTTTGATAGATGAGACAGATGAGATTCTTTTCAGTAAATAGTTGTTTTTATAATTCGCCATATTATATTGACGTTCATTAAACGCTCACTTTTTTTAATCAATATTATTAACATTCCAATGTTGTGAATTAATTTTAAATAAAAAGAAGTACTTGGTAAGCGATGAAATACTGTTTTATTACAACTATAAGTACTAAGCTGGAATTACTTGCTGTACTTATTCATTCATTGTTCTTCATGGCTTTAAAGAATAACTGTTGGCTTAAGCAATCCAAATTAGTATATTTTTTAGCAAACCATTCTTTACCTACTTCAACAAAATTAATACATAAATTTTGAATCCGAGTTCGTGCTTGTAGCGGATGAATCATTAAAACAATACTCAAGTTGTGATGAAGTAGTGTAATTTACGTTTCGTTGTAGTGTACCACAACTTTTTCAAAATTAGTAATCATAAAACTGAAACTTCACATCAGTCTATAAAAATTATTGTAATTAGTTTTAAGTAGTTAAAAAATAAACATGATTTCAAAAAATTATTAAAGTTTTGTACGGAAGATATTTCTTTAAATTTAAGTGATATGTTTTGAGTGATTGTAAAATGTAAGTACACTTGCTACAACCACGAACTCACAATTCATATTTCATATATACAGTCTGTTTAATTTTAGCTGTCACACCAGATATCTCGTCTGTTGTTATATAGAGATACGACAAAATTTTAAAGAAGAAAAGTTGTTCTACATATAGTTCCCTATTATATGCCTTAGAATAAAAAACAATTACGCATCAAATATGTCAAATATAGCGCATATATACAAAATTTTAAATGGAATAAACCCAACTTTATTACGTACTGTTGTGGTCTGGCACCCCGGGGTTCGTAAATTCAGTGTTATTTTAATTTTATAATTAAATATTTATAGAGATTGATCTTTGTCAATGTGCCGGGAAAATTCTCTCAGAAATTAATGTTTTATTTTTGGATAAGATTTTGTTAATTGATTTGATTGTTGAATTTATTTTAATTGTTCAGTTGTTGATTATTTATTTATTCAATTGTACTTTTGCGCCCTTTATTTTTATCCGCTGAGCTAGTAAATTTCATTTTCATTTTTTTTTTTTTACTTTTTCATTTTGCATTTATGCTGGTACCATCAGTACACAGTATAATTTTTGGCAATCCCAACGTGAAGCTCGACGTTATTGTAATTGTAATTACTAAGATTAGGATCCCTGATTTAGAATTTGTGAGAATTTCTCGTTGCATTGATAAAGCTGATTTTGTGCGTTCTAAAAACATTTTATATACACCGCTGCGAGAATGAAGATGGACAGGACCACAAGGGGACAGAAAGTGGACGTTCCTGGAGACCAGAGTTGGCGGAGCCAAGGAACTCACGGCAGGAACAAAGGGAAGGATGGACGAAAAGAATATACAGAGAGATGGAGGAAGCAGGACTAACAATAGGGAAAGTATTAATAGTATAAATGATATGATGGCAATGCTTAGAGAGTTAATGAGTGATACTAAACAAATGATACAAAAACAAGAGAGACATGAAGAGTGGTTGAGACAGTATGAGGCAGAAAAGAAAGTTATTCAGACAAGAGGGGATAAAAGCAATTGAGGTTCAGATACTTCTAATGAGGAGAAAGTTGTTGTTGATTTGAGTAAAGAAAGGGAAGAAGATGATGATGTTGAGGATTTAAGTAGAGAAAAGGAGAATGAAAATGATGATGATGAAATAATGGAAGTTTGTGATGATAGTTTTAAGTTTGAAATACAAGGTTGCGGAAAAGTTGTTGGAGAAAATGAAATACAAGGTTGCAGAAAAGTTGTTGGAGATGATGGAATAAATGGTGATGGTTTATCCGAAGAGGATATCGAGGTGAAGGTTTTGGTGAGTTAGAGGTAAAGGAAGAAGAAGCAAACAATTCCCAAATAGAATCCCCAGAAGAAGTAATCAATTCCCAGAGAGAATCCCCAGATGTCGTAAGTGAAATTAAAATCAATTGTGATGAGAAGTCTGAGTCTGAAATCAAGGAAATGTCGAACCAGTATGTATCATTAGAAAATAAGTTCCCCATTATTGTTGTTGATGAAGAACACTCTCTTGAAGTCCAGTCAAAGCCTGTCAAGATCATGAATAATCCCGTTCCTGAAGCCATGTTTGAGCATAATTTAAAAGAATGTTTCTGTTTAATGAGCTATCCTTCTGGAATTCCATGCGAGAGGTACATCCAAGGAGTGGAGAAGTTCTTCAGGATGCAGACCCACCAATGCCACACCGACTGCCACACCAACTGCTGTCCGAAACAGGATCGACCGTTCGTTGGACCTCATAGAGTGGCTAGAGTGTCTGATGGAGTCACCTATGAACTGCATTCGATGGACGGTATGTTGAACACTTCCACCACGACCAAGTTGTTGTCAGCACCCGGAAGTGACGTTTTCACCCCTGTGTGCGGAGATACGGTATTGTTTGTTTAGTGCGAGATACTTTAGAATATTGCTTTTTTGTGTGCGGACAATTTCTAAACGGAAACGCTCAATTTTCGTTGAAACTTTCGTTTTCCCCTTAGTAATTGGGAGATGAGCTGTGGTCTGGCACCCCGGGGTTCGTAAATTCAGTGTTATTTTATTTATAGAGATTGATCTTTGTCAATGTGCCGGGAAAATTCTCTCAGAAATTAATGTTTTATTTTTGGATAAGATTTTGTTAATTGATTTGATTGTTGAATTTATTTTAATTGTTCAGTTGTTGATTATTTATTTATTCAATTGTACTTTTGCGCCCTTTATTTTTATCCGCTGAGCTAGTAAATTTCATTTTCATTTTTTTTTTTACTTTTCATACTACTACACAGCAGTACGTATATTGAAACTCTAAAAAATCTCTTTTCAATGATATTACATATGTCTTAGTTATCTAATAATTTAAAAATAGGCTTTCGACAGCGTAGACCATTCCCTACTTTTCCGTAAACTTGATCGTCTTGGTTTTTCTTTATCCTTACTAGCATTCTTTTCATCTTATTTATTTAAAGAACCCATTATGTAAGATATTTGGGCCACGAGTCCAGCTGTTTTTATGCCAAATCTGGCGTTCCTCAAGGATCAAACTTAGGCCCCTTGCTGTTCTCTATATTCATTAATAACCTGTGTGACACTCTATCATGCCACCAATTACTGTTTGCCGACGATATGAAAATTTACGCCACTGTTGATGAAATCAACGATTCCAGACTCCTTCAACATCAAATTCATTCCTTGCACGGCTGGTGTGTTGAAAATAGGCTTTCCATGAACGTCTCTAAGTGCAAGGTTATTACGTTTTCTCGCAAAATAAGGCCTATTGTATATGATTATCATTACGATGGTACCATACTTGAACGTGCGACTTCTACTAAAGACCTGGGTGTAATATTTGACACTAAACTTTCCTTTATAGAGCATATTAACAGCATCTGTAATAGCGCACTAAAAATGCTTGGATTTATTATAAGAACTTGTACTAAATTTCATAACATTACCTGATCCATTATCTCGCTGTATCTCTCGTATGTTCGGTACAAGCTTAAGTACGCAGTGATGGCATCGATACGCAGTCTCCTGCGTATCGATGCCACATCTACTCCCTCGAACAAGTTCAACGTAGATTTCTAAAATATCTTTACTTTAAGGCACACTTTACTTACCCCATGCAAGGATACAGCCACAACGTTTTACTTCATGCATACAATATTACTTAGTTGGCTGTTCGGCGCTCCCAGGGTGAACTGAAATTTCTGTTTAATTTATTACATAATAGAATTGATTCGATACCTTTACTTAGTGAGATCATCTACAACCTTTTCCTGTCCTAGACCAAACACTAACATCCTACTAAACTCACCACCGCATCGGATGTGCTCTACTTTCAATTCACTTTCTAACGTCACCACTGACATCCACTTTACTTCTTTGCCTTCATTAATTAATAAATGTATGCTGACAGTTCATTATCAGTAATCCAAACATCACTTTAACTTTAATATCTTGCTTAACTTTAGTTGTTTAAGATATCTTTTTTCTTTCTTATGCCGAATAAGATGTTATTTAATGATAGTTTAGATTAAGTAACTTTACTTCTATTAGATATATTCATATATATGTATTATTTCTTATTTCTTGAGATAGCTGTTTAAAAAGTTGTGTTTAAGTAATTAATATTCATTCGACAATTTTTTATTGTCTTCTTCAAAATGGTTTGTCATTTTTTATATTATTTTTTTATGTATATATTAAATTCAATACACAAACATGTTAAAATTCAAAAATTTAAACTTTTAAAATTACATTACATTATCTTATAATGTTTGTCAAAGATGAACTACATTTTAACTGAACAGTAACTGTATACATATATTTTTTGTTGACTCTCGTTTGGGAACAATACTCTAAATCATGTAAAATGGTTTTATTTATACTTTAGTAAAATGAATACAATATTACCTCTTCTTGAAGGTATAAGCATATTACGGAATCTCTAGAATCCGATAATTACCTTATCAAAAATGTCTTGTTTTCTCGAATTTATATGATGATTTCACTACAAAATAGAAAAACACAATCACTTTATATATACATGTATATTCATAAGTACGTGGAATGCTGGAACGGCTGATGCAATATCTGGTTTGTCTGCATCACATCAGAAAAATACGTGGAATTGGTTATTTAACATTTAAAAAAATTCCATTACGAAACCCCCTTTTTGCCAATATTTTCAATTCAATTTTTTCAAAAAGCTTTCTAAAATGTCACGCTGAACATGACAATGAAACAGATTCAGTAGTTTTTTAAGTGTCTTCATTTGAATCACTCATTGAGAGGTGTAAGTGTTAAGTGAATACCATACTTTCGAAACATCCACTTGGATTAATATTTCATGGTAGTTGAATCAAGTAGGTAATAACGAGAACTTCAGCGTTTATTGAATTAACCACAGCAATTTTTACGCTTTGAAAAACATTGCAAAGGCATTGCTCTTATTTATTTGAAGACCCCAAGTGTGATGAAATTTAGATCGTTAAAATTCTGCAAAAATTTGACTTTGCAAACTCCATCTATTCTGTGCATATCTGCGGCGCCTGTAGGATTGTCTGTAGGTCTGTAAGCATCTATAATACATGCTTACAGTCTTACACATAATATTACAGGCGCTATAGATAGACATAGAATCCCAGCTCTAGCTAAGAACCTAACTTTTGTAGCTTTTGTAAAGTTTTTCAAAGAACATGAATTTTATTTATTTCTTATTTTTTTTCTATATCCTAAGTCTAAACATTTTTTGACAACGAATGTACACATAATCTTACAGACACTACAGATAGAGATAGAATCCTACCATAGCTCTAGCTAAAAACCTAACTTTTGTAGCTTTTGTAAAGTTTTTCAAAGAACATGAATTTTATTTATTTCTTATTTTTTTTCTATATCCTAAGTCTAAACATTTTTTGACAACGAATGTACACATAACGAATTTCTATTTGTACGGTGTTTTCCTTTTCTTGGTTTGCTTGTTTTTTTGTTTTACAGAGAATACCTCTTTTTCCTACTTTCTTCTGTTCATACCCAATTCGTATTACGGTGATTTATTCGTTCAGTAATCATGGCTGGAAGAAAATCATCGTATAGCTGAGAAAAGTGTGGAAAATATTTTACTAGAGTAGTTTGAAATATTTGGAAATCATGGTGAAAGTGATCAAGATATTGCTACTAACTAAAATGATGGGGATAAAAAGTTTTCAGTGAAGTATAATCAGATTACGAAACTGAAAATAGGTTTGACGCAGGAAATACATCTAGCAGTATTGATAACTGGCTAGAAAATGTTTAAGCTTGAAACTTTAGAAAATGTATTTAGTATTTATTTTTCATGTTATAATTCTGTTACATATTATGTAAGAACAGATTTTACTACTTTGAAAGCTGACTGAGGTTTTACAAGACTATGCAACTATGGTAAAAATATCGACAAAGTTAATTCCTTAGCGCCCTTAATCTGAAAATTTGTCAAGGACCTCATTTGCATTGTTACACCATTGACCATTTGGGAGCGAATGTTGATTGGACCATGTTTTGCCTTATATCGGCATTATTGGTTATGGCAATTACATGCTAATGCTTTATCATGCTCGAGTTCGGGCCGCTGAAACGATTGCTTGAGTATCTAATGTCTTAATAGAAATTCCATGGAACATTCTAGAAAGGAACATACGAGAACAAAAAGCAGCCAACGTTATTGCAAAATTAAAAATTATTTTACAGGAAGAATGGAATCGAAGTTATATAACGTAAAACATTCTATTATATTCAAAATTAGGAATAGTAGCGGAAGTATCACATTGAATATAACGTAACTTCCTATATAAGCAAGAAGATGATGTATTTATATTGAGAATAAAATTTGTTCAGTTTTCCAAACCCGTGAATTTGTTAGACGAAACAATTTTTCAGTTCAAATGTAATCAATATACTAAAATTATTATGAACATGTAATATTTTCACCACAAAAAAAATAATTATTTTAGATTTGAGTAAATAGATTTTCTCAGCTGGAAACTATCATATTTATGCCTTAATAATTTATGTACATTTGATAGAAGTATATAAAAGTATTATTTGAAGTATTGCCATTATTTGCTTCCAAAATATAAGTATATTGAACTGACAATACTTACCTGCTTAATCTAAGCATTTCTACTATTCAAGGGTAATAATTACCTACTAATTTTGTGTCTGTAACACCAAAAAACCTCGGTAGAGGAAAATTAATAAATAAAGAAATATTATGTAATTAAATAAATTTACTGTCATACTTTATAGTTTTACAATGTTTGGGGGAAGGTAGCGTATCGGGGGTACTCCAGTAGTGCGTACGGGATATTAATGCGTAGTGGTATAGATGTTATGCGTATCCGTTGTTGCGACCGGTGTTCTCGGGATACGCCCCACTCAATGCCTGAGGCTGGTATCCAGTCGACGTTGGTTACTCATATAATTTCAATCAGTATAATAATTTGCTGGTATTACCTACTTAAAACTAATAACTAGTAAATACCTACATATGTTTCTTAATGTACGCACCTACCATGTTCATATATTATCGACACAACAGCGCTGACTCTAAGTATTATTTCAAAGTTTTTTAAACCAGTAATCCTTTAATATTAGATAACACGTACCTACTTACCTTCGAATATTTTAATGGTAGCATCTGTGCATCAGCCCCATTCCACCCCATTCTATAAGTAAGCTGTGAAACGGCTGGGGTATCCATTTAGATTTACTTACACTCACAACCGACAATACTGTTCGCTGGTCAATCAAAAAGTGACGCCAAGTAAAGCGTATGTATATGCAAAACGCAAAATCCCCTAAAGCCTCCTAAAAAAGAGGGAACCAGTGACAGATAAGTTTTAATGCAATAAATGGTGGGGTAAAATTCATTTCAAATGTTTCAATATTATGGTAATTTCAATTTGATATGTCATGTTTTCAATACAAACATTTAATAATTTTATATAGTAAATCAATCTATAAGGGATTTTATTTTGAATCTACAGACTTACAACAATAACAATGTTCATTTGGAGGAAGTATACTTCAATGCAAATATTTATACCATTTGTTCTAAGAGTATATTGTTTTCAGAGAATTTACTCTTATGTTCTAACCAACAAGATTTAGTTCATTTAAATATATACACTTAACCGCAAAATTAACGCACCACTCTGACTTTTGGTTTTATTTCAAGAAATATTATATATTTTCCGATTCATTAATATTAGTTATAATAATTTGTTCATTATTACGCCTTTTGTAGGTTTTTGTCTGTATTCTTTATTTAATTTTGAAATCATAGCAGCTTTTCATGAGGGGCTTGTTTTTCAAGTAAATAAGCCTCACTTCTAAAATAAAAGTAGGCATTGTTTTTTAATTGTTTTACCAATTGATAAGATAACTGTCATTCGTGGAATACATATGTTTGCGATGGAACGTGCTAGACGAAATTTAAATCGTGATGAATGTGTTCAAATTGTAACTTTGTCCAATGAAGGACTAACAAATCGCGAACTTGGTAGAAGATTTGGCGTGGCTCATACAACGGTCGGTAGGGTTCTGCACAGATTTGTAGAGACCAACGATTATGCTAGACGACGTGGCCAAGGCAGGCCACGAGCTACAAATGCGGTGGAGGATCGATTTTTGATGCTTCGAGCACTTAGGGAACGGTTCACTACTGCACGAAGCCTCCAAATACAACTAAGCGCGGTTCATGGCACTGCTGTTAGTCAAGATACCATAAGAAGAAGACTTCGTACTCAAAATTTACGACCTCGGGCAGCAGCTACTGGTCCCAGATTATCTGCAAACCACCGAAGAAACAGATTGGCTTTTGCAAGAAGGCATGTGGATTGGGAAATCCATCATTGGGAGCAGGTGTTATTTACGGATGAGTCACGGTTTTGCCTTGTAAGTTCTGATCGTCGTCCAAGAGTGTACAGAAGGCCAAATGAAACATATTCCGCATGTAACATTCGAGAAACCACATTATACGGAGGCGGTTCAGTAATGGTATGGGGTGGAATATCTTTAACATCTCGCACGGAACTTTTTATCGTTGATGGTGGACGTCTGAATTCTGAACGATACATAACAGACATTTTAGAACCTTTTGTGATACCTTTTGCACCTTACATTGGCGATGGGTTCATTCTTATGCAGGATAATGCGAGGCCACATGCGGCACATATTGTTACTGAATATTTAAATTACGTTAATATTCAAATCCTCGAGTGGCCAGCCTGTAGTCCAGACCTGAACCCAATCGAGCATCTTTGGGACATAATGGGACGGAGGATTAGAAGTCAGCATCCACAACCTAACAGCTTAGACGAGCTGCGACAAAGTCTTATTCGCGTATGGGACGATATCCCTCAAGAAACCATCAGATCTCTAATTGAAAGTATGCCACGACGATGTCAAGCTACAATAACAACCAGAGGTGGTAACACTAGTTACTGATAACCTAAATACGGTTCAAAAGAAGTTATCTTTGTGTTCGTAATAATAATGATCATTTTACATGATTTTGTTAAAGAAGTCACATTTTCAGTTGTTGTTTATTTCCTACAATTCATTTAAGTCAAACTTAGTTATTATCGAAATAATTCTGTTTATGTATTCTATTCTTAATATGTTTTTCAAAATGTATGATAATTTTGACTGTAATTATAATAAATCGAAATATATAAGTGGTGCGTTAATTTTGCGGTTAAGTGTATTAAGTTTAGATTTCTGAATAAATAAAAATATTCAGATTGATAAGATTTTTTTGTGTGTACACTGCCAATATTGTTATAAATCAAAGTGGCACAACCTGAGACAACAACACTTTATTTTGGGAACACTACACGTATAAGATACACTGTGTGAGAAAGTATTCTATATAACAAAATATAGAATATAAATAAATAATACAGAGATATAGGGGGGATAAACACAACAGATTATGTTGGGACCTTTTATAATTTTTTTTAAGTATCACAGTAGCAAAGGACATTTGAATTTTTCACATTAGCCCATTTAAAATAAATCTTCAGTTCATTTACATTATGATGAAGACAAATGTGTAAAATGTGTAATTGAATAAAATTGTAAATATATATCAGATATATTTTGGTGTATATTATACGCCTGTGCAAAGGAGAAAGTGTATATTTATATTAAATATATTGATATGTTCGCTAAGATTTAAAAAATTCAAACCGTCCCGTTTTTCTTTCGCCGTAAAAAGAAAAAACTGGGACGGTCCAAACCTGACAGATGACCAGTCTGTCCAATTTTAACAAGTCTATAACCCACTATACTACAGAAAATACTTGATTACCCACAAGAGAAAAGTAAGAAACTTGTAAATTTATCTAGGCCGAGGGGGGCCAGAGTTCCGAACTGTGTTTGCGTGCATAAGATGTGTTTAACGCGTAAATGATGAGTGAAATACAACTGAAGACGTTCCTTTCCTACGCAACCTGTTGGACGAGTTTTGGTCGACTACTTCTCAGGTGCCGGGCATGCTAATTGATACAAGAGCTGTATGAGGGTCCTGGTAGGTCGACCGGTCATTCGACCGTGTGTCAGGTACGGGTACACCTTGTCGTGAGCCTTCATCCCTACACCGGTTATGTCGAAGTGGATCCAATCGACGCAGAATATAAACTCGTTGAGGAACGCGGCCGCCAAGCACGGATCGCCGTAACCCCAACCTCTGTTGTTCACGTCGTGAGAAGTGTAATCCGTCACCTTGGCGGTGAAGAACTTCCACAGCGGCATCCTCCATACGCGATCGCCGGTGATGACGCCCGCCTTCCGCACTTGCGACCACATCGTCTGCGAATTGCAAAAGACTCCGGACGCGGCCGAGCCTAGGGCGTGCTTCACGCCCGGCGTCAAAGTAGCCAAATCGATGATCAAACGCGGCTTGTACAGGCCCTGTCCATACGCTAACGCGTCAGCCATGCACAGTCTTCCCTCGTTGTCCGTATCCTCGATCATAATCGATTTCCCGTTCAAGCCCATCACTAAATCGCCACACTTCATCGCCATACCGCTCGGCATATTCTCGCACAGTGGAATGCAAACATTCAGGTTGATGGGTAAACTCAAAGCGGCCGCCGCTCTGATTGATGCGACAATCGCCGCAGCTCCAGCCATATCCGCTCGGTAATTATCCATACCCGCACAAGACTTTATGCACAATCCCCCGCTGTCGAACGTGATGCCCTTCCCGATTAGGAGAATCGGTTTCTGATCCGCTGGACCGCCACAGTAGCTGATCTCCAAAAAGATTGGGGGTTCGCAGGATCCCCTGGCAACGGCCAAGAAGGCCTGCATCTTCTTAGACTCGATCCAGTCGCGATCGTGCACTTCAACTTTGATACCGCAGGGGCATAGTTCGTTAACGGTTTCCTGGGCGAAATGAAGCGGCGTCATCTGGTTCGCCGGAGTGTCGCACAGTCGCCTGGCGAAGTTCTGGCATTCCGCTTTGAAGAGTCCCCTCTGAAAGGACTCGCCGTCTGGTTCATCGTAGAGCTCCAACGTGGGAATGTGTACCCAATTATCGCGAGATTTGTTGTCCTGGTAACGCCAGAGTGCCAAGGCGCTCCCTTCTGCTGCTTGTTCCGGATGCCCGAGACCCTCGATAAGGATCCTCTTGACGCCTTCGTTCATAAGCCTCTGGGCGCCGATACCAGCAGCGACTCTGGTTGCTTCTAGTCCCTCATCGATTGCTTCAACTTCGTTGTAACTTAATTTCTCAGAACCTAAGCCCACAATCGCTACTGACCAGAACTCATTATCAATATTGTTGAATACTCTGGCACCTCCTCTTCTAATTTCACCTCCAGCTCTGAAATTAGCAAAAAGATTATACAAACACCATTGAATAAGTAATTACGGTCAGAGATTGCCCAACTAAAATGAGGTCGATAGCACTTCCTAATTATTTAAAAATTATTACAGTAATCATAAGTTTCTTGCTACTACAATTTCTTCAGGCAAAATCAAAACTAGTAGCAACAAAGTTATAGCAAATCACTGCAGTAATTTTTTAATGAATTAGGAAATACTACCACTGTATAGGCAGCAACAATAGCTTCACTTCCGGTATTTATACATGTGTTTTTCAAAACAATAAATTAGCAAGAAATATACAATTAGGGATTCACAAGAAGCATTAATGTTCATTGGCAAGTCCCTTCAATAAGTCGAAGACCACCTTTGCCACATCAACGGTGCTAATCTGTCCATTCAACCATTTGTATATTGTGTAGGGAGCGATATTTTAAATATTTAAGGACATTGAGGTAAACTTCGACGACATCCGATATAATTTCAGAAATGTATTAAGAGCTGCAGATATTTGTTTTAAGATAATTGATTTATACAATCTGGAGTTTCCTGCAGAATGTTTTTGCAACTTCATAGAAACTTTCTTTTATAACTTTAAATCAAAGAATGTGTTTTTTAATGCAGTAATGTTTGTAGATAAATAAATAATAATTAAAATGTTTATAAAATCTCCTGTAACAATTGCGATGGCATATATATTGGACAGACCAAACAGCATTTAGCAGATCGTCTTAAAGGACACAAATCTTCTACTAATATTACTGCATTAAAAAAAAAAAACATGAATAACTTGAACCATACCTTCAACTTTGAAAAGGCAGACATATTTATTAATGAAAGAAAGAACTATAAAGTAAGAACAATATTAGAAATGATTCAAATTAAAAACAACTATACTTTAAAATTTTAATTTTAAACATCACAAGCACAGTTAAAAACATCTTTACACTTAACATTCGGAAAAACAAATTTACATATGTACACTGAAAGTCTCAAGCTTTATGTCGACGCCCTAGGAGGCGATATCAAAACTTTTTTCCTTATGGGAGTGGTCTTTATACGTAGTTGCTTCGACCGATGTCTGGAATCTAAATATTTCCGTCCCTAAAATAACAAATCCTAAACGCGGTAAAATTACGATCTTTTTTTATAAATACTTTTCTTGTATGGCACACTCTGCTCAGTTTTACACCTAAATGAAAGAAAGGCTACAAACCCATCACACTTGAGGATAGGTACTAGGATACTTTAAAATATCTGTAGCGGGATGTTACAGAAAGGCGTTTGATGGTTTTAATGTTTGGCCTGCTATCTGGACTACTGAAGACACGCCGGCGTCGTTATCGCCGGATCGTTTGTAGAGCCGCTTGCTTGTATGCGTATCCGATGCGTGTTGAATTAATACCTCTTTCTTATTTTATTATATGTGTGTACCTTGTTTCCCGTAATATTCGTAACTGTATGTTAATTAGTTACCATAAAATATATATAAAATATTAATATTATTACAAAACCATAAATTTTCAATTATCTAGAATGAATTATTTAAAAAAAAAAACGTGGTTTTCTCACAGAACTTTAAAGTTGAATATACCAAACTGACGAAATATCCTGAATAAATAAACATATTTCATAGAAAAATGATTTTTTCTATATCATGAACGACAATTTCCAGAAAATAATATACATTTTAAGATTGAATATCAAATAAATAATATTTGGATAGATATTAGAAACGTTTAAACTTCTTGTAATAGTAATTTGAGCCATGTTTTTGGTTTGATTTTAACAAATTGGTGAATGGATACATATTTTAGTTAAATTATAACATCTATTATAATTTAATAAATAATCTTTTTATAAATTCATTTTTTTCTACAAAATTCTAAAAAGGAATTCCAGAAAAACAGGTATACGGTATAACCTATTCTCCGATGAGTATAACTTAATCTCATTATGCAATGTAGAGTAATCTTATTTGCAGTTGTAAAAATAGAAACATTGTTCTTTTTAACGATAGTAAGCATTTTGTATTCACGAGTTAATTAAATCATATTGATTGTAGCAAAATTAATAAATTCGGTTATATCACTGAAACATGTACATGTATGTAATAGCAAGTCAAAGAAAGTCTCTTGGAAGAAGTGGTCGTTTCTAGTCGTAAGTTGGTTGAAAATATTTATTCCTTTTTCAGGAGAATTGAGGGCCTCTAGTTTCTAATGTTGAATTTTTTGATGAACTCTTCTAGGCATAATTAATAAATGTACGCAAACAATACACTTTCAACAGAATCACAAATATTCACACCCAATATTTTCCAGCATTTATGTGTGTTGATGACGCTTTGCGGTTGCCAAAACCCGTCACAGATAGTAGATAGGAGATAGTAAATAGATGGTGAGAAAGGTATACTCATAAGGAAGCAAAGATAAGCGAATTGCAGAAACAAGTACCTCATTTCAGAGTCCAAAATAGGTAAAAATTTGTTATAAAAGTAAAAGTTCTTATTTCAACAAAGTTTCATCACAAAAATCTACCATTACTAACGAGTCGTTACAATTCGACAAGTTGAATAAACAATAAGTAACTATATAAATAAAATATAATAATAATCAGACAATATTTGGAACTATTGCAAAGAGAACTATGCAAGTGGACAGACCTACAAAGGAATTATGGTTAGTATAAATAAAAAAACTATAACGATCTCTAACAAAAAGTTTTTCTCAAAGATGGCTGGGTCACATTCAGATATAGCTCGAAGTTCGGGTATCGTATAAGTAGTATTTTCTTTTATTCAAAATTAATATTAAGAGAAACTTACAATATTTCTATTCGGCTAATTGAAACGACATACGCAACAATTTTCTTCACTTCTATGCAAAAAAAACTTCGAATTTGAACAATGGATAGTTTACATTAGATACATTTATAAAATAGAGGATCACCTCTTTTGCTACAAATAAAACACAAATTAATCCTTTTATTTGAAGGAAATAAATCTTTAGCTTATAACAAGAAATACAGTGAAAATAATTACGGTAGCTGTAAATATAACATAAATAGACATCAAAATAACAATCAAGCAATTAATATCGTCAACATCTCCTCCTGTATGTATCTCCAGCATATGCATATGTTCTATACCTACATAACACTTTAAGCATATCGATATAGGTAACAAACATACTTTCGTCAGAAAATACGTTACCAATTAGGATTCAATCCGTAGGCATCGAAACCTTTCCTAACTTAACTGTTCGTATCAGCTAGCAGCGACCGTGACGCGTTTGAAATGATGTTATTTTAGGACCAAATTCTCCACTTGAAAATGCGTCATAATACGTATGCATGTAAAAAGGTCTATGGGCCGGTAAATAAGAGCACTCCGGGATAAGCACTCCATAGGAAGAAAGTTTGATATCGCCTCTCTAGGGCATGACATGAGTTTTGAGACCCAGTACAACACAGTAAGATTTCAATTGCAGTTTATAGTATCACAGAAACCCATAAATTTAAAGAAAAATAACAATACACAAAACGTAATAACTTGACTGAATTATGTTTATTTTCATTCATTAAAATGGTTTAAAAACAAGTTTTTCCAACTGTATTATAAAAGAATGTTAAGGTCAGGTAAAATTTAAATTTAAAAACAAATAAATCGATTTTCTAAATAATTTATATTTTCAATTTATAATTTGATTGTGATTGATAAAGCGCTACAAGGAAACGTCAATAAATTTCATTAAATCATTTCTGCAAGATTTATTTTTTTTAAAAATCCGCTAGCACGAATAATATATAACTCCTAATGAATTAGTATCTTTAAAAAAACTAAAGGGTAAAGCGTCAATGCCAAAAGTATCTTACAACGCCCGTTAACGACCTTGTCGGTTTGACGCCGTCTAGCTTTCTTGCTGGCATAACGCCATCTGGCATTTTTACCGGCTTGACGCTGGCTGATGTTTTTGTCGGCTTGACGCCGGCTGGCGTTTTTGCTGACTTGACGCCGTCAGGCGTTATTGCCGGTTTGACGCCGTCGTGTGCCCCAGGCAGCTTTGCACCGTTGACGCTAGGAGCTTCCCTTGCTTTTTTGACGGCGCTATTGGTCATATTTATGTTAAAAGGACATTTCTACTAGGGATGTAATACTTTGTTAAAAGTTTCTGTTACCCCTTTTTTGCGTCGGACTTACAATTCACATTTTTTGTTATGTAGTTAGTTAGATAATTGTTTTTTAACGATTGTAGTTTTCTATCCACGGGACACCTTTTATATAGTCCGAAAAATTCTGTAATGTTTAACTCGTACTTTTGTGTAAGCTGTTTCAGATTCTTTTAGAATTTTGTCACCCCTAAAAGGTTTATTTAACGGTAAGTATGATAGATATACATATTTTAATAACTTTTTTTAATTAGAGTTTAGTATTGAATATTGAATGCAGTATAATGGTTGAAGATGCATATTTACTTTTTTACTATTTTTGTTTCGTTTTCAAAATAAAATACATTCTTCCTTAAATTCAATGCTACTTCAATTGCATTTATTGGAGTTAAAATAATTAATACATTGTAAGAAATACCATAGTTTTTGACACTATAAATGTTGTTAGTTAAAAGAATAAACCTGATATCAATGAATCTATTAGCCCTTTCAACAAGTGTTTGTTGAACCAAAATATTATCTTTATTAATGAACAATGCAAACACTTGCAAATGTGGGAAACTTAGCGTTTCCATGCAAGGAACAAAATCGTCAACTGTCGCACGATGTTTTTGGCAACATAATGGAAGCGCAAGACACCGTTTGCGCGATGTCGAATGTGTATTCTGAGCGTCTACAGCAATGTGGAGGAAAATTATGGGGATATTGTAGCGGTGGCGACGTACATGATGTTTTCTAGTAAAAAGTAGAAAAGAAATACTGGGTAAATGCGAGCCTTCAACAGAGGAACAAGCATGGGTGCACACAACTGCTGAATGTCCTAAACGAGGATGATTTATACTCGGGAAGCTTTTTCATTTTTCTCTTTACTTCTTGTTATGTTTTTTTTTTTTTTCTGTCAGAGTAACACAACCTTCATTTTATGCATTTTTACATTATAATTTGAGTCCTTGAAATGCCACAAACACTCGCATAATTTGTAATTAAGGATCAGGAGATTGGAACACAATAATTTTGCCTATCACATGGAAGGTAACCTTTTGGGGATGAGATCAGACCAACTGATTCCGACATCCTTTCAACAGAATTTTTTTAAGTGCAAATTGAAATCAATCCAACCACAGAGGCAGGTTCGGAGAATTGATCTAGTTTACCGACAGACCAAAAACCGAAAACGGGACTGCGGCTAGAATCTACAGTGCGGTAAAAAAATACACCCTTCCACTAGGAAAATATGCCACGATTTTTCTAGCAAAAGCATATAGGCAATATTGCATAATGTAAGTGAAATCAATCAGAGGGTTTATGAAAATAAGCGAATCTACATTCTAACAGACAGCCAGGAAATAATGAGGGCTCCAATGAAGCGTAAGATACAATCAAGATTGGTTTAGGAATATATTCGAGAACTGAATAGTTTACTGTGGGTAGTCGGGTGTTCGGTAATCGAAGGAAACGAAAAAATCAATTAATTAGCAAAAAAGGGATCATCGGTTTCATATATTGGTTCAGAACCTTTTCTAGGAATGTCTACAAACACGGCAAGTAACCAGGTAAGGAGTTAGGTCAAAGAGACACACAAAAAAAAAACTGAAACAATACATGAGGCAAATTCATGAAAAGACCTTTAGTGAGGGTACATCAAAGAAGAAGACTGAAGAACTACTGCAACTCAGTAGGAATCACCTTCGCACACTAACGGGGCTCTGGAGATACCAACTGCAGACTGTATAATAGGATGACAGAGAATGCAAAAAATCAGGCAATGTTTAGCAAGCCGGAAGTGAACCAAGAGGATTACTTCGATGAATCACCCTGAGATCTGTGTGGATCAGTGCAGGATACTGGATGGGCTGATATAATTTAAATGTACGAAGATATTTGTAGAATTAGAATATATGTTTATTGACATGTAATTTAAAGCGTTTACTTTGTTAACTTTAATACAAATATTACTTTGAGCAAAACATATTTGATATTTGGATCACTAGGCAGGATTTAACATATTTTACTGCGTTTTCTGCAATATAAATTTTCTTATGAGTATTTAAACAAAATTTCAAAATTGTTTAATCGTAGAACTCATTTTACCTATCTCTTCTTTTGGCATTTTTAAGACGTTACTACACAGATCACATTTATTTTCATTAACCATACAGAATTATCTATCTTCAACAATTCAGAACAAGCTAAAGTCTTGACAGCGCTTTGATATATAGATACATAGATATATAGGTACAGTTTATAATGCTTCTGCACTCAAAAGTATTTGCCACAACATTGTTATATAGGTTTACTGAGATGCATTAGAAACTAGAATATTGTTTTGTTCTTAGAATCACAGGGTCATTGAACTCATCCTTAACCGACATACAACCAAATTAGTTATGCATCAATTTTAAACAACTTTTTTCATTATCATTTCGTCTAAATATCCCAATTTCGATATAAAAATTATGATTACTGAATAACTAATTGCATGAATACAAAAATAATCAATAAACAAGGTCGAAGGATACTAATAAATTTTAAAAAAAGTGTCCAAACATGGATATCTTTAGAAGATCACTTCTTTAACAAAAAGTTCTTTTATCTTTATGTGCTAACTACTCTAACTGAAGATAAGCAATTATTTTTAAGCTATTTTAAGAGAATTTGCTATATACACATATATTCTCTCGCCTTTTCAGTTACTATAATCCATTACTCCTCACATTATGATACAAATCTATAATTGTTACTCAAATTGTATTCAATGTACTTACTCCCGTAAACTTATCACATTTTGCATTGGGATTATAACATAAGTATCTACTAAAAAAGATTATGTATATACGCAAACACACAGTTTGCAAAGGAAATAATTGAATATTAAAAATTGCCAAATATTGTATTGAAATCTAATATTAGTAATACAGTTGGAAGCTGTCAGAATAAAGGAAAAAAATGTTACATTACCATTGATTTCCAACATAAAAGTTTTTGAAAATACGCGTTGCAAACCAAATGTAAGTTCAAACACACTTTAGATTTAAAGAAATGTATTGAGTTTTACTTCACATATCTAAGCTTTACTTTGAAATAAACTGCAATTGCTTGGAAATCATTAAAATGTCACATATGAAATTTATTCTCATTGACATAATATATCAAGCAAATGTCAAAATCCATTGCCATCTTTGAGTAAGTTCAATTCCAACGTCTGCTCATTATAAGTACAAAAATTACAATAGCTGTTTTTTTACTAAAATAAATAAATAATATGGTGAGATAAAAGATATATATGTAAATGCAAACATGTAATACCTAATGCTTCTTTTTACCACAGATAAAAATTTGAATTTGAAAAGATGATGTGACAAGATCATGTTATCGAATTATTGACAATCAAAATTTTTATGCGTCATGTCAATTTTATTAATTTTTTGTTTTTAATGGCAGGTTTGGTATTAATTTTGGATTTATCACGAATAAAACGTAAAAAGATTACAAAAACTAAGTACTCACGCTTTTGTTAGATCAAAGAGTCTTCCGTTTGTCTTGTCGTTGAATTTTTGGGCAGCTGCGGTAAATGTAGGTTCATTGTTCTCTTCATTGTAATATACTCCCAATATTAGCCCTTTCTGTAAGGAAAAAGTATTTATTTATAGTTTTATATACTACTGTTATAGCAATCAATAAATTACCTTGTCCGCTATGGCACCAGCACTAGCTCCAGCTTCTGGCTGGGCGCCATTAGTATAAGGGCGAAAATTGTAATTAGATACTGCCAGACGAGCTACACCATACCGCCGTAACACTGGTAGAAAAACCAACATTTTGATTAAAAGAAGTCATTACACATTTTACAGAAAATAATTTGGACTACATTAAGAGCAACACAAAACAGATTTTAAAAATAAATAAATAGCGTTACAAACTAATCCGTGGTTACGGAGCAGTCATTTGGATTTACCAAGGCCAATTTTGATATTTGTTTGTTGTTTATCATTTTAATAATAACTTATTCCAAGCGTGGCTATTTATATCAAAATGTTGACAACGTTGACATGTTTTCCGCATGGTTATTTATGTGTATATAAAAAGAATATACCCTCGATATTAATATAGTAGCCGCAGGTACAAAATTTACACCTACTTTTGGTTCATGACCTTAGGGAAAGAAAAAGGAAAAAATTGCATTGAATAGAAGAGACGTAAGGAGTAGATAGGAATATTCTGCGTATTCCTATATATTTACGTCAAAATGACAAGCTGATATTTTAGCCCTTTAAGTATATTTCCAACATAGAGTTGGAAATGCCTTAATAATAGCGGATTCAAAAAGTGCTTTATTTGTTCTTCAACATAAGACTGTTTTTAATCACAACTTCGTTTGGGACATATCCTTGAGAAGCTTTATCCGTTGAAAATGGCAAACATCTTTATTACCTTATTAAGTTTATTTGGATTTATAGTTAGATTAGATTACATCATTACATGGTAAAGAAATTATAGATGAATTAGCAAGAATAAATAGAAATCCGATCGTTTCTACTTTAAAATTATGTTATGGCATGGAATTTATTCAGGATTGGCGGAGATAATGGTATTAAAATTAAGGAGCAAAATTATTTCCATATACAAAATAATATTAATGTCAAAACTTCGTATCATAATTTTCCTTGGATATCGAAAACATTTATAGTTACGTTTAATAGATTACGAATAGGTCATTGTGCTGTGGAATCTCATGTATAGGTACAGAATTGGTGTTGTTGAGTCCCTTCTATGTTAGCTCTATCAAGAAATGAGTGATATTACGTAATCATAAACTATTTCAATATAGGAAATATGAATTGGAAAGAAGAAATTTATTTATTGAATTGATTGAAAATTATTATTTTCCTCCTGATAATCTCATATCTTTGGTTGCTTCCAATATAGCTTCAAAATGTGTATGCTCCTTTACATAATTGTATCTCATGCTAATATTGAAGTATGAGTTATATAACTTGGTGAGTATCGAATAATATACATATATTCTGCATCTGGTTTAAGAAAAGTACTGAAGCTTTTCAGCGAGTGATACAAACCAGTTCTTTCCTTAAGAAGAAGAAAAAGAAGAATGCTGCTGCATTGGTAAGTAAGTAAAACCTGAAAATTAATAGAATATTGCAAAATCGCAAAAACTTTTTTTTCAGAAAGTGACTTCAGTAATTGAGTTATGGCTTTTAACCATACTCATGCAATAATAATTTTTTCATTTGGACCTGGATTTTATTAATTGGGAATGAAATATGGACTGTGCGATGTCATACCTAAATTAAAATTAAAAAGCCAAAAATTATTTTAACGTGGTTATTTGAAGTTAATGATGTGAAGCCTGATATCATGTAGTTTGTGTATTATTTTTGCTTTTTATTATTATTACACTATATTTTACACACAATACATTTTGTAATAATGCAACCATATGTATTTTTCGTCTTATGTGTTTATGTTACGAAAACTTCTTTCAATTGTATTAGTATTTGTTATAGATAATGTATTTCAATATAAATATAGAGATATATAACTAGCAGCTGGTTGAAGTTTCATTTATTGATAAAAGTTAAATCAACAAAGTCGTTAAATTTTGAATTTAAATATAGCAAATAGGTTGGCGGCACTTCATAGTGAAATTATTTGGTACATGCGCAATGTGGTAACTTGAAGGTGCACTTTTTCAATTGTCAAAGATGTCAAAGTGTGTAGGTTATATTATTATAACTGATACATAAAATTTCATTCAATACATACATATGCCTTTACACAAATAAATACTGCTTTGTAAATATGGCAAATGTTAGTGGAAACTTGACTGTATCACAGATACTGAAAACAAAAAGCGAATTTGAGGATGAACCCAAAAAGAAGTCTCGGGAAGATTGGAGAAAAGCAAAAGAATTAGAAGAAGCGAGAAAGGCTGGTACTGCACCAGCAGCTGTCGATGAGGAAGGAAAGGACATCAATCCCCATATTCCACAATATATTGCAACAGCACCATGGTATTATGGTACAGCCGGTCCTACTTTAAAACATCAGCGACCTCAAGAGGAGAAAGAAAAACAATACTCTGGTCTAAGTGAATGGTATAAAAGAGGTGTCGATGTAGTAAGTACAATATACTAAGGTATGAAGTATGTTAAGTACAATGAATGTTTTTTAGTCTAAAGTAATTACGAAATATCGAAAAGGTGCTTGTGAAAATTGTGGTGCGCTGACACATAAGAAAAAAGATTGTATGGATCGGCCAAGGAAGGTCGGCGCAAAGTATTCTGGCGCTAATATTGCACCTGATGAATATATTCAAAGCAAACTAAACTTAAGTTATGATGGAAAAAGAGATAGATGGAGCGGCTATGATCCTACTGAACACAGGGCAATTGTTGAAGAATATCAGAAAGTTGAGGAAGCAAAAAGGCAACTAAGAGCAGATAAGTTGGACGCTGAAGAAAACCAGGATGATGAGGATGAAGATAAAGATGAAGACAAATATGTTGATGAGGTTGATATGCCAGGAACTAAAGTGGATAGTAAACAACGTATTACTGTTAGGAACTTGAGAATCCGTGAAGATACTGCTAAATATTTAAGAAACTTAGATCCGAATTCGGCATATTATGATCCGAAGACAAGATCTATGAGAGAAAACCCAAATCCGGAACTTGGAGATACGTAAGTATTTTTTATATGCAAGAAAAATCTGTACCTATTATGAATTGTATTTACAGATATGCTGGGGAAAACTTTGTGCGATTTACAGGGGATACCAGAAAACATGCTTCGGCTCAATTATTTGCTTGGGAAGCTTATGAAAAAGGAGTGGATGTCCACCTTTTAGCTGAACCTACAAAACTGGAAATGCTTCAACAAGAATATGACAGCAAAAAAGATCAGTTTAAATCACAGGTACAAAAAAGTGTATTGGAAAAGTATGGTGGTGAAGAACACTTGCAAGTTCCACCAAAGTCCCTTCTTTTGGCCCAATCTGAAGACTATGCGGAATATTCGAGATCTGGAAAGGTTTTAAAAGGTCAAGAGAAAGAAATAATACGTTCCAAATATGAAGAAGATGTGTATATAAATAACCATACAACTGTTTGGGGATCTTATTGGAGTGGTGGACAATGGGGTTACAAATGCTGTCACTCATTCATTAAAGTATGTATTAGAATGATGAAATCTATCAATTAAATTAATGTGAATACTTTATGTTTAGAATTCATACTGTCTTGGAGAAGCAGGTCTCAAAATATCAAACAATTCTGATAAAACAGCGCCACCTGTTGTGGGAGAGGCTACGAGTAGCAATGAAAAAGATGTGGATTCCAGTTCAAGTAATTCTAGTGATAATGAGGAAGTAAACAAGAATAAAAACAAAAAGAAGAAGAAGAAGAAACGTAAAGAAAAGAAAAAGGCGAAAAAGGAAGAAGATAAACTGCAAAAGGCTTTGGCTGCTGAAGAAGAACACCAAGAAAAAGCAAAATATTTGTTGTCAATAGATGAAAGAAAACGACCTTATAACAGCATGTATGAAGTAAAGAAGCCAAGTGAAGAGGAGATAGAAGCATACTACTTGAAAAGAAGAAGGGAAGAAGATCCAATGAATCAGTTTATGTAATGATAATAAAATTTATTGTTATTTTTTTGTACAAAATATATTAATTTATAAACAATGCTAAAAATGCTTGCTTTAAAAATGTCTAAATAATTGTAGTTATTCTTAATAGTACTCCAGTAGCAACCATCTTTCCTGCTAAGAAAGCTGTATTTCTTGCATCATGCAGGCCACAATGTTCAGTCCCTACAAAGGAGAGTCCCATTTCCTCCAAAACATATTTTAAACCTTTCGGCTTCTTGTTAAAGAATTCCTTAAAAGTTTTTTATTTATTGTAAAGTTGATAGTAAGTTACCAAATATAAATTCAGCAATGTATCTTACTTTATACAATGCTCGAAGGTCTATCCATTTATTAAATATTGTTGGTTTAATTATGTTCTTACGTCTACATTCATTATACAAGCAAACTTTTAAGTCCCAATCGGACCAAGTCATCAATGCACACTTTTTCTTTCTTCTATCAATGCAACTTACATCAAATGTTAATTCATATTTATTTGTTAATTCTTGTACCCATTTTGAAAATAACATTAAACTAGTTTGTAAAGGAACTCCTCTTTCTACTTGATTCTGTGTTATACCTGTTTAGGAACACACAGTATATTATAACATTTCTATTCTGATGTTATCATTTCATACCTGTGAAATTTGTGCAAAATTCACTTAATTTTGGATGCTCCATTGGCATTACATATTGTTGAAATTCTGTTAGTATTTTTTGTTGCTGAACACTGTAAAAAACAGCCGGAAATTCTATAATTTCCGGCATGCCTTTATCGCAGTCTTGCGGACGCCAACAAGTAGCTTCAAAATCCAAAACGATAAAAAAATCGAAAACTTGCACATTGTGTATGTGCGCCTCTTGTTTATTTACAGGAATTATTTCACTTAAGCCTAGTTGACGCCCCAACATTTGGGTATTCATTTTATTTTTTTTAATATATTAATTTTATAAGCAACGGTCACTACAATTCATCTAAACAGATAAAAACAAAATATCACCACTCTTCGTTCTTTCGTTTTCATAAAATTAAAAATCCAGGTTGTGCATAATACTAAAAACTAAATCACTAAGATAAGCGTTATTAAATGATATTATAAAATTATAAATATAATTTTGTTTGAATAAGAATGCTTTGTTAACATTTCACATGCCGGATATCTGTACAGTTATAATTTAAATCTTATTAATGTGCATAGTGAAAAATGAGAAAATTGGCAGCCTTTGTTTATTATAATTTCTCATAACCTCCAATTGTCAACTTCGTTTTCAAAATCGGGTTTTATGTTTATTTCAAAAAAATGTCTGCGGAAGAGGAGAAAATCGAAAAATTACAAGAAGAAGTGAATGGACTAAGGGAGGAGCTACACAAAAAGGAAAAGGAACTGTATGATCTAAAATTTAAAAAGGTTACTTTGAGCTTATGAAGAATTACTTTTTCATCATTAAATTGCTTTAGTACCAGGATAACAAGTACTGCACTGGATTGACTTCTGCTGAAACTATCAGATATAGCCGACAAATGTTAATTCCTCAGATCAGCACCAATGGGCAGATAGCATTAAAGAGAAGTAAAGTATTAGTAGTAGGTATGGGAGGTCTAGGATGTCCTTGCACATTATATTTGGCTGCTGCTGGTGTGGGCGAAATAACAATAATTGATTATGATGAAGTTGAACTAACAAACCTTCATCGTCAGATTTTACATGGTGAAAACAAAATAGGCATACCAAAAATATTAAGCGCGTACAACGGATTAAAAAGGTAACAATATTTCTATAATCACTTTGAAGTAAATTGAGGTTTATGGGACTCAGATAATTCTGAAAACTGATACATCAATTGCAGTTGATATAACTACTTTATAATTCTTCGTAATTTATAGGTTAGGAAATGGTTATGAAGGGGTGGGTAAGTAATGAGTGGTAATGTGAATAAGGAAAGAAAAGTTCCGAAGTTGTGTAAATATATTCTCGAAGTAATTTTTTTAAAAAATTATTAACCCCATAAACATCAGTTATATTTTTTAACCTTTTCCTAATTTAGTTTCAATTTCAGCATAAACAGTGATGTTAAAATCATTCCTATCCATACACACGCGAACAGTAATACTTTAACGGAATTGTTCAAGAATAAAGCCTTTGATGTTGTCATTGATGGAAGTGACAATGTTGCAACGCGATATTTATTAAATGATATTTGTGTTTTAAATAACGTCCCTCTGGTATCTGGTAGTGCATTACAAATGGAAGGTCAATTAACAGTTTACAACTACAATAATGGACCTTGCTATAGATGTCTATTTCCTGTACCACCACCTGTGGAAACAGTGACTAGTTGTGGAGATGGTGGCGTCCTTGGCCCTGGTATCCATCATTAATGCAACTTATTACATGACACCTTTATATTTTTTCCAATTATAGTTCCAGGCATTATTGGCACTCTTCAAGCGCTGGAAGCAATCAAAATATTAACGAAGCAAACCGGAGTACTTTCAAGTAGACTATTAACTTTTGATGCTTGTGAATCGGTTTTTAGAAACGTGAAATTACGAACAAGAAACACTAGATGTACGGTATGTGGTAATGAACCTACTATTACAAGTTTAATTGATTATGAAGAGTTTTGTGGTGCTAGCGCACATGATAAGGTAAGATAAAAAAAAATGTATGGGTGTTTGAAGTTAATAACATAGTTAAAACTCTAATGGTATCATTTAGACAATTGATATTGATATACTGAAAAAAGACAATCATGTGAGTGTACAAGAATTGAATTCGAAACCTGAAACTATGCTAATAGATGTCCGTCCATGTTTGGAATTTGCAATGTGCAATCTTGATAGCTCCTATAATTTTCCTTACGCATACTTAAAGAAAGGAAAAGACATCGAAAAGTTAAGGAAAAAACTAGAAGACTATTCAACGAATGGAAATGAAGGTTAGTGTAACATTTTTTATGAGTGGTTGCGTTACCTGCTGGGGATGTTTTAATTTAAACCTTATAAAACAATTTATTTCTTAGTTTTACAACTACTGACGCAGCTACTACCGGTCTTGAAGTAATATAAATAATAATAATAAAAAAATTACATACGAGTCATCACATGTACAATATGGCTAAGGCTATATCTGATGATAATTTGTTTTATAAAAGTGTTTTCTCACAATTATAGGGTATAATTAGTTATTCTTTTAGTCTTGGTCATATGTCGACGGGGAAATGACTCTCAAAGGGCAGTACTTGAACTACAACAAATGTTTTCGGATTTACCATTAAAATTTTTGAATGTCGATGGTGGATTATATGGGTATTCGAAACACGTGGACCCCAGTTTTCCTGTTTATTAGTAGTGGACTAATTTGTAATTTAGCATAGAGACGGACATGTTCTTTATGTAATTACAATACTCAAAATATATGTTATTATATTCTCCTCAGTTTTATTTATCAGACCAAAAATTGCGAAATACTGTATTTTATAAAAACAACAAATGCCGATCTTTTGAAAATTGTAATTTCGTCCGATTTTGGAAATTGCTTCTTTCAAAGAAATTGTAATAAGAAATGGCTAAAATCTACGATATATAGGATATATCAAAAGTGTATAGCTTCTCTCGCAGAGATCAATATTTAAATACTAGTGATGATAAAACTGTTTACGTTAGCAGCTACCTGCTTCTGCTACTTTTGGTTAGTAGTTTAAAAAAGCTGCTACTTTTTGTAGCAGTTTTCCTTAAATAGCGGTATACGTTAAACAGATAAACTGTTTCTACAACTTTGCACATCGCCCCAAAGTGTCTTTTGTTACCGCTATTCATTCATTATTTATATGTATTTATATTTCGGACGACTCTATTTAATTCAGTAACTAGTGGAGATACATATATCTACATAGTACATACGTATGTGAACAGCTTTTATACATAATATACCTAGCTATTGTATATATTTTCGTAACTTATTATGATCTACTAAAATAAATAATTGATGAATAAATGAAGAAGTATAGTTTCTTGAACAGAAAAGTATAATTTTATACCAATTATAAAACGGTGATAACAAGTAACAATAATAACTTATAATAGGTTCTGAGGGGTTATGTGTTTTATAATGATCGAGTTTCTATAATGACATGTGTTTGCATCGGTATTTCTTAACCAAAATCGATATAAAAACTAGGAAAACTAAACAGCGAAACTTACATTGGGTGTGGTTGTTACACAAAATAACTATTATTCCTTGGAATTTGGAATAACATTGTCTCCACCTGGGCTTGACAAAAACTATATTTCTATGTAGTTGTTAGAGAATTCTATTTATTTTTTATTCTCTTATTTACTTAAACGGCTGCGATGTTCGTATATTCGTTATTTCTAAAAAAAAATTACCGCATACGCTTGTCATTTATTTAACACATCACTAATATAAAAGTATTCTTTACATTTTTCTACAGTAAAAACATATGATACATAGATAGTGCCACAAAATGAACATGAACTGTTTCTTACAATAACATGTTTCCTGTGTTTATAATATCAAATAAATATAGCCTTTATGTATTTTTCTGTGTTTCTTGTATTATTATCACCACCTAAATTCATATAAATAACAACAATATACACAAATTATTGTTAGTCTTTCATTTACAAGTTACCATCAAAGGTTACTACTAGAATAAAATACAACCAACATATATTGCAATAGTTTAGTGCCAATTACATATTATAATATAAATGTGATTTTAACAATATAAGAGAAGCTGTTCAAATCTATTTGACAAAAACTTACTAAATTCTCCAATTTAATAATCACATGAAAATAATGCTTTTTATTACATAAGCACTGAAGTTACAACTATAAAAAACAACAAATTAATAAATTATCGAAAAATTATAAATCAATTTACTCATTTAAATTAATATTACCTCTATTGTGTTGTAAAAAAATAATTAATTTAATCATTGAAAAAAAAAATAATCCCTTCTGGGCTACGCGCCTCCCAAAGTCATCAAGACGATCTAAACACCCCCATGCGACAAAATTTGCACGCGACTCCGATTCAAACAGACGCACGATACTCCCTTTACACAACATATTTAGAAACAATTACAGAAGCAGGTTGTAATAGCTGCTAACATAAAGAAGCAGTTTTATACATCACTACATTTTATACACTGCTTTACTGCTATATATACTGTTACGAATATACATGTATGTTTTGCAACATTCGCACTTGTCTACTATATCAGAGAACTGCTACAAAAAGTAGCAGCTTTTTTTGATATTGAATAGCTGCTACAAACTGCGAACGGTTGTTAGCTGCTACAAAATAGCAGTTTGCTTCGTGGTAGCAACCCATCATTATTAAATACCACGTTGATACTTTAGTTGACCTTAGAAATAGGTACTTTTTTTAACACTTGTGATCATAATTGTGATTTTAATTAATATCGCAGCAGAAATCATTGTCTCAACCAAGAGCCACTTTTTTGTAATACTAACGGGATAAAAATAAGATCAATACAACCTTATTTAATTAACACCTACTTATAAAATATAATTAAATAAGTTTTTTGTTAATGTTACTATTAATATCCAGCGACATATATGACAAATATTTTGTTGAATACGTATTATTATTCTTGTTGAGAAGTTTATTAACCGATGCAACTTGTATCCAAATATTATCATTTATAAAAAACGATAGATACTTAATATTACCGCATTCTTTGCACCTATTTTTTGTTTTTAAGATAAATATATTTATCGTTTACAAAGTGTTATCCTATCCAAAAAACAATTGTGTGATTATCGGTTAGAGGTTCCTTATTTTTCCGAGAACTTTAGACGGCATTATAATGAGTCTTTTTGCATCATTATTATTACTATTTCTATTTCAATATAATAATAAAATAACCTGCATTCGTTTCACCCCTAAAGTCAACGTGATCAGCATTTTTAAAACTTACTATATGTTGCAAGACACCTTACCACAAACTTCACTGTATTGGATGCACGTTTCAACGGCAAAGCTATCATCATCAGCAGTAAAACTGAACTGAAGTCATGATTTTAAGTCTTGACGTCGATATTAAAATACTAAAATCACCTCAAGTTTTTAAATCACCGACCATTTAGCTGCTGAAATAAAATATTGCTTTTTAAACGTCAATAATTTGTTAACATAAAATTTTTTAAACGATATTTTTTTATTATGAAATGTAAATTGTAAAATATTAGTGTATATAATATGTATAACAATTCTAAAATACATTATTTAAAATGAACAAACATGCACAAAAATAGGAAAACCAAACGAGCAATAAATATTTAAAAAAATATCGTGTTACGTAAACAAAGAACAAGCACCGAGATTATACCACCAACACTTTGGTAAAGTCATTCGTAAAATTTCCATTACAAACAAAAAAGGAACTTTAATCATCTTGTTTTAAATGTAAACCGAGACTGCTAGGAATATGTACCACACCATTTCTTCTTTTATTTACACTGTCCAGTACAGAGTTTCCGTACTTTACGGTTGTAGACATAGCCCCGAACATTTTATCCATTAACCTTTGGGAAGGTGATTTGTCTAGAGATTTCGTTCGGTGAGGTGACGGATTTACTTTTAGGAATTTGATTAAAATTTTGTTGAAATTCTCTGGATCTTCTTGGTGAGGATAATGACTTGTATTTTCTACTATTTTTACGAGGAACTTTTTACAGTATTCAGTTGATTTAACGATGCCCTCCAAGTTGACAATACGATCTTTATTCCCAGTTATTATCAAAGTCGGAACCGTTATTGGAGTATCTTTCATGTCGATCCTGTGAAAGGGCAAATTTCTGAAATAATTCAAAGGCCCCGACCAATCTTCGTTTCTGGAAAACGTATATTTATACGCCTCCAAAATTTCTTTATCCTGTCCATTCTTTTCTTGTAGATGCGAATGATATTGTTTGATGATATTCAAGTCCTCTTTCATGGCGTCTATTTCGGGCAATCCTGGAAATTGCACGAACTTTATCCAGTTCTTACTGTGAATACCGCTTGACGGTAACGAATCCCAATAAACGTTAGGATGAGGACAGGAAACTGCAACGAATTTTTCGATCAATTTCGGGTTCTCTTCCGCCAAGAACCATCCTAGGAGGGCACCCACGTCGTGACCTACTAATATACATTTAGACACACCCACTGCCAAGATGAATTGTTTCAACTCTTCTAATACTATCTCTAGATTATAACTTCGCTGCCCAGTCGGTTTATCTGAATCCCCGAAACCTTTCAGATCCAATGTTATTACGCGGAAATATTCTGCGAAAAATGGTATTTGATATCGCCATGTTATCCAACAGTCTGGAAAACCGTGCAGTAGGAGCATGGGCGGTTTGTCTTTGAATCCCGACTCCACGTAATGGAATTTAACTTTCTGAAAATAATAAAAAAAAAACAAAAATTAACAAATAAAGAACGCACCAACAATTTATTTATTGGATTTTGTATAAATACTGAGATGTGAAAATAAATGCTGTTACCGGAGTATGTTTGCCCTATAAAGTGTCTTAATAAGCATCTTTAAAATAAAGCTTCTTCATTTAATACCAGAAATCAAGTGATTAGAGATAGAGGCAACCCAAGTGGCCGTCTATTATCGTAGTCACTAAATTGTTATTTCTATTGAACCACTATACTATTATTAATGTGGGATTCTTTGCATATCTGTAACGTCTGTAAGATTATACGTAGGGCTATAAACATGTATTACGCATGATGCTTACAGACTTACAGATAACCTTACAGACGCTACAGATATGCAAAAAATCTCACCGTTAGTAACGTATGGTTTTATAAATTTCTGTTCTGATGTAGCAACCTTGATCATGTCCTATACAAGTGTGAATGGCTTGAAGAAGCCTTACAGCATGTGTCATTTACTTGGAGACTGGAACCTAGTTGCTCTACTATAGTAAAAGTGTGTCAAAAAACAATCAATAGTGACATATTATATTGAGTTCTCTATCAGACATAGACGAAAGAGTTTAACAAATACGGCCGCGACAGATATTTGTCTTCCATTGAATTTGCAGTCTCCAGATACATACAAATACATATGCTCTAAGGAAGCAGGGGCGGCTGGTGCATACCTACGTCACTGAGATGACTACGACAATGATCGCAGTTCTTCGTATGCTGTCGTGCGATATATGCCATGTTACGAAGTTAAACGAAGAACTTAGATCATTGTCATAGCCTCCTCGGTTACATAGGCATCAGCCGCCACTGGCCAGAAGTAGTTTTAGGATGCGGTTTTAACACTGAAAGCATTTAGTGTGGACAATGACCGCGGAAGTCTATTCTATGTGCTAGACTTATTATAGTAATATTTTATTTGTATGTTTGTTTCAATTGCGATTAACGTAACGAAAAATTGTAACTTTCTCATAAGTTCTTAAACTGCTGATCACTGGTAGCCTTAAATTTACACTTAATTATTGGTTACTTTAAAGATATGCATCTTCACTCTATTTTATATATATTGTCTTGGCAATAGCGGTATTTATTATTAAAAAAAAATATATAAATAGAGTAAATTATATAGAAAAAAAACTGGCAAATTGAATATACAAAAATATGCATCTTTAAATGAACCCATTTTTAAATGGCCGATGTAAGATTGATTTTTATTTATAGATACTTAATACAAATTTTCATATTGCTTGTGTGACTATTAGAGGAAAAAAAGTATCAAAGAAAATAATAATATAAAAGAAATTTTACCTTTAATTTAACATATTTGCGATGTCCTAAGGACGTGTCTACAAGACAACTAGGTGGATTGTCTCTGGTTTGTATTTGAAAATAATTCTTCCTGTTGAATATCCATTTCACGAATATTTTCAATGAAACACACGTGGCCAGAAGTACCGATAACAAACGTACGTTCAAATAATACCAGAAACTAGTGGTCGTTATGTTTGCACCACGGCTTTCCATCTCAGGAGTGTCCTTACAAAGTCACTACAATAAACTGACCTGTGTGGTGTTTGCTAACGGAACGTGGATCTGCATCTGTGTGACTGTGTGTACACAAACTAACTAAAGGTCATTGATAAGTCTAGCAAAAAGGATCGTTTTTTAGGACCCTATTCAGCGGATGTATAGTGATTTCTTTCAACCATCACATTAGGACAATACAATTTAGATATTGAAAAAGTAAGTATGTTTATGGAATACACGTCAGGTACTTACTAACTTCCAACTACACTATAGACAAATATTTCGATTATACGTTTGTTATGCACTTACATTGATAAGACGTACATTTATAGTGTCTGATAATTGACTGAGGTCAATAAGATCCTCAACACGTATGTGTGCATGTAACGTAACATTATTCATTTTTTCAATACTCCAAAATTCTAGGTTTTTATTTACTCACACGAATTCATAGTTCAAAGTAACTATCAAAGTATCTGAGTCACTAATGATAATGAGTGAGATAATGATTCGTGGTACTTATTTGATGATCTTAAGTATGTCCCCACACAATTAAATAAAAAAGTATACCTAATATTGTTTATGCGTCACAAATAGTGATTACGATTATAATTCGTAATATTTTAGTATAAATGTAAACAATATTTAATTAAATATAAATTATTTTCCCTATAATTAGTATGTGCTATATCAGTGTTAATACACAACCGCTATTTGATGTAGGTAGCGTGGCCGAGCGGTCTAAGGCGCTGGTTTAAGGCACCAGTCTCTTCGGAGGCGTGGGTTCGAATCCCACCGCTGCCAATTTTTTTTTATTGTATAAATACATAGCCTACAAAAGTCAAAGTACTTTATTTTTATAATTGAATAATGAATGATTTAAAATGTTAATATCAAAATATTTATATAACTAATTTTGTTGTAACATGAAAAGTGGTTTAATTAAATTTTATGTTTTTATACCGTGTTTACTTAATAAAAAGTTATCGTTAACCCTTTACGACCGCTTTTTTTATCTCAATGCGTGAAATAATATATCTCCTGATATCATCTCGGGTTTGATTACCGGGGTTAATGGTTTATATTTTATTTGATATTGACTTAATATTTTGGACGCAGTATAAACGCATGATAAAAATCTGATTATGCAACTAAACACTTATTAATATAAGAGAATTCACCATGATTTTTTTTCCGTATTGTAATACGTAAAATACTTCGCAAAAATTTAAAAACTTGATGTGAGAGGAAAGAAAATGTTTATGAAGAAACCGTAGATTGCCTCGTAGCAAAAAAAGAGAAGATATTTCAGCTATTTGGGGACGAATAAAGAAACTTTTTTGGCCTAAATTTAGTGGGAAAGATTCTTTGCATTTCTATAACCCGCACCGTACACTCCCATTGCTTCTTTATGTTTTGGAAATGTTTTTCCAGCTTCTGTACACAGTAGTGCGTTGTTTGTGAGTGAAACAGAGAATTTATTCTTGCTGCTGGGTTCCAATCTCCTTAATTCTTTTAATAGCATATACTACAGATGAAACTTTACACATGAGTAAGCTTGGATTGGAAAAGGAATCTGAATGTAGATTTTGTGGGGAACAGGATGAAACACCCATCCATCCCCTCTCAAACTGCGTAGCACAATGCAACTCGAGGGCGTTGCACCTGGGAGCATGTGAAATGGAAGAGGGAGACTTACCTAGACTGGGGCCCTCTGATATCCTACACTTTCTGAAAGGAATAGGATTGGAAGGCCAGCTGTAAAGCAGCAAGAATAGGGGGCACAACAGATCTTTTAGGTCGCAGTGTAACATCACCCTTCCATTTATATACACACATAAGATATATTAACAAAGTTATTTAATCTAATGTGGAATATTCTACAAATATCTGAAGATTAGCAAGTTCTCATCATTACACTGACCTATAAAAAGAAAGATTTGTTTGTTGTGGGGACCGTCTGTTCGGAAGTCTCCGAAACATTGTAGCCTCTTGCCTTTTTATATTTGTTCTCCCATTTCTTTTACTCAGTAAATTATATCAGCGATTACAGTATTCTAGTACCCTGTACTAATCTGTATAGGTTTCTGTCTCTGGGTTGATTCATGGCTTGCGAAAAAATACCTGTTCTTTGCGTTCAGAGACTCGCATTTATTCATCAGAAGGTGGTAAGCGTTCTCTGTCATCCCATTGCAGTCTGCATTTGGTATTTACAGTGTTCATCCCAAATTTTTGTCCTTTCAGTGCGCAGTGCCCTGAAGATGATTTTCTACCAAGCTGCAGTAGTTCTTCAGTCTTCTTCTTTGACGGTCCTTTAATAACGGTCCTTCTTTGTGTTTTTCTTAAAAGGAAGGATACTGACAACTGGTACAGACAATGGTAATTCCAAACCTAAATGATGAGAACCTAAAAAAAGGTTATAGCCAAATTGAAAGAATGGTGAACGATTATTCTATTATTACAGTCATTTGATTATGCCCACCACTACTTATAGATGATTTTAGTTTTTAAACCAGGGGTCCACAAATATGTCTTGCAGCGAGGACCAAAGTTGATAAAGGGTAGAAAATAGCACTTAGATGCGAAATAAATATTTCAAAAGGAATACGTTTATACTTAAAGGTGGAAAACGTTTTGATTGTGTGTTATACAATACATTTGCTTTTTTGGCTGATGTGTTTATCATATTTCGGTAGATGATTTAATTGATCAGTTTATATATACAAAGCTATATGCAATAGACACGTTTCGCCATCCAAAATTTGCATTTCTACAACTATTCAAACATACAAAATTACACATGGTTTCGAATCTCGTTATGGTAGATATGTGCCCACTAAGGAACGCCATTTTCATTATAAAATAAAATCGAATGGCATATAAATTTAGCGGGGTGCCTGAAGTATGATTGTCGCAGATGTGTAACGTGGGGTGAAAGACATCATGCCGGGGATACGATGCGATGAAACCCTCCCTTTTGGCGGCCAATCACGCATCAGGCCCGCCCTTGACTTCGCAAGGGCCCTTTTCAATTTATTGAATGCCTGATATACATACGGCAGACACATGCCGCGGTAGATCCGGCAAAAAAAAAACCGTTGACTTACATAATGCATTTCTATTCAATATAATATTAAATATATATTTGATTTCAAGTAGAATGTAATAGCTTATGATTCCTACAACCGTTCAAGCTTTTAATTTTGAAAATAAAAATCATAGCTTTGCGTAACTAATCCTACTTTCTGAGGGAGAAAAAAACCTTTTCAAAAACGATATTTTATTATTAAGTTTTTGCCTATAGTCGAAGTTCCTTTACAGAACTTATCATTTTTTGCGCAAATCCGTAACAACATTTAGTTTGTTTTAGGTTAATAAATAAATTATGTCTTGGTATACACGATACATTACCGTATATAATAGTATAATTATTAGATAACTTATCTATTGTTTAACAAAATCAAAGGGTGAGAGCCAAATTTGGCTTGAGAGAAATATTATCAGCTCCTATTATACAGCTTATCTCCCAGTTGAGTTGCATAACTTCATAGGGTTATTCCTTGTATCAAAATTAGCAAAACACTTCCAGTCAGCATAGCTCCAATTCTCAATCGTTTTCGCGATATCGGTGGTCGAAAGCGCTGAAAGTCACTGGTTACAGTAACTAATTTAGATGAATCATGGACGCATTTGGCTCGAATTTCGGCATGAAATAGTTGCTAAGGAACGATTAACTTAAAT
This sequence comes from Protaetia brevitarsis, assembly GCA_004143645.1. Taxonomy (NCBI): domain Eukaryota; kingdom Metazoa; phylum Arthropoda; class Insecta; order Coleoptera; family Scarabaeidae; genus Protaetia; species Protaetia brevitarsis. Next base: position 898,194 of record RXPK01000321.1, on the reverse strand, counting down.
TACAGTCTTACTTCTACAATAATAAGCAGAAATAGTTAAGTTTTAATGATTTTAATAAACAAATAATGCCGTAAACATTTAAAGCGTCTCAAAATGGCGACCGTGGACTGTCAAGGAGTGAGTCAAAGAGCACAGTTGTGTGCTCTTTGACTTAGTCCTCCTATCCAGGTGACATTTTCCATGTTTCCACGAAGTTCCTGAAATGGCCGATGGATTTTACCTACCAGTTCTTCTTTGGTAGCCGGCTTCTCATGTCCATAAACGATGGTCTTAACATTGCCCCAGAGGAAAAAATCGAGAGGGGTTAGGTCCGGCGAGCGCGGGGGCCATGCGACAGCTCCATTCCGGCCTATCTAGCGGTTTGGAAACGCAGTGTTCAAAAAGTCGGTTACCACCCTTCCATAGTGTGCCGGATACCCGCCATGGACAAACCACATCCTATTGCGGACGTTCAAGGGGATATCTTGGGAATGGGAAGCTCTTCTTCTAGAAATCTCCTGTAGAAATGGCTAGTCAATGTTCCACCAAAGATTTTCGGTCCCAGGGTAACATTTCCGATGATTCTTCCCCACACATTAACCGAAAATCGGTGCTGAAATCTACTTTCTGACAAAGCATGGGGATTTTCATCGCTCCAGATGTGCTCGTTATGTGAGCTGTTAATCCCATCACAAGTGAAGGTAGACTCATCAGCAAACAAAGCAATTGGGAGGAGATCCTGGTTCTCTAGGATCCACGAGTAAAATTTTTCCCGTTTCGCATAGTCTGCAGGTAAGAGATTTTGTACTTGTTGTACCTGGTAAGGCCTAATGGGTAAGGTAATGTAGCCCATTTTCACGTAAAGTCATGTGAATCGACGCTCTTTTCTGTCCTGTGGTGGCACCCATTCTTCTTATGTTGGTTCTCCAATTCTCAGAAACTTCATGAAGAACAGCTTCAGTGTGGTTTCTTCGCGCAGGTTCTCGCTCGTTAGTCTTTTTCGGGAAGGATCCTGTTTGCCGGAGCGATATGAAACAGTTTATGATGTCCGACAAGGATGTCTTCGGTTCGGGTAGCGTTCTGCGTACTCTCTTGCAGCTGCTGAAGCGTTTCCTCCACAATAGGCATACAAAAACATCATGTCGGCGTACTCTTCCTTCGTAAAAAGAGGCATTTTTAAAGGTTCTACGAGCGGAATCCAAAACTGTCAAAAATACAACAAAACTGACAACTGTCAAAAAGCCTACGTCAAGTGCATTGGGTCTAAATAAATTACCAGTCGAGCCAAATGCGTCCATGATTCACCTAAATTAGTTACTGTAACCAGTGACTTTCAGCGTTTTTGATCAGCACCCATATCTCGAAAACGGTTGAGAATTGGTCCTATACTGACTGGACGTGTTTTGCTAATTTTGATACAAGGAATAACCTTATGAAGTTATGCAACTCAACAGAGAGACACCCTGTATAAAGCTGGTTTTACATTTGTCAATTTATTGATCAATTTCTAGATCTTAAAATGGATCAATTTGTAGTTCTTGAACTAGAACTTGTTGCCGTTTTATACTTGTCAATAAATATTAGGATCTTCATAGAGATCAATATCTATTTCTTAAAATAGAACTTGCTGCTATATTACATTTGTCAATTAATAGAACTTGAAATCGGGAATATTAGAATCGGTTAGTTTCTTTTGTAACGTCGGGGTGGTAGCGCTCTGTCACAACAGGGATATTATTATTTCTTGGAGTGATGTTGCATACTTAAAACAAAGGCGGGTAAAGGTTTGAGGTTAAGCATTCTATGTTATATGTATATTATTCATCTGTATTGGTATAACTCAATTTCGCGTACTACAATTTTCTACAAGGGCTTTTATACAAAACAAAAAAATCATGTACAATTTAGATACCTTTTCAGAAGAATCAAATAATCACTGCCAATAAATTATTAAATATACAAATAGTAAATATTCGACTGAAATATTGACAAGTGTAACCAGCTTGAGTCAATTATTTCACGAGTACCAATTATTACGGAAATTCCTACGGAATTGAAGATAATTTGATACAAAAATAGAACATGTTCTAAGTATGTTAGTTTCTAGAACTTGATCAAGTTCTTGAAATCAATCAATTTCTTGACAGATGTAAACAGTTGGATGTCATCTTAAACTTGAACAGAACTTTAACTAGAAATTGAACTTAAAATCGAACTAGAAGTTGACAAGTGTAAAACCATTATTGACATCAAGTCCTCCAAGTCCTAGTTATTGATCTAGAAATTGACAAGTGTAAAACCAGCTTAATATAAGCAAATAAATAACAAATCCAACTTTGCAAGAGCTTGAAATGCATACCTCTGAACAACTTTCATTGTTCTATCACTAGTTCTATGTAAAAATTAATTTAACAAATTTACTTTTCTAAACGCGGGGTCTAGCAATTGTTAAACTTTTATGATCGTTACAATGGCGCCTGATTAAATCCACTAGGTAAGTATAATGTTTGTCCAGTAAGTAATATTCGAACTAAATAACTTGATGTAATATTTGAAATTCTGATTTGAATGTATCCAATATGTCCGTTAAAATCAAACTCGAATTAAGAAGTGCTTTTCAGACGACACTTTTAACAAAAAAAAAACATTCTCCACAGAGAAGACTGTATAATAAAAGATATTAAGATACACTATTACATCACTGTATAATTATTTTCGTTATAACATTGCAAATTGCTATAACAACCTACCAGATGGTTTCAAGACTCTCAGTAGATCATTTTTGGGTAAACATGTACACTTTTCCTTTTTGATAATCAATAACTTGTGCATGCATCTTTCATAATTATTAGTAAAATTACTTTGCTTTTACACGGTATTTATATCGTTTAAATATGTTTTCAGCCCGCAATTGTACACTGAGAAACATACTGGACGTGTTATCAATAATCTACATTTATTGAGTGAATTTTCGTCGACAGAACGAAATGTCTCATTGTTATGATAAAATATTATTTACAATTTTTGATTAAACACAAAGAGAGCACTAATGAAAACAAAAGATGTGAAGTGTCTTTAGCAGTAGCACGTATAAGCCGGGACTCAGTGTCCTTTGCAAACACTAAATATAAGAACCGCCAATAATAAATCAAGATAACAACCAGTTGCCATCACTTTGACATTGGCACTAGAAAGCTCTAAGTTAGGACTAATTTTATATACTGGATATGTGTCAAAGAATAATGTTTGTTGATGATACTTCGTTTTATATAAAAGCTTAACATCAGAACAACTACAAAGCAAAAAACAAACAGGAATAGGAGACGGAGAAAGCGCAAATAATCAATTAATTGAAAAATACTTTCAAAAACCATTTCTGAACCTAAGCTACTAAAAATGAAATTTCTACAGATAACTGCTTTTAAATGAATAACATGGGCATCTGTTACTCTTAGTATATAATGTGTAAATACATGAAAAATCAGTTACGGCTGTATATGTATCTTTAGCATTTACATATACTTTCGAGTTTATTCAATCAATATGTATCAGCATGGTGCTCACTGATTGAAATCTCCAACACGGTCGACGATAGTCGAGGAGTTATTAAAAGTCAAACCGTTGCATTTGTCAAACAAATGATCGGCACGTTTGGAGTGGTCCTTCATGTAGTCAAGTACTTGGAGGGTTCGCAAACTCGACTTCTAGAGATGGGGATAAAATAACAATTTCACTCAGGATCCATGTAGTTTCGGCGCATCGCGAAGTCACAGTAGAGTGTCGCATAATGGCACACTTTGCTCTGATTATTATTTTTGCAATTGTCAAATTAAAATAACGTAATGGACGGTTGACCTTTGATTTAATGATTTTGGACTCTTATTTTGTGATTATGATGAATTATGAAAGGAAAGATGTATGCTGTATACCTATATGCGGACGGTAAAAAACTGGCCATCTTTACTTGAAAAAAATGTACAATTAATTCAATTTTCTATTGAGATGAAACATCTTAAAAATCCAAACAACAAAAACGACATTGTGTGTCGTGTAATAAATATTGAGGGACAGTTTGTTGTACATATCAATTACTGTAATATGTATATGATAAACTATATTTCAACAGATGTTTCTACGCTTATTATACAGCGCATAAACCAATATCAAACGTTTATTTAATTATTTGGCGCATACGAAACGATTAAGCTTTTGAAATGAAGCATATTATTTATATTACTTGCATTTTTTGTGCATTTATCTTTTTATATGTATATGTAAATAAAAGTTACGGAGGCTACGAAGCAGAAGTCAAAAATTTGTTTTAAGTGTGTTTATATCATTGAAGAAAGGTCAAGCAGCCTTGATCTTTCAGATGTATGTATTTTTGACAATATTGGCCTACATTAACTCCAAGTTAGAACTCTTCTCTTGTGTATAACAATATCTAATTTTATATCGAATACTTTGGTATTGTATGCTCATAATCCGCAGCAACAAAAATTAGAACAATCTGGATTACGCTAATAATAAGATACCTATTCGAACATTTGCTTAATTTTGTTCTCATCTCGAACCATTTCTTCGTTGGCTTAATTCTTGTATTTTTTTTTATTTTTTCTCAATTACATGTGCCCGTTTTTCGAAAATAATTATACAGAGTGAGTTCTTTTTCAATGTTGGTATGAGAATCTCGAAAACCATAGGAGATACGCACTGGATTAAATGGAGAAAGATTTGCGTGTTTGTAAGCCTAATCCAGAAACGTTTTTGTCCATTTAAGGAAATACATGGTTTACTAGACACCTGCAAAAAATTGAAATTCACCAAAATCTTTTCAATGTTGTAACTCTTTTATTTGTAAAGATAAAAAAAATGAATATTGTTTTTAGGGAATTTAATGTCAAGCAACGACATTTTGTTAAATTATTAATTTTGCTTAGCATTTTTTGAGTTAGGAAGCAAAGCCTATTTTTTTAAGTGGAAACAATAGTTGGCTGTGACATATTGACATGACATATATATGCATCTAATAGTGCATTCTTTTCTGCTTGCAATGATGTAAGGGTCGTAGCACTTATTTTAATAAATGAAAGCACAATACGTTATTACAATGTTTAACAAAAATCATGTCTTATCCTGGAAAAGATAAGAAATTAATATTCAATAAATCACCAAAAAACAGTTAAAATGCTAAACGTATTAATTATTAACAGCACGCAGTACCCTAAATTTACATTTAGTGTTCGAAATGCCTACCACTATTATATCAACGTATATACGACACCTTTTCAACAATGAGTTAATAGTTCTCGTATTTTGCGCCCATCTAAGCTGTCAAATATATTAACAATTGATCACATTAAAAACGTGTGTAACACTCGGTTGATATTACCATACATATGTTTGGGTTCGTCCGGACCTGGTAAAGTCGTAGAAAAGGCGCGGAAATTAGGATCTTGGGAGTAAAAGTTATTTTAGTGGTTATTACTGTTAATTAAATCAAGTGAATATAAAGGTGTAATCTTTGAAGTGGATAACATAAATTGTAAGTGTTAGATCTCGATAAATAATCGTTGTAGAGCGAGAATTAACAAAATCAGGCGGTGAGATAGGTTAGTTCGTCTCCGAAGAGTTGATCTGGACGGGCTGTCTTGCGCTCGCGCTTGCGCTGGTAGATAAGATTGCGATAAGCGAAGGTTGTTCTTGTATATAGAGTTTGGACAGGACCGCATTAAATAAAATGACGAGTGAGATGTTACCGAAACAACGAATTGGTAGCCAGGATAGTGATAGTCAGTCGAACGAGGAGATAACAGGAAAAAGGGGAGCTACGGATGAAGGAGAAGGTATGTTTAGTAGAAGTAAAAAAATGTACAGAACTCCTGTGAAAGTAAAACATCACTCAGATGATAAACTAGATGCAATATTAAATTTAATAAAAGAAATAAAGAATGATCAAAATGAAATAAAGAACGAGGTGAAACAAATAGGAATAGAACAAGGAAACATAAATAAAGAATTATTAAAAATGCAGAAAGAAATTGAAGAACTCAGAGAAGAAAATAAACAGTTAAAGAAAGAAAATAAACATATTAAGGGAGAGATAAAGGAAATTAAACAAGAGTTTGAGCAGATCAGGAAAGAAAAGAAAAAAAATAATGTAGTAATGAGCGGAGTTTCAATAGAAAATACAGATAAGGAAGTATTAAAGAACAGAATGAAGTCGATAGTAAAAGAATATGTAGGAGTTAAGATTAAAGTAAAATCAGCTACGAAAATTGGCAACAAGACCTGTTTAATAGAGTTAGAAGATCAAAGCGACAAGGAAGAAGTTATGAGAAATAAGCATAAATTAAGAAGTGTGAGAAATGAAAGAATATACATTAATGATGATTTAACAAAGAATGAAAGGGAGCAACAAAGACAACTGAGAAAGATTGCAAAGCAAGAGAGGGAAAAGGGCAATGCAGTTAAGATGGGTTATAAAAAACTGACTATTAACGGTGAGGTATGGAGATGGAATAAGAGTAAAGAAACAATAGAAAAAGAAGAGGCAAAAAACTTATAGAATTTTCGCCGATAGTACAGGAAAAGCAACATAGGATAACGCGGCGAGAAAAAAAGGTATAATGAGATGGAATATGAGAATATAAATTGTGATATATTGGAAAGAGCTACCAAACGAAGAAGAAAGAAGGCAAACAAGAGAAACAAAATGAAAATTAGCACTTGGAATGTCAGAACTATGCTTGCAGCAGGAAGAATGATGGAAATAGGAGAAGAATTGGAAAAGTATGGAATAAGTATAGCTGCCTTACAAGAAATAAGATGGAAGGGGATTGGAACGATAGACAAACCACTTTTTTCTTTTAAATATTCGGGTGATGAAAAACAAGGACAATATGGAGTGGCATTTATGTTGTTTGGAGAAATAAGAGAAAGGATAATAGAATTTAGACCAATTGATGAAAGAATGGCGTATTTGAGAGTTCAAAGTAAACCATTTAACATATCTCTTTTAAATGTATATTGCCCAACCGAAAATTCGAATAAAAATGAAAAAGAAAGGATGTATTGTAAAATAGAAGAAGAAATTGAAAAGATTCCTAGGGAAGACACGATATTAGTATTAGGGGATTTTAATGCGCAAATCGGAAAAGAGGACTATGTGGCGTCGGTAGCGGGAAAATATACCATACACGAAAGAACAAATGATAATGGGCGCAGAGTGTGTGACTTAGCGGCAAGAAGCGATATGATCATAAGTAGTACTACATTCAAACATCCCAAGGAGCATAAAATAACTTGGACAACGCCAGACAAGAGACATAGCACACAAATAGATCATGTGTTAATTAACAGAAGAAGGCAATCATCGGTAACAGATGTAAGATCCTATAGAGGAGCTAGCGTAGATTCAGACCATTTTATGGTAGGTGCAACAATAAAGCAAAAAATAAAGAAGACAACAACAAAAAGAGAAACAAATTTAAAATGGGACATAAACAAACTTGGAAATGAGAAAGAGAGAGAGAATTATGAATTAAAATTAGAAAAGCTACTGCACGAACGAGAGAAGGATAAGAACAATGTGGATAATGAGTGGATTGGCATTAAAAAATGTATCGAAAAAGCAGCAGAAGAAACTATAGGAAGAGAACGAAGAACTAATAGAAAAGGATGGTATGACCAGAAGTGCCGCATGAAGATAAATGAAAAGTCCCAAGCAAGGATAAAATGGCTCAGATCAAGTAAACCAGAAGATTTGCAGGAATATAAAAGAATTAGAAATGAATCCAATAAATATATAAGAGAGCGTAAAAGGAAATGGATAAATAATAATATAAATGAGATAGAAATAGAAAGAATCAGTAGAAACACTAAAAGTTTTTTCAAGAAGATAAATGAACAAAATAAAAAATATAAAGGAAAAGTTACCGGTGTAAAAGATAAAGATGGGAGAATTATAGAAGAGGAAAAACAGTATAAGAGAATATGGGTAGACCATTTTAAGGAATTACTTAATGAGAATAATCGCCAGGAAGAGGAAATTATCGATGAAGGAAACGAAAGGGGTCAAGTGGAAGAACCAACAAGGGAAGACGTCACACGGATCATCAACAAAGCTAGAAATGGTAAATCACCAGGGGAAGACGGGGTGAATATAGAATTAATAAAATACGGAGGACATCAAGTAAGAGAGCAAATATATCAGTTAGTGATAAGGATATGGAAAGAAGAAAGGATGCCGGAGGAATGGAGGAAAGGACAAATCCTAACGATACATAAAAAAGGCGACCAACAAAATTGTACTAACTACAGAGGCATTACATTATTAAATGTCGCGTATAAAATCGTGTCAGCAATTATACAGAGTCGGTTAGCTGAAAAAGCGGAAACGGTAATAGGACCGTATCAATGCGGATTTATGCGAGGAAGATCAACGGTGGATGCTATACATACAGTAAAGCAGATAATAGAAAAAGCCCATGAATATAATATGGAATTAGAAATGCTTTTTATAGACTTCCAACAGGCCTTTGATTCGCTAAATAGAAACCAACTTATGTCAGCCTTGAAACAATTAGGGATAGACGTTAAGCTTGGAAGGTTGATCAAGATGACGACGATGGAATCAAAAGCCAGTGTAATAACTCAGAAAGGAGAAACGGAAGAGTTTAGTACCAACAAAGGAGTTAGGCAAGGAGATTCACTGTCAGCAACGCTTTTTAACTTAGCACTGGAATATATTACAAGAAGGATCAATAAGAACAATATTAGAACAGGAGGAGGGCAATTGGTTGCATATGCGGACGACGTGGTACTAATAACTAAGCAGAGAAAAATTATGGAAAAAATGCTGCAAGATATCGTAATAGAGGGGAAAAATTGGGATTAAAAATAAATGAGGCTAAAACAAAAATAATGATCATTGGTAAAACCATAAAGAAGAAAAAAATCAAAATAGGAGTACATGAATTTGAACAGACAAGTAAATTTAAATATCTAGGCGTTATGATGGAAAAGAGTGGGGAAAGAAAAACTGAAATTGATGAAAAAATTATGGCTGCAAATAGAGCATTTCATGCAAATAAAAATATTTTAAAAAGTAAGATAGTCTCCAAAAATACAAAACTAATTATATATAAGACAATGATAAAGCCGATAATAACTTATGCTACCGAAACAATGACTCTCACAAAAAAAGATGAAGAAGCTCTCAGAATAGCGGAAAGACGAATGATAAGATCAATACTAGGACCGATTAAAGTTGAAGAAGGAATATATAGAGGGAGGATGAACAGCGAAATATTGAAGGACCTAGATGGGGAGGATGTGGTTAGAGAAATAAAGAAGAAAAGGGTGAGGTGGCTAGGACATATATGGAGAACTGGACCATCTTCGGTGTTACGAACGGTGTTACTTTGGCAACCATCGGGTAAAAGAGGACGAGGGCGACCTAGAACAAGATGGCTACAGGAAGTGGAAGACGACCTTCGAAAAGCAGGAGTAAATAAATGGAAGGAGAAAGCTGGACTCAGGAAGATATGGAGGGAGATCACAGATAAAATTGGAGATGAGGACTGATCCACCGCAAAAAATGGATCTAGAAAGCTTCCATAACGGGAGCGGTGCAACCCCATAATGGGGTGTTTTTCACCATTATATATATATGTTTCACCCCACCAAGGATCTTCAGTGCTACTGGTCAACCTAATGTATTATACGGAAAAACTCGTATATATACTGAAAAAGTTGAAGAATAAATAATAACGCTTTTAATGTGACCTAATTATTAATTAGCGTTAGTTAATTAACGTATGTATAGTGGCTTAAAGTAATCCTACAATTATTGTTATCGTTTATAGATACATATCGTAGTTTTAGATCGACAATTTAGCAAATATCTTCACGTTAATAATGATATGTCTATCATAAAATTCTCATTCAATTATTCTTCCACATTAACAATAACTTCCAATAGCTCCTCTTGGGTTACGTATGATCATACATATACGATATCTTTTATTGAACCAACGACGAAGTTTAATGGTCGAAAGTTCTGGGAAACGTGCAAGCCAACAGCACCTTTTTTTGCAGATCCACGAGTTTGAAAATAAATTCATCTAAATATCTTTTGACTTGTGCCTGATAGTGAGATGGGGCACCGTCATATTAAAACCCCTGCAAATTTGTACGGATCTGTAAAGTTGATTCATCAGTTAAAGTTTCATTAAAAATAAATGGTCCAACAAACTGCGAACTAATAATATTACACTGTAAATAGAAGCCGAGTTTAATCTGGGGTCGTCTTTCTTCTATACGGTGAGGATTCTTTGGGCCCGCAAGGGCTCATTATGGTGATTGAACATGCCGCAATTTGTAAAACGTGTTTCGTTAACTTATAAAATCTGTCTCGAAAAGTTATTACATATTTTCATGGTACATAATTACAAAAATTGTTTGACCAACTATTTTTTTTTTATTAGGACGGTACCTATGATAAAATTCTCACTAGTGTGCGAGTCTGTTGTCTATTTCTATTTCATATATTTCATTGAAATCAAATGTTGTTCCTAAATACTTATAGATTTTCACCTGTTATATCCTACTCTCATTTATATTGATAGTTGATGGATGATTTATATCTCTTTGTGTTTTTGGTATTTGCACCACCTTCGTTATTCTGATATTTATCTTCATTCCCTGTACTTCTAATTCTTTATTGTAAACATTTAAATTGTGCTCTAGAGCTTTCTCAAAGCTGACAATCAATGCAATATCGTCCACTAAACGCATTCTGTTGCCGTGTTTCTTTGTAGATTTCTGTATCCGACTTCTGTCTTGATGGTTTTTTTTTCATTACATTTCTTCAATACCTCATCCCCGTATAAAATCGAAAGAAAATTAAATTTTACATCCGTTTATGTAAAAATTGCTATACCTACCGTTCAATTCAAAAAAATCAAGTTATACATGATTTTAGAGTTCGAAAATTACAGATCCCTATTTAACAACGCTGCAATTAAAACCCAACAATTTTAAAATAAAAGACGTGTACTGTTTCATGGTTAAGCGAAAACTGAAAACCGTATCTTACTTTCGTATTTCCTCAGGTATTTCCAAACACCGGAGACACTGCAAATCTCGCAAAACGTCATGTAATTCGGCAATCCCAATGTATCCCTAACGTACTGTTATTTAAATTCAACAAAAACTCCAAAAGTGCAATAATATATAGGATGTTCCATTTAAAGTAATAACGTTAGTATTTATGTCCGCCATTATTGAAATTAATTTTAACATGTGTAGAATATGATTGGAGGCAACATTTATTTAAATTTTTTTTTCAAAAAGACAATGATAAATTGGCTAGGAACGGTTGCGTCTTAGGCTGGACACCCGGTATATGCATACGTTATAAAAATACAAGTATAATAGAGGTAAGTAAGCCTAATATTAACCTAAAAGTACATTCTGAAAAATAAACGAAAAATAATTTTATTATTTGAGCTTTAGATCAAACTTTTTTTGAAAAAAATGAAAAAGCTAATACATTATTTACTTTTCCTATTTCCTACAAATTTTTAATGCAATATTTACAAAGCCCGTTCAATTATAGGATTGTTTATTTGAATATCAAAAGCTCAGTGGCGCTATAATTAACTTTTTATTATTATTGTGGTATCAAAGAAGTAAAATCGCTGTGTGGAAATAATCTCCAGGTAGTTCACAACCCAAACATATCATATTATTCCTTTTTCACTACTAATAAACATCTGTTAACCGTATTAAAATAGATCCAGAGAAGGAAACGTCTGTAATACAACTCCCTTAAAATATAATTGTAACTATATGCGAGCACAATGACATTTCTATTTCAATACCCTGTATACGGCTCACACCCCGCTTTTGCCGCCGGTATTCCTTTTTCGTCGTTAAGCAGCAACAGCAGCAGCGTAGTATATTATACGGCTCCGTTATATAGTTATATAAGTTGCACAATGCGACCCTTAGCTTGTACAGTGAACAGGGGTGGAATTGAACCGCCTCCGTCTTGAGGGGTCGTACATTTTGTGTTCGCCGTATTCTCCCTGCTCAATTTTGTGCATGTCATCGGAGGACGTGACTCAACTTTGAACGCGAATTTTCGAGGAAATTGTTTTATAGCCTCTGGCAACCGCCTTATAGCCGGAATCGATGTGCTCGATGAATATAGAGTAACTACTTCTTTTAAGCTTATAGGATATACGTGAGTACGCCATCAATCAATCAAAATCGATTATGTAGTCTGTGTTGCTAGAGATCAATAATTATAAAAAAAGTATATTCTCACCACTGATTGTGAGAAAAAAGAATAGTACTAACAGGTGAATATTCAGTTCCCCCAGATAAAATTATAGGTACTTACATACGCCACAGATGTTCTAAGTATTTAGTGTAAATAACACAAGATTTCTGAGTTAAAATATTTGCTACAATATCTCGTTCATCTATACCAAATATTCAAATAATATTAATTAATTAATAATATAAGTGGACATTTGCGACAGCAAAGTTGGTAAACTATTTATTCTAGATGAGCTAGTTATTGTAAGTTAACACTTTACTTGTCCCAATAAAATAAGATATTAGCAATTAGTTTATAGTAGCCAAATTATTATTTGCAATAACTTGTAATAGTGTCAATAAAGCCGAATGCTTATGACGAATAGTACTTTTACTACCTATAGATATACAGTGAGTGGCGATAAGTAATCCTTATTGATTCTATTATAATTCTTTGTTAAAAGCTTCAACGTATTCTTCAAGTCCCCAATTGTTTAAGTTATCTATAAATTCCATTGTAGATTTATAGCAAACATTAACACAATTCAACGGTTAAACAATAAAAGACAAAACTGCCAATACCTGTAACGGTGCGAAGCAGATAACATATGTACTAAACGTAGGTACAGAAATGTATGCAAGGCAAAGGCGCGCACGACGCAGAATCTAACGACCCTAACTGAGCGAATGTATTAAACCTCCGAAGTTATGCAAATAAAAATATTTTTGATGTTAATAACTAAATTAATTATCAGAAACACTAGAACTAACTTACTATAATTAAAAATTTACTTATTACCGGTAAAAATAAATGCCAACAATACAAGTTATTTGGAAGATTTTTCTCAGTGCAATAATAAAGTATTTTTATATAATTTTTTTTTTCCGTAGGCGGGTGTAGCCTGAAGAAGGATACTCAGCCAGAAAGACCTATTGTGCCCCCATGTCAATTTTAGCCCTCTCAGTCAGGTTGCATCCTATCAAAAAAGTTAACAATTTGACTGAGAATTAACTTACTGACTGGGGGTGTCTTACGGAGTTTTTCCTTATTCGGATGAAGCCCTAGAGATTTACAGTGTCTTGCACCGGCGAGGTTATTCCAAAAGGAGCAGTGCCTAGCAGCAAGTTAGGATTTGACAAACGTTTTGATGCTGCCATATGAGCTACTAGATGCCGGTTTTGGACCTAAGAATGGCAGCTCGCTGGCGCTCCTTGCCAACTTATGTAATTAATAACGGCTAACTTTAATCAAACCTGAACTCATACCTAATATTTTACAAAATTTTGGACTTATTCGTACAAATAGTGGAAGGAATTTTGGGAAAGCGTTAACTATGTCTTGAAAAACATACACGTGTCCCAATTTACATATTTGACTTTGGAATGGGCTAAATGGTGAGAGATAGGGTATTCGTCAAATGAGATAAAATGTGCATTTTGTTAAAGTCTAACTTACCAAAGCGAACAAAAATTGAAGAAATGTTGCTTATAAAAATAAATTCTGTAGTCTTTACTCATTTCATTTAAGGGAAAGTTCGAGATCAAAAAATGTATTTGTTAGCTGTTTTTAAAGGCATTAAATCAACAATCTCTTTTATAATTAAATGTTTGAAGTCCTACATCCTTTCAATAGCGGAAGTACCTTAAATTAGTTGTTGAAAAGTAGGATGTTGGTACTTGGTGGTCGAAATGTGAAAAATCTGAAGAAAATCTCCAGTATTTAAATGATTGCTTCACCGTTTGAATGGTTTCTAAGGAGATGAAATAGATTTCAGCAATTTCTGAAAGCTCAAGATGTAGAAAACCGCTAGTACTGAAAAGTCATTCCTTCAAGCATCTGTGTTCTCTTTTGTCAAAAACTACTGAACGAATCCAGCAGAGTTTTTTTTTACAGAATTGAAAGGATAGTGGATACACGCTTTCCTGCGAAGTTTCTCTAAAAATATATGGAATCGCAATTATTCGTTTTGTCACAAAACACACTCAACTTTGAGCCATCTCCTCCCCCTCCCGGAACAAGGATGTTTTTTTTCTAATTCTTTAAAATAAGACACAGTAAGAATCATTCAAAAATATTCATAGGTTTCTGAGAAAAAGGAATATAGGCATCAATGTATTCCCAAAGTCGAGCTCACACGTCGTTTACTCTTTCACTAAAAGGATATAGCAAAAAAGGATATAGAATGACGCAGCTACACGATTTCCAGGTGACGTAGGAGACATGCATTTGGCAAGTCCTTCAAGACATTTTCCTTTCAGGAGGTAAAGATGATCAGTAGTGAAATACCTACACATCGAAATCAAAGATTAGAATATGAATATTATATATTTACAACAGATTTTGACAGATCAAAGTTGGATCAAGTTTCAGTTCGAAGAAAAATATTTTATTACAGTGTAATAATGCTTCTATACGCATTTGCAATCCAAGTTCATTGATATGTTAACAAAAGGACAGGGAAAATTGCTGGGGATTCGGTTTTGTCAAAAATTGAAGTGTATGCGAGGTTGCATACTCATTGTACAGCTAATATTTTAAGATTGTTAATAAAGTATAGTAAGTTGTTTTGTAAAATTCGAAATGTATTTTTCCCATGAAGTACACACACCTACCTTTATTTTAGAATGAATGTAAGGCGATTCCATAATTTTGCAATAATTATTTTTTTTCAATTTAGTTTAATCATTTCATAATTCCATTTGATGACACGGCCATTGACATATATTAAACATCCAATATTCTCCTCACATAGGTGAAATTAATGGACTTTTCTGAGCAGTTTTCAGCCCTTGCGAAGGTAATCGCTATCGATGTCTGTTAGAAAATTTTAATTCGAAAACATTCACTAACCAACCCCCGTGCGAGACGGACGTGTCTCGAGTAATTTTTATAAATTGTAACGGCTATTTAAAAAAAAATCCTATTTATTCCAAATTTAAATCTAAAAATGATGGTTAATTGCTAAACAAAGTTTATCACATTAATTTTACCCAAATTTTACCTACATAATTGTTGGGTAACTTTTCTCCAACGACAATTTTCCCGAGATAAGTTCCTGTCCTGAGCCATTCTTCGTAATTAGAAGTACGAGAGCCGCCCTGGCCAAACCTGTTGCTCTAATGCTTGCCGAATTTCTCCTTCCAAAAGCATTCTGCGCCCACATGAACCTAAAAAATAAACGTATTATTTTCATTCGCATCTACATTTTAAAATACTTATAAGAAATTTTATTTTAATACGTTCGAGAAATTTGTTTGGTTAGGAATTTTATGTAACCGCCGACCAGTTTGCGACCACTGATGGAAAACTTTATAAGGTGGCAGTTCTAATTTTATTAGTTACTATGTATTCAGAGCACAAACCGAATACCCAGTAATTTTTACCATCAAATGTTGCACATACTGTTTTGCCAGTCTTTTGAGTATAGGATGTCCCGATGACGCGGGAATTTTGAAAGTTAATTTTAATCGTATTTATTTCCTAGGTTAAATTTATACATATTGCAAAACTTGGAATTACTAACAAAAAACGTTATTGTTATTTAATAAACGAACTCATTTGATTTACCTGAGATATTTACTTTCTTATCTGCGTTGTTTTACACGATTTCACATTTTGAACCTCTTATAAAAAAGTTAATCAACAACCTTGATACTGGTTATATGAGGATCTCATGTACATTAGTTGACTTAAACTAAACGCTTTAATTGTGAATATCGGAGTAGAGGACAATAAGCAGCATTCCTCCATAGCGTCCGTGGGGTACTGAATAAAAGGGTAGCTAACCGTAATTCTTTTAATGCTAGCGCGTCCTCTAGACTGTTGCAGTCAGAAATTCTCACCATGTATGTCATCTGGCATTTGAGAGGGCATACTTATGATTAAAATGTACTAAAATAGATGACACTGGGATGAGTAAAATTAGATTTTAATAATTTAATAAAAAATATTTTTTTTTTATCCAGGCTGTGTGCTACCTTGTGGCATTACAATTAATTTCTTTTATTTTTATCATCCGTACAAATCTTTGGCCTATTCTCAGATATAGATAACCAACGAGAGGTCTTCGAGAATAATGAGATGGTATAGATAATTCATACGGCAATTTTATTCAAGAAATGTCTTGGAATAAAACAAATAAAAACTAAAAAACCACTAGTTGCGAAGACATTGTGGTAAGAGGAAAACAATGGATAAAGAATATTGATGTATCTATAGTCAATATCGATCCTCGTACATTCTTATTCATGAGAGTATAATCTGTTCATCTATCTATTCGACATCAGTAATCGAAATTCGTACGGGGTACATAAACAGGTTTGCGATGCGATTTGAAAGTAGCATTTAACGAATGGTGTTTTCCCGTTGCTGTCGGTGTAGTGGCCAGTTCATGGAAGTAATTGGATTTGACGGGCATTTAAACGACGTTACATTTCTATTGCGCGAATAATCGGGCGAAATTCACACAATCGTCGTTTCGCTGATGACAGGGAAATGACACACAACGAACGAATTGTCGCCGTTCCGAATCACTCTCATCAGTGCTTTTAAATACGTTCACTTTATTCTGGCTGCGCGAATTTGCGGCTAGATTGTCTGCAAGCATGTATATGTGCAAAATTACGGAACGTTATGTGAGTTGGTCGCTTTTCCAACAGAATAAATACGCATTTCTTTGTGATATTCTCTATTGTGATTATTATTGTTATAGTTGTAAACAGCTTATTGCAAATGCTAGTAATAATGTTTCGCTGTTATATGGATGATATGATATGATATGATATGGATACCTATATTGTCTACAATTAAAAACACACTACAGTAAAATATTTGGAAAATGATGTCTATTAGATATACAAAAAGCGTTTGATAGCATCCCAAGAAAAGAAGTGTGGAATAGCCTTAATAGAAGAGGAGTAAGCGAAACATTGAGAGAAGCCATAGCAACCGTATATAAGAAGACCAGGAATTACGTGAGAACAGGAAACATGAAGTCAGAAGAATTTTTAACCAAGGAGGGTTTAAGACAAGGAGGGCTTCTGAGTCCAATGCTTTTTAACGTAATACTTAATGATACTCTAAAGGAAATCAACGCGCTAACGAAAAAACTGCAAGTAGGATACATAAATATGCTAGTAGTGGAAATAGCAGAAAGTGCCTTCACTGACGATCTGATAATTTACGCAAAAAATGAAAAAGATCTGCAAATGCATCTGAACCTTTGGAATACAGCATTAAAAAAGAGAAATTTGAAAATAAACATAGATAAAACGAAAGTGATGGCAATAGGTGAAGACGATGCAAGAGTAAAATTTGAAATTGATGGAAAACAAATAGAACAAATAGGGACATTTAAGTATTTAGACGTGAACATATACAAAAATGGAAAAGAAGACATGGAAATAAACTACAGATTAGAAAACACCACAAAGTTGTTCTATGCACTAAACAGCACATTGATAAGAAAGGAAGAAATATCAAATAAAACAAAATTTAAGTGTGTTTAAACCAATTCTAACATATGGGTGCGAAAGCTGGATCTTAAATAACAGGATGAAGAGCATAGAGATGAAATACCTGAAAGCAGTGAAGAGAGTTACTAGTAGGGATAGACTGCGAAATGAAGAAATGAGAGAACAGCTGAAAGTAGAACCTATCCTGGAAACTATCGGGAAAAACAGTTAAGATGGTTTGGACATGTGGTGCGATTGGAGGAGGAGAGACAAACAAAAAGGGTATGGTTAGCAAAAACAACACAAAAGAAACCAAGGAGAAAACTGCGGAAATCATGGGATAGTGTCATAGTAGACAATCTCAAGAAAGGTGGAGTCCAATGGAATGAATGGACGAAAATGGCGAAAAACAAGAAAGCTTGGGCAACATTATCCATAGGAAGTGACAATAGTGACTAAAGAAATTGTGACTAGAAATATCTTAACACCCTAAGGGGTTATGTTTATTTATAAAAAAAAATTGCCTATTCGTTAGCAAGCGCCTGGATTACTATTTTGACAGGCGATTTGGTGCTCTTAGAAGTGTCCTGTGCCACCTATCAGGTAGAAGGTCACTTTTCACAGTATTCTTTCACTTATCAAAGAGGTCGCTGAGTGGATAAAAACTGCTATATTAGTGTATTTTATTTTTATTGAAAAAAAAGAAAAAGAAAAAATTTGTATACGGACAATGTACAAATAAATTGAAAACCTGAATTTAATATTAATATGTAATTGTACTGAACTAAACAAAATTAAAATTTTGAAATCCCGGGCATTTTGTTCTGAAAAACAGAGCAATATATTTGTTTTTATTTTTCATAAAAACAATAAGTACGTCTAATAAATAAAACTCGAATTCGTGGAACAGGGCTTCTTTAAGATTAAGAATTATTAAATATTATTAAAATTATTTGTCCATTCTCAAAACGTTTCAAAATTTGTACATCTTCTTCAGTTGATTCATACTGTGGTCAACTAAAAAAGACTTAAAAAAATGTTGAAATGTGTTGAGAATAAATAAATAAATGGTTATTCTTAAGGAAACCTTAACCCCCAAATTCCAGTTTTATTTAAGATTGAAAAGGCTTCCAATTGTGAAAATATTGAGAAGTATGTCTAATAAAGAATTATCTCAGGAATCTGTCTCCGTTTTAATTAAATTGAATATTTACCTATATATTGTTACGGTACATAGGATGAACCATAGTAGATGTAATTATTATTTTATGTACACACCTGTTTATAAGTCCAGTATATACTGGGGTTTAATCAATTCGCATTGTGGTCGTGGCAATTAAATATATGTATAAATTTATCGTCTGGTAACTGTACGATACTCCAGTATCCTAAGTTTCGACTTTACTTAAAAAGGATGGAGATTCAATGTAATTTGTATGAAATAAATGAGTTGAGCCCATGAAGACAGAGGGTTATTGATAAAAACTTTCTTTGAAAACGTTTATTTTTCGTCAACTCTAATGAATTAAATTATATTTCTGTAATATATACAAACATCGAAGGGGAATTCCTTTGTGAATTGATGTATCTATCAGGGGCCCAATGGAAAGAAATGTCAAGATTTTACAACATTAGAAGAAATTTGCTGTGTTAACATACCTTTGATATTTTTCTTTTGTGGAATTATGCATGTCTCTGATGTATTTATATAGAACCAATGACAGATAAGGTTTAGTGGAATAAATGGTGGGGTAAAATTCGTTTCAAAGGTTTTAATATTATGGTAACTTTGATATTTCATGTTTTCAGGACAAAACATTTAATAATTCTATACAGTAACTCATTATACCAAACGTATAAGAGATTTTATTTTGAATTTACAGAGTTTTTCACTATGATTGCATAGATTTATTCCTTATAGCAATAACAACGTTCATTTGGAGGAAACATACTTCAGTGTAGATATTTATATTATTTGTTCTAAGAGTATATTGTGTTTGCAGAGAATTTATTCTTATGTTTTAACCAACAAGATTTAGTTTATTAAATATACAAAAATATTCAGATTGATAATAGATTTTTTTTAGTGTGTGAGAGGCGAAATATTAAATAGAAAATTAGGGTGTTAAAGAATTTAAGAATGGAATATATGTACGTAACCAGTTAAAATGTATTTAAATATCTAATTCATTGAGTAATTAATATTAATTTTACAATTTTAATTATTACTAACAATATTACTTTATTTTCTATTAGATAAATTGGTATAAGACAAATCAATACGTTTCAAATTAAATATCCTAGCAAATAAGCGAAAAGTTTGTTTTAATTCTAGTAGGGAGGGTGGGGCAAGATGGGGCCACGAGGCATGATGGGCACATCGTCTTATCTACAAAACGGCAGTAAGCATCTTTCAAATAATAGCAGTCCTAATATTGACAAGTGCTGTTTTATGTTTGTTGTAATGTAGGAAACTTTACTAGTTGTAATAACAAAGTTATTGCTGTTTGTGCGTGAACTTTGCAATTTCCAGAATTTCGTTATTATTTTGATGGTGAGTTCAACGGCCAGTATCGGAGGCATAAGTAAAATATTTACAACTACACTTTTTTGTGCTTATTAATTGACATGTGTTGCATGTATTTTCTATAGTGTGTTATTTGTTTATTTCAAATATTTAATATGTTATTATAACATAACCAGCAAATGTCCCAAAGAGGCAAGATGGCGCTATTGGTATGGGGCAACATGGGGACATCATTATCTCACTCTTCAGTCTGATCCGTTATGCCTGGATATGCCATTATGCTTTCTCGAAGACATAATGCCTATTTCTCATGTTAGGAATAAAGTACAGGTTCAATCAAAACGTAACAAGGGAAAGACAACCATCCTTACAAGCACTACGTATAAAAATCTGCTACAAGAAAATAGAAGTCTGGGGAATCCCTAAGGCAACTAGAAGTGCTGAGGGAGAGTTAAAGGAAAAAAAAATGACAAAGAAAATTTTTTTTAGAAAATGCCAAGGAAATAATCAAGTTCTTCTGTTGAGGAAGATGACGCTCAATGTTAGTATTGTAAGTATTGATACAATGCTATCGATGGCGAGGTTGGGTACATGGAGGCTGTGCGAATAACGTGGATGAGTTCGTCTTCTATTGTCTCAATTGTGAAGATTAAGTTTAATATTCTTATCGTTATTGTATTTTTTTTTTTTTATTTTAAGTAGTTCCGCTTTAAGGAGTTTAAGCTTTGTTCCTGCATGTTTTTAAGAATATTTTAAGAATCTATTTTTTTTTTTACCTATTACCTAGATTTATGGTACGACCCATTCTTAACTCACCTGGAACCCCATCTAAGATGGTATATTTACATATTTCTTTTCAAAATTTTCTCACAACATCAAGAGTACCCATCGAAAAATTGTAAATTCATCCATCAGCAGATAAATGTTTAAAGATTACAACAAACGTACTTAGAACCTTGTATATCAATTTGCAATCCTGATGCAGTGTTCTAAAGCTTAATGTTCCCATCTTCCCCACCTTCCCCTACTTATTTTTCTTTAGATTCCCTAGAATTTTTATTTCCCCAGATCCTAGAATTCTATGTATATCTGTAGCGTCTATAAGATTAATAGTAAGGTTGTAAGCATTTGTTATGGATGCTTACAGCCTTGCAGATACCTTTAATAATAATAATAATAATAATAACAATAATGTTTATTGATGTCCAACAGGTACAGACCCAAAGAGGACACAAAATAAAGTAATGCATTGCAAAATTCAGTTACAAAAAGACAAAATAATTATTTTACAATGTGAAATGTTGTGCAGATTATATACACATGTATATATACATATCTATATTTTTAATGAAACACATCACAACTGGTATTGCCAAGCTTGACCATCACTGAAATAGGTGACCGTTTCATCAAATTTGTTCTGGCTTGAGGTGGTTTAAAGCTGTATCCGCCCCTGGTGTTTAAGCGTGGGACGAGAAATGTGATATTTTCCAGAAGATATGGACAATCGATCTTATTCTGAAGTAAGTTTATTAAAAATTTCCTACATTGTGCATCACGACGCTCCGATAAGGATACCATACCATGGCGCTCCAATAGGTCCACTTGAGGTATACCAATTTCTGGATACATTCTGTCCAACTTAAAAGATAAGAATTTAAGAAACTTGCGGTGAATGCGATCTAGTTGCAAAGATTCACACGCATAAAATGGGGTACCAAACTAATGGCGCATATTCCAGTTTGCTAAGGACATAGGTATTATATAAAGTGTTAATGACTTCTATGTCAGTAAAGTAACGCGATACACGCATCAGGAAGCCAAGGGAGCTGAATGCATTTTTACATACAGATATAATTTGGGGTTTAAAGGTAAGACCGGCATCAAAGAGAACACCAAGATCTTTACATTCTGTCTTCCTCTCTAAAGAAATATCGTTGATTGTGTAGTCCACAGTGATCGGGTTATCGAGACGTGCGTATGAAATAACACAACACTTCTTAACATTAATATTGAGGCTGTTGGATGTACACCAGTTAACGAGTTTATTTAAATTTTCCTGTAGCATGATGGTATCTCTACTAGATGAAAGTTTCGTATATAATTTAATATCATCAGCATAGGCTAGTACAGGATAGTTAAGACATGTTAAGAGGTCGTTTATAAAAAGATTGAATAGGAGAGGGCCTAGGTTTGAGCCCTTGTGGCACACCAGTATGTAAAATGTATTCCGTAGATACAAATCCGTTGTAAGATACATAACACTCGCGATCACTTAGATAGGAGCTCAATAAATGAATAGCTGATGGAACAAAACCAAAACCTTTACAGACACTACAGGTCTTTGTGGAATTGCACCATAATTCTTAAACGATTTTTAACCCTTAAATATAGAGAGAGGGGTGGCATCAAATTGAATATTTTTTAAAAATATTAGTTTGTAACCAAATATACGTAGTACGAAAATTCTCTAATAACAATAAACTATCAATTTATCAATACTACTATCCATTCTAAATTATAGTAGAATAGAGGGAGCCGATGAAAATATTCGCTTACCGATTCCGTAAACTACCTAACAGTAACATCAGTACGCAGTATCGATTCTCAATAAACAGTGTTTTATTAGAAATTTTAGGGTGCGTTAACGTGTTGATAGCGGATTAGATTGCTCGTGACAGACGCGTTTTCATTCATCCCTCGAAGGCATCGCCACCAACTACCCTCGCCCTATAGAGTATAATACATATTCAGCGTAGTCGGCGAGGTCCACATAAAAAAAGCTCTCCGACCCTTAAACAACGGGCCACCCCTGCAGCGTAGGATGATGTGCTACTATATATACACGAGTATTCGGGAGGGTAACGTCGCTCGACACAAAGCCTCCACTAACACCAGCAGCCGGCGCAGCAGCCATCTTGTTAGCACACGTTGTACAATGCGTGAAATGAAATGGAAGATGGGCGGAATTATTGTGCGAGGGAACGGGGCACGAGGCGTTTCGGGGCGAGGAGGGTTTAGTTTCAATCTCGTATACTTATCACGTTATGTCCCCTCTCGGCTATGGTGATGATGATGATGACGGCGACGCGACGTGGAGAGGTCGGCTTGCGACGTCGTAGTTTGGGTGGCGAGGCTGCATGCGAAACCGAACATTGAACGGTGGTTCCGAGACGGATGCTACCGCCGATAAGGGCGAAGATGGTGACGGTGATTATGCATAATCGAGACGGGTGCACAATTGAAATGGAAAGCGGATACTGGCGAGGTGGTGTCCAGAATTTTAATGAGTAATGTAAGCTTGCACGTCGCTAGACTATAGAATAAATTATCATTCTGGTACAAGTCCTTCTTGGTAGAAAAAAAAACTGTCGTAGAATTTAAAATTTACCACAAATAAACACAACAAAACAAAATCTCGAGCGAATGCGCTAAATAAAACGCTCTGTGTGAGTTTTCAGTATATAGACAGGTTTTATTTGGGTTTTTGGCGGTAACACATGAGTATGAAAAGGAAATGGGCTTTATTGGAATCAAACGAACATAATGTGATATAATTTAAAAATCTCATAAACACTTTAATTCAAAACGTCAAGTTGTTTCACAATTGTTAATACAAAAGATCCATATCAAGGAAAACAGGTAGTAAATAATTTACATTTCGATAAAATCATGTTTCAAAAAGAATAAACTCTATCCAGCAAAAATATAAATCATTTAAATAATTAAAACAAGCATTTTTATTGTAAAATATATTTATTTAATTCCGAAATCATCAAAATTTTTCTTTAAATAAAATCTAATTTAATAAAAATTACATCTGTCAAACTATTGACATCCATCGGTAAAAACAGAAAATTTTAACTCTTCAAAAGAAATCTAAAATCAGTTGTCAAAATAAATAATTGAATTTTTAATTGATTTTCAATCAAAAATCACATACAAAATATAAAAGAAACACCCAGTATTTGAATGAGAAATAATTTTTATATTAAATGTCAAAACAATGGATACCAAAAAGTACCTTTAAGTTGGGAAGATTCAACGCCAACGGAGCGGTTTACGAATGTTTGACGTCCGACAAATGTCGTAATATTCGGGTAATACGAAGATTTTGAAAAGCCATGACCTGAAAAAAAAGGTTTGTTTTAGAAAAAAAAAAATTGAAGGGGAGACACGTGGATAAGAGAAGAAAAAGGGTGTATGTTTGAAATTAGTCCCAGAAAAATAAATTTGAAAGAAACTAAAAAAAGAGAAAATGTTTCCAACGGTAGTACTGTTTAATACTTAAAGTGAACATTTAAAAACAAGAATATAACTTACCGAGCGTATTGAGACGAAAACTAAATTCAAAACATTCCTAAGAACGAAAATCATCCAGCCAGACATTTTTCAACTCTTGGAAAGCGTAGAGAGAAGCTGGGAGGTGTCATGAGCATTTCAAAGTGATCAGAAAACAGGATATTCTGAAGTTTCCACCGTCAACAAAGAGGAAGTCCACGGAATAAACATGCCTGTACCTTTCATTTTATGACACACGTGTTAAAAAGAGCTCAGAATTTATACCTAAAACGATATAAAACAGTTAAAGAACGATATAATAATAATCGGATCCATTTCAATAGATAAAAAAATACCAAATTGATCTATATTACTTACAATAGTTTAGTTATCCGTTAATGCATTTAAAAATTCGTATTTATCATTAATCTTTAAAAAAAAAACGATTGTAGCATGACTTTAAAAATCTTTTAAAAATCTGGAACCTAATGTGTTGTTTTGTTAAAAGTTCAGAATCTAATCAGCATTCTAAGCAATTTTAAACAGTTAGAACTGAGTTTAAAGGTTAACTTGTAACCAGAATTTTGTAAAAGAGTTAAAATATCTGTTAATATCCAGTTTTCATTTAAAAGTTGCATTTAATGATCCACATTTATTTGATTTAGAATATACGAGTTAAAATTTACCTGAGAATAACTTCATTACACAACACTTTATGTCAACCATCATTTAATTTGGCGGCAAATACTTACCTCGTCCAAACAGATAAACAGGAACTTGTACAGTTTACACAGTGGTCACACTGTCGAAAAGTCACAATTTGAAAAGGCGCCAAATAAGTTAGAACTTGAATACAGTCAAGGTAAGGGATCCTATTCAGATATCGGGCTTTCGAATCCTTTAACGACCCTGAGATTAAAAAAAATATTGACAATTTTAATCAATCGATTCATTTAAGTACAGTAGACTCCCGATTATCCGAATCCCGATTTACCGAAACGCCGCCTTATCCGAAACAAACGGAAATTTTGAATCCGCCGTTTTAACCGAAACAAGTCTAGATGAAACTTCCGATTATTCGAACTTTGCACGTGTACTTCTTAGAATTAATAAAAATCTGGTTTTCACCGGAATTTACTTCTGAATCGCATTTCATTTGTAACAAAAACGCATTTTAGAGTTTATTTATATAGTTTTAAATTGACATCACCATGAGCAACACAATAAATTATGGCGTAGGTAAAAGCACTGTTTCCGAATGCAGAAAAAAAATCGACAGAAAATTGAATAATGGTGTAGTGTGTTAACATCTCCTGCACCACAGCGAAAATCTATGAAAAAGGGCGAATACACTAAAATTGACAAGACATTGTATTTATGGTTTACACAACAACGCGTCCGCGGTATTCCATTTTCGGGCCCTCCTGATATATTTACAGCAAGTGACGGTTGGTTATCGAAGTGGAAAACGCGCCATGGGATACATCAACTAAATATTTGTGGCGAAAAATTATTTACAAGCTAGAGTTAAAAATTTCAAACAAAAATTTATAAACAAATTATGGAAGAAGAGGAATATACGCAAGATTAAATTTATAACTGCGACGAAACTGGTCTATATTATAAGATGTTGTCATCAAAAACTTTAGCTGGAAAAGATGAGGATGCTGCAGCCGGTTAAGAAAAAATAAGGCCCGGGTAACAATTCTTGCTTGTGGTACTTTTTCAGGACGGCATAAGCTGCGATTGATGTGCATTGGCCAATTCGCAAAGTCAAGAGCTTTTAAAAATGTGCTGGCAAATGATTTACCAGTTTATTACCGAAATCAAAGAAGTGCTTGGATGGACTCAACATTATTCAAAAACTATATAAGACTTTTTTCCTGGAGTTCAGAGGTTCTTAAGAAAAAGTGGTTAACCTAGAAAAGCTCTTCTGTTAATAGACAATGCACCATCTCACGAAACTAAGGATGAATTAGGAAGTGAAAATATCAAAGTTATGTTTTTACCACCGAATGTAACTTGGTTAATGCAGTCTATAGATCAGGGTGTATTTGAAAATTTCAAAAGGCATTATCTACGAAACTTACTACATCCAATTCTGGGAAGAGTAGGCAATGGTGAAGAACTCGTGGATTGTTTAAAGGAAAAAAAAATTGAAAGGCGTAGTTTATTGGGCAGCAGATGCATGGAGCAAAGTGAAAAGTTCAACCTTACAAAAGTCTTGGGCAAAAATAATACACCACGAAGAAACGACCCCCAGAAAATAAAGATGAGGAAGCGGAAGTTTCGCTCCATGAAATGATGAGAAATGTAGGTGGATGTGAAGATATTAGCCGAGAAGAAGTTGAGGAGTGGATAACATTTGACAACAAAGAACAAGAGGAACTAACTGATGTTGACCTTATTGAACTTGTTAATACAAGAGATCATCATTCCTCCCGTTCTTTCTTCATCATTACAGAAAGTAATGACGAAGAAGGAACAAAAATTTCACTGCGAAAGCGTTTGATGCGTTAAACACAGCATCATTATACGTAGAGTAACAGCCTAATGCCACACTATTCTGCCGGTCCCGGCTGTTTCGGATAATCGAGAGCCTACTGTATTTATTATTTTTTATTATTACAATAACTACGAAACGCCGCGCCGTCCACAAGCATGGTCAGTAACTATTGATAGGGAAGAAATTAAAAGAAATTCAACTTCAGTTTGTTGAATTAATGTTAGCAATGATTGCTGATGCTGCAAAAAAACCTAAAGTGCAAAATGTCTCTAACTATAAACCTTTCAAAATATGATACCGTGGCAGATAAGAATTTTAGGAAGATTTCCGATTGCTTTTAATAGGTTCTTTATAATTTCTCGCGTTTACCCCACCATAATGATGATTTTTCCACTTGTCGTGCTAATATTTCACAATTGCAGTTACTCACCAGTGCCAAAACGTCCTCTTTATGCTCTTCAAAACGTAAGTAATAAGTTTTGATTTTTAATTAAATTTATCAGGTTTGATTAAAATATTTGTGAAGTACTTATGTATAATTTCCTGGGTGTCAAATAGTGTTGTGATGAACGTATCTTTCATTCATATGTATAGCTGTGCGTGAATATTGCAATGTGAAGCGAACGAATGAAGTGAAGCCTATTCTCAAAGTTGCCTTCACGGCGTGAACATATAGTGTAGGTAACGATGCCTTCACCGTCATTCGACGTAAATATTAGGTAGTGCGTGCGCAATGCATATAGTCACTTGAGAATAAGTCTCGTTTCACTCTTTCGTCGGTTTAAACTGCATATTCACGTGTGAAGGCAATATGAGAAATTTGCTTCATGCACAACTCTTCATTCACTCACGTAAAGAATGAAATATACTGCTTGAAGTCCTGCTATGATACGAAGGATCTGCGGTGAATGACGGCGAAAGCTTCGTTCGCAACGCTAGTGTCAAACTACTGATTGAGTTAAATAATCAGTTCACTTTGAGGGTTCTTGGAACATCAAACTTGGAAGGAAATATGTCACCTAGATGATTCCACAAAGGTACTAAACTTTTGATTATGCAATAGGCACTTTGTTGGTTCGTAATACAATAATCGTTAATATAATAAACTTCTTTAAATGTTAATAAGTAATGAATTATCTCTATTGTCACCCTCTTATGAGAAAGAACAACATTATAAAAATTCATCTCTGAATTCATGTCTTTCACCAATAATTGATCATGATTACTGCTGGTCGATTACATCAGATTCTTCATCTTGATCATTCACAGTTTTGATTAATCTCCCATATATTGAAGGTTTGTCTAAACTAAAATTAATATCTCTTTAATGAGTTGTTTTACAAACGATCCAAAAATTAATTTTCTGAAAGTAACGATAGTGTAATATGACAACATAATTAACTGACTGCACCAACCCATGAATATCTTTGTATAGTATATATATTATATAAAAATGCTAGATTGTCATGATTTTTTAAAAGTCTTAAGAAGTTAATTTAACTCGATTTCACTCTCTTAGTCACTTATTATCGTTTAATGTTTTTAGTAAAAAATATCTACGGCTTTTAACGGATCATATTAAACATCAATTTGTGCTATCATAATCCCAGCTTTCGATAAAATTCGTGTGCATAGTATATCTTTCCATTAAGAGATTGTTGAAACAGAGTTCAAATACCAACAACACCCAAACAGAACGCGTTATTTGACAATACACAATACATTTTTCAAAACGATGAAAGTGAATCTTTATTATATCTAACACAGAACGTGGTGGATCTGTCGCATTGGTTTTCAACGGTAATTCGAAACCGAAACGAAATGCACACAGACACTGCCAGTGTGGAAAACGTTAACACAACACCATTGTACGGGTAGCAGATTCTCTGGTGTGATAAATGCGTCGACAGTCCTTTTTGTCCAATCCCATTCGGTATTGTGGACGCGTTATTTCGTCTTTCTACCCTCATAATGCTTTATAAAATGTTATCTTGATACGAACCCCGGCTTTGTGTAATTATACAATGTGGTCGCGTTATCTTCTTGTATCGTATAGCCCCTGGATTTAAATGACATTTCATGATTTGGAAATCTCGTCAATTTAATTTATTTATTATGTTTTTTGTGAGCTTAAGATCTTTTCCTAACAAACATAACCTTTTCGTTAAATAGCTAAGTTGTCTTATCAATTAGGTAATGTTATTAAACTGAAAATATCAAAGCTAGGCACTACTTATGTCTGTATATATACAAAGTGTGTAGACATTCATCAAAAAGCTGCACTTGGCGACCATCTTTGCTAAATTGTTAGTCGTTTATCTTAATTGAAAAATCATCTATCTTATATCTTGGGCCTGTCTACACGACACTGAACCAAAAATGGGTCCTGAAACAATGAAAGACGTCAACAAATTAACGTTGAAAAATGGAAATGTGGAATGACATCATATCTAAATATACTTCAATTCTCATATCATAAAAGTTTAAATGTAATTATAATTTATTATAACATAACTAAATAATTGTTCATTACAGATTAATTTTCATTGTGTTAATTTCATTTGAAAAAACAAGATGTATACATCTGCGAAACATCTGAAATAATAAACTTCAAAATTATTTAGATCATTTTATTCCATTGCCCACAATACCAAGACAACGTAAAATTAAATTATCAATCCAAAACGGAAAAGAAAACAGTTTGAAGAATCATAAAAATAATGGTATATATTCCTTGATATTTATATTATTAACAAAATTATTTATTAAAGGAATGAAAATATAGTTACCATAACAAATAATTATTATTATTCATGCGCTAATAAACAATAATTTTTTATAATAACGAAAAGTAATTTATTCTACTAATGAATCTTGTTATTGTAAATAATATTTTATCTTAACAATGACGGATTTCATTCTGTCGATGAAAATTCACTCAATGAATGTAGATTATCGATATCATGTCCAGTATTTTTATCAGTGAAGTCTGGATTCTGGATTGTTGGTTGGGAAGGGTGGCTAGCCACGCGCACTTAGGGCCCATTGTGCTACCTTCCCTAGGCGGCGTCACTCACCCGCAGCCTACTCGAGCCAACCCAAACGAAGGATGAACTCGAGCAGCGCAGCATGCGAGGTGCCACCAAAGCTGGCCATACTGGGCCAGAACTCCCCCAGGATGGAATCTCTAAGTTGGGCAAGCGCCGGACAGTCACATAAGATGTGCTCCGGTGTCTCGTCCTCTAGGTAACATGCACGGCAGAGTGGGCTGCTAGTCAGTCCCATGCGGTGCATGCGTTTATTAAGTTTGCAGTGGCCAGTCAATAGCCCTACAACTTGACGTAGTTTACTGCGAGAAAGCTGCAGACAGTATCTCGCTGTCCTAGGCGACAGCCTGGGTATGGCTTTGCGCGCCTGACAGCAGGTGGTTATGCATGCCCATCTCTCTTCGTGTAGAGTAGTGGTCCACTGTTTATTAGGTATTGAGTGTAGCCGAAGAAATGGGAAGAACAGGCTCCGGTCCCACGTAAGGAGAACACGAACCCCGTCTCGCCAACCTATCGGCAGCCTCGTTTCCCAGATTACCTTTATGACCTTTGACCCATCTGAGTACCAAGTCATTATCAATGGCGATCGCTTCCAAGGCACTATGACACTGAAGTACTAGGCCCGAAGCGATCTTATAACTACTAAGGGCTTTAAGGGCAGCTTGATATCAGTGAAGTCTCAAAAGTTTGAATATTCAGTTAGTTAATATTCATTTTTATCTAACTCTACCTACTAAAAGAAGCAGGAGGGTGAAGTAGCGTGATATTATATAGATAAGTTTTTCTTTTCGTCTCATAATATCGTTTTAACATTTCTTCTGCTAACATGTTTTCACCGGAAGTATGTATGGGAATATAGTAGAGTGAACAGTATTTAAGATAGCGTTGTAAATACTCGAATTAATTCGACTTGTCAAATTTAATTGTGTTATCCTTACTTTTTTACTTACAGCAAATGTCTTTCGAAGATTGGAATGTTGGAAGACCAAGGCAAAGACGCACTGTACAAGTACAAGAGCAAATTTTAGACTTAAACGGAATCTCCCCAATTAGCACTACAAACTAGAAAATTCAAGTAATTTTTCTTGGTAAATATCAGTTTTTTTGATAATTTTCCGCACTGAATGGATGTAAATGTACAGAAACTTAAAGAAAATGTCAAGATGTTAGAAATTTTGCCATAATATAGGTATTTTACGTGAATATTATAGGAGAATTCTGTTTCTTAGAAGAAAATCTAGCATTGTAATATTACCAAGGAAAATATTAATATCATTTAAGAAAACTTAAAATTTCTCACAATTTGGAAAACTACAGTCATAAATATAGTAATTTTCAAGTGATAAGAAAATAAGCAAGGTGTGCATGGTAAAAATCACTTTTTTGGATAACTTTCCGCATTCAATGGGAGTAAATCTACAAAATGTTTCACGTGAATATTAATGGAAAAACTTTTGTTTCTTAGAAAAAAAAAACTTTAACATTGTAGTATTATTAAAAAAAATATTAATATCTCTCAGAATAAAATCTTTTATTCAAATAAATTATCTAAACAACAAAACAATATTTTTTGGATATATATCAAGCACTTACGATTTTCTCAAAGAAACTATTTATTTTGTTGCAAAGTCAGTTCAATTACAAATAAATTAGTAGTAGATTTACGTCAAAATTGTATTACAAAACTGTAAATCATCACGTCATGATGTTCTAAACATATAATAGCAACGTTTTCTAGTCTATAGCAGTAAATACGTTAAACATATTCTACAAGTACAAAAATTGCCGTGAAGATGGCGGTTTTTCCTATTTCACTACACTAACTTTCCATACTCGATATAATTTCTTATAAATTGTTATCACAGCAGTTTTCCCATTGCATACGGTGTTCCTTGATTATTGCGAATTAATTAACCGTCAATGTGGAGAGGCAACGGGTAACACGTGCAGTGGTTTTGGGTAAGCATTAAGAATGTTCATATTTTGTTTATCTTTAATGCATTAAATCCTAATTAAATACACTCTACCAGGGCATTTTCATTTCGAAGATATTTTCCTTTTTCAAAACAAATCAGAAACATTGAACTTTTCTTTGTAATTTTACTTTTAAACAAGTAAAATTTCTATGGAAATTACCACTACTTTAGAAATTTTAGTTGTGAGTATTCCAGGCTGCATGAAAGAACCTTGGAAAAATTTACCTGCATTTTGAAATTTTACTATGAATATTCCAGGACACATGAAGAAACCTTCGAAAAATTACTTATAGTTAACAATATTACTTCTAAAATACCTGATACCTGTACGGTTCGTACCGGAATCTTACCAAAATTTTTTTTAGTGTACAGACAGTTAGCTGTTGCAGTGATTGAGATATTCACTGCAACATCTTGCAATATTGAAATAAAGGTGTGTGTGGGATCTCACGCAAATTTTCGAAATTATTTACTGAAAAACATATTTGACTTTACATAGTTTTTGAGTTTTTAAAGTTATTTGGCCAAATGAATTTTGTATCTATTCACTGCTGTTCCTTAATCAAATGTACTCCAGTGCCCCTTCTGGAAGTCGTGATTCGAAGTTGCATGGAATTCAGAACCATATATTTGGTTTTTATAATAGAAGATACGAGTTGATTTAATTCATTTTTGTTAGAATTTTAAGGACGAAGTTGGTATTTTATTAAAAGTGTATATTTTAGAATATTTATTGCTGTCGAAACTTGTTTATATCCTTTTTTATTCTAATTCTGATCCAAGGTGCCTAATTTATACTTCTTTTTACAAATTTAGTTTTAATTTTAATGGTACCAAATATAAATCAATTTTTTAGCAAAAAATATATTATTTTATAATAAAATGTGCTTCATATGTTTATTTGGAATTATAAATGTTGTGTAAATTATTTATTCTATTTAATTATTAAATCTACATATTCGCCAGCACTAGCTTGCTACAACTCCAAATATCTATATATTTGCAGGTGCATGTAAAAACCTTAAGTCTTTAAATTAAAACAGTTTTCCTAAGGAAGGAGAGGTTATTCTTTCGGAAGGACTACCGGTGAATATGACGGACTACGAGCCGATAGGCTGACGGCAAATGGACTGACAAAACGACGGGCCGAACGAAGCTAAGAAAGAAATGGACCGGGCCGAGATAATTGTCAAAATGTGCACCTCTAGTTTTTAGGAGATAGTGAGTACGTCCTTGTTTTTTAAACTTCGTTTTATGGAGTTTTATTGTACCTTGAACTAGAAAAATGCTGTATCTTGTTGGCAAATGCTAAAGGAGCAATACGATACTAATTTAGAAGTGTCTTTTTCAAACTAAAGTTCATTGAATTATTTTGTTCAGAATTAAGTCAGATACTTCTATCTATGACTCTAGGACAGGCTATATATGCATTACACACACATCCAAATTTTATAAGTAAATTCTTATGGATTTATGATTTTTGTGATACAAATCTTCCAGTTTCTAATCGCCTTTGTATCTAAAAGAAATCAGCTTTGATTGAAATGTTTTTCAGGCATTCATAAACTAATGAAACTCGAAAAACTTGAAATGTAGACCATACTAAATATGTAAATAGCATATTTAATTTGGTTTCTTTGACACTGAATCTAGACAAAAAGATTGGTAAAAGATATTACGATACAGCATTGCGTAAATAAGTAGCAAAAATTATAGCTTTAAGGAAGAGATATATGCAATTGAATATAACCTATGAAATTTCGTAAGCTCATCATAGTAGAGCATTTCATGTACTTATAACTGAGTTTTCACTCGTACGTGCTTATAAATTGAAACAATTATCGCCATCTTACAAGACTTTGGGAGAGGTAGTTAAACGCACGCAACAAGAGCCACAAAATCTCGTGTATACAAAATTATATACATGAGATCTTTCATAATTATTTACAGCAGGTGTTTATGCACAAACCAGGCAACGATTCGACGAACAAACATAATATACGCCTCACGATAATGACCGCAATTACATCTTAGGTCTGTATGCCCGTAAATATACAAAAAAAACTGTTATAAATAGTAATCGCGCTTTTGGTGGAGTCATTTTTTATAATTGTCCTGTTTGGTACCTCCAAACATTTTTTGTGGGTTTGGCAATGTAGGTATTCGATATTATAAGTTGGTGCATTGTATTTTCAAACTAGTATAAGTGAAGCAGGTTTTTATATTGAACATAAATACAGGATTTTTCTTACCTAAAAGAGCTTTAAAGATATTAAAAATATTTGTATATGTATATATAGCATGATGCATGGAACCCGTTGAGAAAAAGTTCATTACTTTGAAATGATATACGGGTTTTGAAACTTTTGGAGTTAAGCTAGATAGTTAGCTATGATCCATTTAGAAAAAAAATGACTTCATCTAAGCCGCACTTCCGGTTACATCGAAATCAGGACCAACTTTGATATTATAAATAGAAACCTATATTTTTCGTGCATTTTAAGGTTTTACTAGACATTTTAAAACCAATTTCATAAAACATTAACATCTTTTAATACTAAGAAGTTACCCCAAATCAACCATGGATTATGGGATATATAATAATTTTGTTTACATTTTGTTCCTTGGTTAAATAGTAGAGGACTCACACCCTTCACAGTCAAGATAAAAATTATAGAGTGGCTGTTATACGCATTTATCGCATCATATATTTTTGTGCTTATTTTCACGAAAACCAAAATAACTCTGAAACGGTAACCGATAGGTAACTAGATGGTTTATGATTTTGGCTTTAAAATATCTATTAGAACTTGTCCTAAGCCATAAGCTCCACACGAAAGTTGCTCAGAAAAACTCCCGAATGCTCAAAAATGTTCCTGAGCCATAAACTCCACACGAAAGTTGCTCAAAAAAGCTCGTGAGCCATAAGCTCCACACGAAAGTTGCTTAAAAGAAGCTTCTGAGCCATAAACTCTACACAAAAATGGCTCAAGGATGATCCTGAGCTCCACACGAAAAGTGGTTCAAAAAGCTCCTGACCGCTCAAAAAGGCTCCTGAGCCATATGCTCCACACGAAGGTTGCTCAAAAAAGCTCCTGAGCCATAAGATCCACACGAAAAGTGACTTAAAAAAGCTTCTGATCCCTAAACTCCACACCAAAAGTGGCCCAAAAAGCTCCTGAGTTATAAGCTCCCCGCGAAAGTGGCTCAAAAAACCTTCTGAGCCATAAGCTCCAAACAAAAAGTGAGTCAAAAATGTTTCTGAGCAATAAGCTCTACACGAAAAGTGGCTCAAAAAGCTCCTGACCGCTCAAACAAGCTCCTGAGCCGTATGCTCCACACGAAAGTTGCTCAAAAAAGCTCTTGAGCCATAAGCTCCACACGAAAGTTGCTCAAAAAAGTTCCTGGGCGCTCAAAAATGCTCCTGAGCCATAATCTGCACGCGAAAGTGGCCTAAAAATGTAGAAAAGTTGCTCAGTTGCTTTTTTTAACAGAGTTCACTATTTCTTTTTTTTTACGAATGTTATAAATCATTTGATTACATTCTGGCTTCCGGAGTACCGCAGGGTTGGCAGAAGTTACGATGCCCCGCAATGCTGATTTGTTCTATGATATATTTTTTTAAACGTAGAAAATTATTATTATTATTATTAGCGCATTAGCGCAAAATTTAGTGCTTACTCCAAATAATATTGCGAATTTGTGTTCTAAGCAGCAACATATTTGTAGATATTATATTGGGAAAATTAGCAAATATCTTCGAAAAATAATGAGTTTCTAACTGTTTCTATACTCACACAGTATTATCTTTTTAAGTTGTTAATAAACTATGTTGCTTTTTTCTTTTGTTTTTAATGTATTATCTTAATTTATACTTTTTATATAAGTATGTACTTTAGTTTGCCCTGTAAAGGGTTTTGCTGTTGGACAGTAAACTATTATTATTATTATATTAAGTAAAAAGAGTAATACTTGCATAACTAAGCAGAAAATGCAATTAACATAAAGGTACTGTTGTTTGGCATTCGTTTCTAACCTTTCCGCCGCTAGCATTAGCAAATGCAGAGGCACAATAAAGATTAACAATAACGCAGCGACAAATAACAGAATGATAAGAGTCGGGAAAAGCCAGACGTGTATACAAGAGAGTATTTCTAATTTCACGAATCGTATTTTGTCGCAGCGCCAATGACAGCCAATAAGGTCGGGGTCTGGCAACGTATTGTTATTGCAATAAAAGAGACCCCTCTCTCCGTGGTTATTGTAGGTCGTCGTCGTGCGTCGTCCCTTCAGCTAGACGAGACTCAGATTATCCCGGGGCCGCTTTTTTCTTGCGCTCATTTCGATTTAATGGAGACGCTACGAAGGCGAAGGGGATGCCGTCGCTCTTGGGGCGAGCTGATTGGAGTGTGTTTTGTTGTTGGGAGCGTGATGGCTCCGACGGGGCTTAGAGAAAAATCGAGATTTAATTGGCGTTCCGGTCTCCCGCTTACAGTTTTGCATTTCGCGCTCTGGCACAAGTTAGGCTTCGTATTGATTGTGTTGTTTCGCCAATACGCTATAGATTTCCGACTACACAATGGTACTAGTGGAGAGCTTTCGAAAGACGAAGTCACATCTCATTTGTACATCGTCTCTGTTTTGATTAAGCAAGTTTGGATTTTGCATAATAAGGTTTCAATCCGTTACGGCCCAGAATAAGCATTGTTGATATAATTTAAATTAAGTGAAAGAATTAACATAACAAATGAAGTTATTATGAATTTATTCATTTACTAGCAATATGGTAAAGATATCTCCAAAGCATGCACAAGATTTGATGAAACCTTTCCAAACTTATGGGATGGGTTATGAACACCGAAAGCTTTTAAAGATTACACAAAGTAACTTTGGATCATCATTCAAATCACCCAGAGTTTTCCTAGAGCCAGAAATAACATTTATAATAGAACTAACGCTTTAGCTATTTCGAAGTACATCAATCATTGCATTGAACAGAGTTAAAAGTATCGCCATGGAATAGAGTTTAAAGTTTCACTACGGTGACTAAATGGACAAATATCTATTCTTTTTTAATTAATTTTTGGCGATTTCTATGATTGATGCGATTTTTGTACGCAGACTTGTAGTCTTAACAAATACCCGTCGCTTGGTACTAATGCTTCATGATGACTACATTGGTACATGGTAGTTTTTCTATATATAGCGACTTGAACTAGTTAATTCCTTCGGTGAACAGCAAACTTGTTTTATTTAAGAGTTCCAGTCTATATTTTAATTTTGTATAACAGTTTAGTAGGCAAATTCACATTGGCTTTTCAGTAGAATACTTATACCCAACCATCATTTATAATTAAAATTAAACAAGCATTTAATTAATGCATGGATTTCGAGGTTGTTGTTCATACCATACTCTGCTGGGTTCCTGGCCTAGAACCGCGTCTGGGTCTTCTTCTGGCCAAAGTTTCGCCGACATTTTCAGGGCTGCTTGTTATTACTGTTTCAGACCAACAGCAGCAGCAGTAGTCCTGAAGATGTCCTTTGCGGTAGGAATTTATTTGTTATTATGCGTTGTAGGCTATCAAAATAAAGGAAAATTGAACTGCTCTATCATGATATCTTAGCGAGCCATCTTCTTCTCATTTGAAAAATTTGAAACAAGATCTGAAAACTATTTTTTTACCTTTAAATATACGTAAAAGGATACGTACTGCTGTGGTTTTGGACTCCGTGACCCATACTACCCTTTTATCGCTGAGATGTATTTTAAGTTGCATATTTTGATTATTGTGTTTTCTTTGTCCGTACAGCTGATTTTCAATTTACCGGGAATTTTCACAATTTTGTTTTGTTTTGTAAAGTTTAGTTTAAGAATTTATTGTATGATTTTATTTATGTAGTATGAGATTTTTAATTAATTCAGTCATTCAATTGTCTATTGTTTGCTTGTGCTGATTTATGCGTATTCTATTATATATTGTCATTGCAATGTCCTACCTCTGCGTTGTACGAAAATTGAGAGAGGGATTTTTGTAGGAAAAAAGAATTGTAGGGTTTTGTTAAACACTTCCTTGTTCGACTATTGATGTAAGTATACGTTTTTCTTAAATAATTGTTGCCATTTTGTTATTCATTTTGTATTGAGGAATTAAACTTTCTTCTTTAATATGATCAATTAAGGAATTATTATTGTAATAATTGTTAATGTATTGAAGTGTACACTTGGTATATATGAGATCAATTATTATTTTTTTGTTTAGGAAGATTTATTTTAGATTTTCTCTCATTTGTATTTAAAGAGTTAATTTTTCCGTTAATCTATTTTGCTGTATCATTTTTAATTTTCTTATCACCTCGTTTGGGTGAATAGAAGCATTTTTCTATCATTTAGTTTTTTAACTTTTATAAATTTCTTGTATTTGTTCACGCTTAGATTAGTTTAATTTGTGAAACCACGTGGATAGAAATTCAAAGGGTTTGTATATTGAATAATCTTCCTGAACAAATAAAACCTTTCTTTTTTGCTTTGCATAGGAAATAGCATTGTCCTATTTTAAATTAGAGTCTTTTATTTTAGGCCATAACCTTCAGTTCAGGGTTTTTTTTGCATTTTGTATTTTTG
The DNA here is from genome assembly GCA_004143645.1 of Protaetia brevitarsis. Lineage (NCBI taxonomy): Eukaryota > Metazoa > Arthropoda > Insecta > Coleoptera > Scarabaeidae > Protaetia > Protaetia brevitarsis. The sequence goes on along the minus strand of RXPK01000321.1, from coordinate 859,472 downwards.
CATTGTATTTTAGCCCGTTTTGTTGAAATAAATTTGTTGTATAATGGCATCAATGGGTTAAAAATTCTGCTCTTTTATTTTATATTAAACCTTTACAATTTTTCGTGTAATTAAGAAAGTCTGATTTCATTTACTCACAATTAGCTTTTCGTGGTTAGATTAAAGTTTTAATTCGCGAGGGTAACTCTGAGATTAATAATTCTTTTGTTTTATTAAAAATCTTTCTTTTTTCATTTTAAAATCATTCTGCATTTTTTTTTATTTATTTCGTTTAATACATTACATTACAGTGCGCTGTAAACATTAAAAAAATATATTTAAACTTTTTTAACTTCAAAGTACTCTAGAAGAAAAAAGAAATAAGAGAAAACAGAAATGCCGAAAATGTGAAATTTAACACAGCTAGCGTATAGAAATGTCTTCACTTCTCCTATCTTGCCTGTCACTGGTGCACCATGTTGAGCACCTATACTAACGCAAGCTAGCTCATTGAGGCTTTGATACATTTCGCATTTGTCACCAATGCCTCGTTTGAGATCTCGCTGACGTATAATAGCCGCAATTTCCCGAGGTTTATATTGAAGCCGCGCCGTCCACCGCGCTAGGCACAACTATTACTATACTTTCTAATACTGACGTTAACATACAATATGCGGTTTTTATTTTTTTGTTTTTATTATGCACGTATATTTTACTTCTAGCTTATTAAAATTACGAAACAAATAAGAAAGCTTAAAAAAGAATATTGATTGCCTATTTGTAAATGAAAAAACTACATTCTTCCATTTCTCTATACAATTGATGACGTGATCTTATTTTCTATTACTGCATTTTGTAAGCGGAAAGGTTGTAGGCTTGCACGTGCTTGCATAAAATATATAAGTATTGTTTAAGCAGTTAGAAGAAGCGTTCTTGGAATGATTTATCAAGTGTTGTTCATGGTAACCCGCAATTCCTGTGTAAATAATCTCTCTACCCGCGATTCAAAAAACAGACAATTTGACAAAAAAGGACTCAGCTCGTAGACGACGTTCGGTAGTGGGGTCTGAGCGTGGCTTTGATGCCTTAAGCGAAACGTGTCAAAGCCCTGACGCATTACTACACGCCAAATGCTTAGTATGGCATATATATTTATCTCGGGAATTCTGAGCTAGCTCGTTCGATACCCTAAGTTGTAACGTATCGGGATATTCCCGAGGCTTCTATCTTGTCCGTTAAACCCTAACCTATACCAGTTGTGATATTGATTGTTCCATCATATGTTACTATTTCTTCCCTTCAATCAGTTAGTAATGCAGGCTGTAGAGCATCCTTTAGACCCTAATTTCTCCGTTTGGTTTCTTGGTTTCAATTGTTTATTCAAAGATATGCTAAAACACATTTTTAATATAATCATAATGTAATTTTATAGTTATATTCAAGGAATTAAAACGTGAATACTTTTAGCAGACGCAAGTTTTGAGCAAGCTTTAGAAATAGTCGACCATCGCACTTTTTTGAAAATATTCGGAGTTGTTAGACTGTCACTGCATTCTCCATTTCATACAGCCTTTTTTGATTTCTACATACTCTTAATCGTTATTAAACTTAGTTCATTTCGGTGGAGGCGACAGTACTTATAGGTGATATTTTTCAATAAATCAGATACCACTGTGAATATGTTTTTGAAAGTGTCATTTTGAAAATTTTAAATTGATTTAGAGTTGTAAGTTTGTTTTGTAACTAATGTTTTTTTAACAGATTTATAAGCGTCAAATCAATAATCAAACATTTGACAGCTTGAGATCATTTTTATATGTAAACCGTGGTCTATAGATATTATCAATCACTACATAGTGTCATAGATTATCAAATTTATGTTCTTTTATTAACGAAAACACTTCTAAGAGCGTAATTACATTACAATTACAAAGCACATAGTTTAAAAATACGTTTCATAAAATAGCTACGTTTTAAAGCCTGTGTTATGAATTTAGGTTTATTATGCTGCAAAAAACAAACCGTTTCTATAATACTTATTTTATCTTTAATTATAAGATTGTTAACTAAGAATCGAAGAAACTACATTACCACAAAAGTAACTATAGGCACTTTTCGCACGCTTTCGAATATTCATGTCTTCCTTACTATAATTTACAGTTACTACAGAAGAGATTATTGAGGACTGCTACAACAATACGTTTGAACGGATGTATTAGTAAAATTTAATTATGCAATTCTAACCTTTAATCTATGTAGTTAATTAGACTGCCGAATTTTTCTAAGTAACTATTTAACTACTATGTGTTAAAACCATGATTTCTGTACCTATTAATTTTGAATACGTAATTTGTCCTTTCTTCATTTAAAACATATATCGAACTTATGTTCCGGGGCAGCCTTTTGCTGCAATTTCACCTGAATCAAGTATGCATAACTCGTTGAGCTGCAATTGCACCGTGATTTAATATTCACCATGTCGTAAAATTATTCGGTCACGTTTTCCAAGCCGGAAACAATTGGCTACGCTTTCAGCGCATGAGATGTGACCAGACATAGGTAAGTAACAATACTGTCGAAAAAAATCGCCGCTACGGTCGTACGCTGTCTGCCGGTTAAATATCACCTTTACAACATTCCCTGTCTAAATATTATGTTGATGGCTAATTGCTGTCCGTCTGCCCGGGCATTCGGTGAGAGCAAGATGCTGAGTCAGCTGTCATAATGATGCTAGGTGCGACTTTTCCTTAATCATAAAAATGAGGACCCAGCAGCCTTTGTTCTACTAATTAGTTGCTATTGCAGTCTACGCTGTTGCCGAAAAATTTCGTTTTCGAATGATTACGTAAAGAGATATGAGAACTCCACAATATTATGTTTCATATTCCCACGTGAATATAAGAGTGTATGAATGTGTTCCATTTCATCAACATAACAGAAAAATATTTAGCCGTAAAGATTGTCTTAAACAGTTCAGCATAAGGAAAAGGATTTAAAATTTAACGGTATTTGAAGCTCGCTTTATTTATGAAAAAAGCTAAATAATACAATTCATCCTAAACCCCGTGCAACACGTAAAGCTATTATACGAGGTTATCTAGTTTTAAGTACCACTTGGATTCCATAACAATTGAAATGTTGCTACTCTAACTAAATAAATTTCCCTATAATTGTTAATAATAAGAACAAAAATATAATAAATCGCTCAGCTATCTGTGGAATGACTTTAGTTGTCTTCCAGTATTCACCAAGGAGCAAGGAGTAAGGGAATACTATGGGAAAATCTTATACTGAGAGCAGGGCCTAGGAAGTAACCCCAGACCTTGTTACAGCAGCAGAAGAATGGACCAGCGTAGTGATATAAAAACAAATAGAAAACAGCAGTACCTATTCTATCATCAATTCACACCACAAAAGGGTATGAAATATTCATCTATAAATATGTACTGCCCTATTACCTATCCAAATATCATACCGTAACCCGTAATCTATTCAATTCTTTGGCAGCGTTATCTTTAATATCTATTTCGCGTCGCGACAATTTTAATCCCTTAACTAATGCCTTAAGTTTCGTACGCGACCGTCACTCATCAGTGAATGCATTCCACTACATTCATAATGCTCTATTTTCTATATTTCTTGTTTATTTATTGTATTTGGAGGCAATTGAAAACCCATGTACTTTCTTGCCTAATATATTCGTGTAATTAAAAAAAAATAATTATATAAAGACATGGCTTAGTAAGAAAACCCACCAACGAAATCTGGCCACATTATCCTTTGTGGTATGCTTCAAAGCATGCTACATGAAGAAGTATGTCACACTACACTTAATATACCTATGAATTTTCAAATATATGTTTTACACTTTCTGGAAGATATTTTTTCGGCCTGTTGGTTCTTATTATGCTAGCAGTAACATTTTTTTGTTGTCTAAGAATAGAAAAAATATAAAAGTACATTTATTTGGTCAGATAGTCAATAAGTACAATAACTATCTGGTGAATAGAGGCATCACCATTCGAAAATCTGGATCGTATTAGTTCCCTTTGATAACTATTTTGCATGAATAATGTCCAAAATCTCTGCTAAAATGGGCGATTTGCACCAGGTTAGATAAAGAAAGTACAAAGGAATGGAGGTCGACTGAAGGTCAACTCCATAGTACATACCTAAAGCGTTAATAGGGGATGGGGTTGCTAAATTCTCTGATAACCTACTAAGACGCAGCAAAAAAGAAGTTAAAACCATTACTGGGTTGATAACTGGACACTGAAAAATGTATACAACACAGGTCGAGTAACCGAACCGTGGTGCAGAAAATGCTAACTACAGGAAGAGATGAGTTTACATGTAATCTGCACATGTGAGGAACTGAAAGTACTCAGGCAAAAACATTTCGGGAAGGATCTATTGGAGCCCTCGAGGGTTTTCAAGTTTCCACTGGGCAAGATACTTTGCTTTATAGAGAACACCAAGCTGCTCGAGTGGAAGTAAGAAATTTAATAGAGATGGTACAATGAGTACCTAACTTTAGGCGTGGACTATAAGTGCCCACCTTAACTTAAAAAAAAAAAAAAACGTCCAAAACAAGGTTTCATTTGCTCCTCAATGGGTGAAAAGAAAAAAAGAAAACATTGAACATTGAATATTAAATATTACGACTCTTTCTGTACAATATACTTTTATCCTCATGAATCGACAAACACATAAGAATTCGAGTTAAATGCGAAAAACAGAAAGTATCTTAATGCCCAAGAATTCTAAAAGCTCCGATCTATCAAATTATTTAATAAAATTGTGACGATTGTTAACATGAACTTCTTTCAAAGAAAATTATTGAACTATCATATCTAATAAGTCATCATCAAAAGAGAAGGAAATATATCTGAAGTAGTTTTACCAACTGGTTCTTCGGTGATTATTATCTTGATCATGTAATTCATTTGAAGAAGTAAGGGAATGCGTATATTTGAGATTTTTTTTTTCCCTTGGGGTTCTAAATGTATTTGCGGCCAAGTTTTGCAGCTGCATTTAGCTCTTCTTATAGGTTAGAGCTTCTTCATCTGATGACTCACAATTGAGTTACAAATGACTGACGCTTTTTCAGTCTTCCAGACGACATTAATTGTTTGAAAGTGTACTTCAAATATACCAATAATATCTGCATTATGCGACTGATTTTCAGATAAATCACATTCATCATCATCTGTTGATACATTTATTTCGATGGTATGTTCACGGCATCAATGATACTTATACAATCCACTTGGTATTGGTTCAGAGATTAACGCTAGGACATGAGAGGTGGCTAAAGGAATAATACTATACGTCTTTGTCTGTAAACAAATAGAATACATTTTGAAACCTAAAATACAAAAAGTGAATTCATTTCTTCATTTTGTTTTCTTTTTACCTACACTTTTTTGCAAATTTACTTTCATTTTGCTAATTAAACAGCTACGTAACATGAATTTTGCATTTTTGTCGAAAACAACTACAGATAATTAACGGAATATATGAACAGAAGTTATTTATAATAAAGTCATAGCAAAAAGAACCGCCCACCTATATTTGTAATTTATCTGCCTTTCCTAAATATGATTTATGATTTTTATTTTATTACCAAATGAACCAGATCTGTTCAAGTAGAAAAATTTGCAACTAATTTAATTACTTTTCAATTACTTTAATTATTCACTTGTAATAATAAATTATAGTTAGGCTTAGTGCATTTGGAGCTGAAATTGGTTTGACAGTACAATAAATTTCTTGCAATAGCAATAGGTATAGTTAACTGTTGTAGACGTTGCTCAACTTAGTGCACTAATTCAAGATAATTGCAGGCGATGTTGACAAACATGCTCCTGACTATGGTACTAATGACACTACACATTTTACACTTTACCATAAATTTTACTCCACGTTTTAATAGCAAAGTTTTCATCATCAGCAGTAATACTCAATTAGTCGATGTTGATAGATAATTTTGCTATTGAAACATGCGTCCAGTATGTAATGATATTTGTAGTAAGCTATTTTAATCGTGTACTGCAGACAATATTGATTGATATTCGAATTCTTAAATCTTTCTTTTTTAAATATTTGCGCCTTCATTCACTACAGACGGTTTAATAGTACCAGCAAAAATACGTAATGTATTTTTTTTTCTCTTTTAATATTCTTTCCAACATTTTAACAGTGTATTCTCCTAATTCAAGAACTCGCGATGGCGTCTCAAACTACTCGAGACGGACTGACATGTTATTATATTGTTAGAGACCGGACTTCATACCCTGCTTGGAAGGTCGCCTCTCGAAATGTGATATTATCTCTGTTTTGTTTTGTTTGCAGCAGGATTGCTACCGTAGAATCTAGGAGGTTAGGCCATCAATTTCTACGCGCCCAGCCCTATATACCAACACTCTGAGCCGTATGGACAGATTACGATCTGAATCCTTTCGTGCTCTATTCTTAGTTTACGTTAAAACCGTGTATAAAAGCCGTTGTCATATCTATTATCCAGTCATTGTTAGTCGAAAAGCAAAAACTAGAGGATGAGCTATTAACTTATTATGAGACGATGTGGCTATAAAACGAATAACATAACAATCATATACCTAGCTAGTGGTTTTTAGTTCTTTCTGAATATATCTAAATACAATGCTAATTATGTTTAAAATATAGTCATTACGAATATAAGTATACCTGTGTTTAATCATGTTATTCTTATTGAATAGATTACTTCCTTTGAAGAACTTCATCCAAAAGTAAAGATTTGAAAATTGCGGTTATTGGCTAAATTCATTGCAGCTCGACAAAGTTTTACGGTGTCTGACGCAAATTACAAAGTATGACTTCAATCGAGACCATTTGCCTGATCAAGTGCAATAGTTCTATAATAAGGAATTAAGATAAATAATGAGTTCTGCAAAAATATTGAATTAGATTTGTGGAAATGTAAAAATTTGCTCAATAAATGATTTGTAGAGTAGTTTAAATTAATATGCTGACCATTTACAATACAACAAAGAAACAATCAACTCTCGACTACTACATAGTTACTTTAATAGTAGTAGATCAGATAGTTACTGATTTAAAAATATTTGCTATAAGTCACTACTACTGTTAATTCATTTGTGCAATCGTTTAATAAAATGTGAATGGACTCTAATGAATTTTTCTTGTTTTGCAGTGTTTAAAAACCTTCAAACAATGTAAAAAGTTATGTGAATTTGCCGCCAAATATATTTAATTTCAATCTCGAGTTGTCTAAAAGATGCAATGCAAGCGATTCCCCAGTGACCAACTATATTTATTTCATATTTTATAAATATTTAAAAAATATTAAATCTTTCTTGAATATTAGTTATATTAATATAATATGCATAAAATATATTAGGAAAACATTAAAAAATATATATGTTATGTAGCATTAATAATATTTTATTACAAATGTTTTCTCAATATATTTTTCATAACTCTGCAAGAATATTTTGCTTTGTATTTCTGTAAATATTTATTTCATATAAAAAAAGATTGAAATTTTTGCTTTTGTACATTTGGTGCGTAGGTTGAATAATATAAAATGGGTAAAATATGCATACATATTAAGTAGGTATCTACCTATTTAAAATGATAGTTTAAAAATTAAATTAGCTAATATATATCTAATATGATTTAATTAGTATCTAAGTTGAGCGCTGTAACTTTTTTATTAATATATCTGCCATTTGTATTATATTATTTGTAATATTTGTAAATTGCGAACGTCAATACAACACCTCTATTCATTACGGTGTTATACGATTTAGTATTGTTTATGTGTCTATGGATTAGGTACATAGAATGCATATGCGCACGTGCGTATCATCAACGTTTTCATTTGTTTGTCCGTTACGTGTTATAGTTTATAATAGTATACGATTAGGGCAGATTAGGGTTAACTGTGTAATTAATTGTTGCGGGGTATGTTTTAGTTTTTGTGGTGACTACGAGGTAAGCAAAACTTTGAACATGTCATGGCATTTATAAGATAATTGGAATACTCAATATTGCTATGTACAGAAATCGTTTAATAATATAATTGTTGGAATTTTATGCATCATATATGACTGCATCTACCAGATAAATTGCTAGTTGATTTGCTTAAGAGATTCATCTCGGTAGATAAGCGTCATAACCTCAAATAGAGGTTAGAATACGTTGTGTTGTTTTATTGTTTGTACGTAGAATGTTTTCAAATATTATGAAATAAAGTAAAAATAAGTATCGTAAGTATTAGAATGTAGTTACCACTCCAATTATTGTAAATGCCCCAAATGTATTAGTAGGTGTTGATAATGTTGTACGATGTTTTATTCATGGTATAATCTAATACAATTGGCATTGTTGTAGAGGCCCACAAGGAAACGCCATGATGAGCGCCACTACCGAAGATATGAAAAAAGCCATAGGGTTGTACTGGCACCAGCCAAGGCTAGACTTTAAAATGAGTATTTTTCATTTATTGGCTTATTTAAATAAAATGATAATAAATACGTTTGTTTTTTATTTAGAACACGTCAATTAAAAAATAGTGATTAATTTGATAAACCTTCAGTATGCCAGAATTATTGATTATTAACTTGTATGGTGAGTGCGAAAAAACAAGTTCTTGCCTTTTAGACAACGCTATGTATGTTTCAACTTTTCGTTATCGACGTTATACATTCTAAATAACCAAGAACAATTTTAGTTCATTTTGACAAATTAAATAGATTGCATAAAAAATCTCAATTTCATATAAATATTTTACAAATATTTTAGAAAAAAATATAGCGCTTACATTAATTTTAAATATAGAATAAATATTTTACTTGAATATTTTATTTATATTTAAAAAAAATATGAAAATATATTCAAAACCTCTCACGAAAAATATTTATAAAATATATTTTTAAAAATATCTATGTAATATTTCTGGCTGTTAGGGTTCCTTTTAACAATTTTTTTTTCAAATTTAATTGCAGAAAGCGACTATTTTTATTATTTAGAAGGGTTTTTTTAAGTTAAAACCCCAGTGACCAACTATATTTATTTCATATTTTATAAATATTTAAAAAATATAAAATATTTCTTAAATATTAGTTATATTAATATAATATGCATAAAATATATTATAGAAAATATATTAGGAAAACATTTTAAAAATATATATGTTATGTAGCATTAATAATATTTTATTGCAAATGTTTTCTCAAATATTTTCATAACTCTGCAAGACTATTTTGCTTTGTATTTTCTGTAAATTTATTTCATATAAAAAAAAAAGATTGAATTTTTGCTTTTGTACATTTGGTGCGTAGGACGAATAATATAAAATGGGTAAAATATGCATACATATTAAGTAGGTATGTACACTGGCCGACTTATTTAATGTCGTCGTCTACAGTGCAGTGACTATCAAAACTACGCACCATTTGCACAGGTGCGCGTTCGGCTGGCGTCGGCTGTTCCAGGTAAATGATTTATTGGGGTATACAGTTGTAAAACCCTCCGCAATTATGCAAATCAGTAGAAAAATTGGATTATTTAATATCACAAGTAAACGTTGTATACTGCGGTTTGAACGTGCTTTACATTTAAATATCCTTTCATAACTTGGACCTAATTGAATCTTAAAACTTAACTCACATAGAAATAAATAAACTTTTGGTATTCATGAGTAAATCTTGTAATTAATTGTTTTTAAAAACGTAAGAATAGCAAACAACCGAGGAAGACTTCATAAAACTATAGCTTCAACAAATATTAGCTATTCTAAGGGTTTATTAATAACTATTTTTTTTAAATGAAGATTTCAATAATATTTAATTATTAGCATTTATTATTGCAGGACCCAGCTATGTGTAATTAACGCTGTAAACTATGTTTGGCCTTAATATTATTTATTTAAGTAAATATGCTAATTCTAAACAACATAAAAACTAATAAACAAACTAATATTGCAACTATTGCTAGCTGCTTTTATATCACAGAATATCCCACCCTTCCATATTTCTTGAATTGCACTTGTAATTATTTATGCATAGTGTCATACAATAACCTTTTTAAAGCGATTTTGTTAAATGAAGGGTTATAGGCCTTAATTGTAATAAACAACAATTTTAATAAAGTACATCAATTATCACATTACTAAGAATAAAGTTTTGTTTTTGAAATTTTAGTACCCACATTATAAATTCATTACTTTTATGAGTATTGCCTAAATTTGCATTTGCAATTTACAAACAATTACAAAACTCGGCCGTTTCCTATAATCCTCTATGTAATCCAACCACGCGACGCCTAGTGTTTTTGAATGATGAGCTCATATATCTACATGATAGTGTTTATGTATTGTTTTATTTAAGAACAAAATTATTAAGAATATTAGAAGAAATATAATTATATATTATTTTTTTAAAATTTTTATAAATTTCAGAATGGATTCATTCAAATACTTTTATTTTTGTAAAAATAAAAATATGAGTCTATGTGCATTTTCTTGCATATTTATGTAGGTATATGAGCTCGTTATTCGGCAAAATTTGACTTTGGACGTGGATTACACAGAGGATATACACTAATTGTCGTAAGGGCCGAGTTTTATAATTGCCGCAGATTGAAATCCATATAAAGAATTATTGAATTTGTAATTAATGTGATAATAGTTTTCCCTTAATACAATTGCTCTGTAAATCGCATTATTTAACAAAATAAATGATCTGCAGGATACGTGTGATTTTCTTACGAACAGGAATTTTACGGTATTTCTTATCTGTGTGTAATTATCATAATAATATTTATTGGAACTAAAGGTAATGAACTTATGAAGTGTTGAACTCTCTTGTTTTCTAATACATTTCAACACACAAATTGTGTTCAAAGCACAATATTAAAGGTTTGCTTTAGATATTAAATAATCTTAGATCTACCTGATTTGCGTAACTGGGAAGCGTTTTACAACTATATACCCCAATAAATTATTTATCTGGAACAGCCGACGCCAGCCGAACGTACACCTGTGCAAATGGTAGGTAGTTTTGATAGTCACTGCGCTGTAGATGACGACATTAAATAAGTCGGCCAGTGTACCTATTTAAAGTGATAATTTAAAGATTAAATTAGATAATATATATCTAATATGATTTAATTAGTATCTAAGTTGAGCTCTGTAACTTTTTTATTAATATATCTGCGTTTTGTATTATATTATTTGTAATATTTGTAAGTTGCGAACGTCAACACAACACCTCTATTCATTACGGTGCCGGTGTTATATGATTTAGTATTGTTTATGCGTCTATGGATTAGGTACATAGAATGCATACGCGTACGTGCGTATCATCAACATTTTCATTCGTTTGTCCGTTACATGTTATAGTTTATAATAGTATACGATTAGGGCAGATTAGGGTTAACTGTGTAATTAATTGTTGCGGGGTGTGTTTTAGTGTTTGTAGTGACTACGAGGTAAGCAAAACTTTGGATATGTCATGGCATTTATAAGATAATTGAAATGCTCAATATCGCTATGTACAGAAATCGTTTAATAATATAATTGTAGGAATTGTATGCATCTACCAGATAAATTGCTAGTTGATTTGCTTAAGAGATTCATCTCGGTAGATAAGCGTCATAACCTCAAATAGAGGTTAGAATACGTTGTGTTGTTTTATTGTTTGTACGTAGAATGTTTTCAAATATTATGAAATAAAGTAAAAAGAGTATCGTAAGTATTAGAATGTAGCTACCACTCCAATTATTGTAAATGCTCCAAATGTATTAGTGGGTGTTGATAATGTTGTACGATGTTTTATTCATGGTATGATCTAATACAATTGGCATTCTTTAAGAGGCTACAAGGAAACGCCATGAGAGCGCCACTACCGAAGATATGAAAAAAGCCATAGGGTTGTACCTGGCACCAGCCAAGGCTAGACTTAAAAATGAGTGTTTTTCATTTTTATTGGCTTATTCAAATAAAATGATAATAAATACGTTTGTTTTTATTTAGAATACTTCAATTTAAAAAATAGTGATTAATTTGGTAACCTTCAGTATGCCTTAAAAGATGCCAGAATTATTGATTATTAACTTGTATGGTGAGTGTGAAAAAACAAGTTCTTGCCTTTTAGACAACTCTATGTATGTTTCAACATTTCGTTATCGAAAATTTTATTTATAATTTTTATTTAAATAATATTTTACAAATATTTTAGAAAAAATATTGCGCTTACATTAATTTTAAAATATGGAATAAATATTTTAATTGAATATTTTATCTATATTTAGAAAAAAATATGAAAAATATATTCAAAAACCTCTCACGAAAAATATTTATAAAATATATTTTTAAAAATATCCATGTAATATTTCTGGTTGTTAGGGAAGGTTCTAAAGAAATATGTTACGTAAAGAATTAAAGCAAACAAAAATGATTGAAACTTGCAGTAGGAACTTAAGTTAAATCAACAAAGTGAAGCAAAATGTAAAGAGGCAAAGGTTAGGCTAACCGAAGCTTTTTCTTATGGGAGTCGTTTGATCAGAAGTCTCCGGAAATATTGCAGCCTGTTGGCTTTTTGTATTTGGCATTCAATTTTTCTTTGGCCATTAAATTGTACCAACTATTCCAGAATCCTAGTACCCTGCATTAATCTGTACAGGTCTCTGGCTGATTGATCGAAGTAATCCTCTGGGTCCATATTTGGCTTGCCAAAAATTACCTGTCTTTTTGAGTGTTGTTCCCATTTTTCTGTATATGTCCTTTCAGTGCGCACTGCCCTCTAACTAACTGCAGTAGTTCTTCAGTCTTCTTCTTTGAGCATCCCTGTCCATGGTCCTTCCATGTATTTGCCTGCTCTGAAAAAAAAAATAGATTATAGAAATTAGATTATAAATTCCCTTATATTAATTACTAAAATAATTATTGTTAAAAGGATAATGTGTTGTTTATTAATAGTAAAATAATCAGATTTTAAAATATCTATAATAAGAGATACAATCTGGATTTTACCATCTACATTCAATGGAAATAAATGCTATTATACTCTATTGCTGCAATCCTGCATAATGGTGTGGATTATATAGATGGTAATGTTATTGTCTGCAATACTATATCCACTTTTTGCAATAAATTTTTATAACGCATTGCCCACTCCTTGCCTTATTCATCGTTGAACTTTGCCGATGAAACCGGCCAATAGGCGGCATTGTTTTGCCATCTAAAATTACAGGCATATGTTTACTAGTACGTTGTTGCTGATTGCTGTTTGTGTCTGTTTGGTGTGTATCTTGTGTGATTTCAATTATAAAAATAATGGATGCAAACGTGGAACAAAATGTGAGTCGATTGGAGTTTGCCATAATTAGTAAACATATTTGGTAAGTACGTAATAGATAATATAATATACTTCGTAGTGGATGCATATGTTTCGATAGAAAATTAACCTAACACTTGAGTACTTGTGATAGTTTTGTTTTGTGTTAATGAGGTATTTTTTGCAAATTGTGTTATTAGTACTAACACTATTAGCATTATAACATTAGGAGTTTTCAAAAAGTACAATTAGATTGTCCATTTCGTGGTTTAAACTTTCGCAAAACAGTGCTAGATCAAAAGTATCTGTGTTTGAATTCAATGAATCCACGTCAGGTGTAGAGTAATCTGAAGGATCTTCGATCACGATTCGATCGATTAGAATGCAGTTTATGAAAACCCGATTATAAATTACATAATTCAATAAACTTTACATTTAGTTTTCGTTTTCATTTCCAGTTTATTACTTATCTATTATGCAGTGTTAAAATAAACAAGGATCTCCCAGGATCATCGATACTTTTATCCCTTTAGTACCGAGAAATGTATATAATTTACTTGATTGACTGTGTTTTAGCAGATATCTTGGTTGATTGTAATGTGCAAAACGTTAAGTAAAAGTCATATTTTGGTCGAAGAAGCTGCGAGGAATGTTATTTGGGGTAAATTTAACGCAACTATTTGAAAACAATTAAGAAAATGACACTTTTGGAATAATTCTGGAGTATTTATGTGTAAGTGTACATTCTTTTGTAATTTTAAAATTAATGTAGCATCAACTTCCTTTAGAGTTTTTACAAATCAAAATGAAATTATATTTCAATTTATGTCACCTAATTTATATTTTTTCTTTATTAGTTTCGTTTAAAAAATAAATGCTTTGTTCGCTTATACTTTTTCTTTTAATGTTACCTTATATTGTATGGATTTATTTTAAGTTTCTTCTTTCTTCTTCGACAAGTTAATTTCCACTCCTTATCTGATAACATTTATACAGATTTGTATATTTGATACAAATGTTAATCCAAAGTGCATTCCATTGAAGCGACATCTAGCTGCGGTAGATAAGACCATTTCAGTAAAATGCCTTGTTACTTTCAAACCTTATATACATGATCATAATTGCAGAGGATAATATAGATTTTTTAATAGAGGAAATACTTTCTGGCAATAATAGCTCTAAATAAAAGTAAAAAATAAAATTAATACTAGAATCAGATTTTTAAGTATCGATGCATAGCGTCAGTATAAGATAAATTATATTATTACTTATTATCTACTATTTTAAATAATATTATAAGCATTACAAGATTATATAGTAAGTTTGAGTATCATGTATTGCACACAGTAAAATATTACGTTACAGAAAATACAATAAAAATTTTAAGCATTATTAGCAAAAATTATCTGTACTATTGGACACTTATATTAACAATTAATAGCATGAATGTTAAAAGTAATAATACAAGTATATACACTTTCTCTACTATACCAGTTAATAAACACTATTAACAGAAACTTATTATTCAAATATTCTCAGCGGTAATATAAAATATGATTGTTCCTATAGGAGCGATAAAATATATTGAAGCATAATATGTTTATATTAAAGAGTGCAATCTATTTTTTTCCAGTGTGGTTGTTTTATTCCGGTGTTCTTCGTATTTTTCTCTTACTCAACCTCTTGCGATGCTGCAGTTGGACGCTCCTAGAACGGCCCAGACTATATATGAAGCTGTTGATTCCTTCGTTGCCAACTCATCGGCTTTTTCATTTCCTTCGATTGCCGAATGTCCGGGCAGCCAGAGCAATGTGACTTTATGCTAACCGAAGTTAATTTAATGCATTTATGACACACTTGGTCACTTCTAAACAAGTGTTTAGCCTTTCCTACTAATTCGTGTAGCAGCTAATACGTTAAATATAAGTAATAACTAATAATAATTGTTCTAAGCATATTTGGCGCAAACAGTACATATGATTATAAAACATTTATTTGGTATATTTAGGTACCAGGTAAACATTTAATAAGAGTTGTGATCATCAAAATAGCAACTGTTGGCGTGCTGCAGTAGCAGTGATTATAAGTATTGTTTCTTTCTAGTGCAGGCATACTATGCATAATATCGTGTCTTGCACTTCACATTATTAAAATGTGGTAATAAATGTATAATTGCAAAGCGCAAAATATCCCGCATAGTTTGCTGCAACAATATAACATTATTGACTGAATAATAGTCTCCGTTTGGGTTAACATAATTTCAACATACGTAATCCAATAACATATGTTATGGATAACATATGTAATCCAATATTCCCAATAATAATAATTCCTTTGAAATAACACATATCTTATTTTAGCTTAGAATATTCGTTTTCGCTATATCTATGGTTTTCTGGGCGTGTTGGTTAAATATAGGTAGGTGCTTGAAGTTTTGACTATAAAAGTTTTTTTTATTCAGGTAACATTGGAGAAGATTATTGATAAATGTTCAACATTGTGGATTGAATCAACAACATTCTTTCAACTAATTCTGTGCTAATTGATTTAAACATTTTAGTGAGTTGAGCAACATTTATTGAATGTATTTTATTTTGTGGCAGAAGGAGAACTGTTTTTTGTGTTTTTGAGGTTTTACTGTCATGCATTTAGAAAAAATAGACTGAAAATAAGAAAAGAAAAAGAAAAAGAATAAATATTTCGCCATTCTGCAATGGATTTATTTAAAAATTAAAGATATATCGTTGTTTTACTTAAAGCTTATCGAGAAAGTTGCACCAATTCAATTAATTAGTAAAATAACATTTCTATAATATATTTTCACGTTGGTAGTAGCGTGAAGTATTGCCTAACCAGATTACTTGATTAATTTAACAATGAATAATCTCTCCATCTAAGAACGGCGCCGCAGTGTGTCTTTATTGAATCATTGAATTAGCATTACCACTTCGGATACGGAATAATTTTCGAAATTTAAAATTCTAATCCGGTTTCTGCAAACCAATGGAAGAAGTGACGTTTAATCACTTATCAAAATGAAATTAAATTTCTCAAATCCATAGTAATGAGCGCCGCGTGAGAGTGTCGAAGACGGGCGGCAGTTTCGCCGGCGTCGACAGCGGCGCCGTTCCCGCGAGACCAAATTAGAAGCATTACTACACCAGGACTACAGGATAATAGGATATCTCTGGTTATATTCTACGGACTGACAGATTCTGGCAGCCATTACACTGCCCCCACCCTGCTAATTTGTAATCTAACCCCACTACAGTGTAAACCACACCTCGGGGCGGATACTTCTTGAGAGGCGTATCGTTTTCTCCCCCCTACTTTCGCATCGTAGTTCAAGGACGCTCTCATAGGTGTCGCCACGTATACTGTTTTTTAAGTTTTAGAGAAGTGGATTCTATGATCTCTTTAAATCGACGAACTACGGGTGTTTATACAAATTCGTCGTTATGAAATTGTAAGGAATATATCTTGCAAGGAATTCCAAATTCTGCAGAGGTATTTATACATTTCCAGAAGTGCCTACTCAATTACCGAAAATTATAGCTGAAGACCCTATAAGAGGCATTTTGAGTGGCTTTTTGTTTAGAAAATTTTTGATATTTCTCTAAAGAAAATTTGTAAAATACTAGTGAAAGCACAAATCGACACAAATAATATCATCTCGCAACTCTAAAAGATTATGGAGCCCTACTTTTGTTTGGGTTAACAATATTTAAATTTCCGCGCCAATAAAATTTTAATTATTTTATTTGTACAGTTTGGCGCTATCACCTTTTTGTATTTTTTGTATATAAACTGTACAATATAACAGATATCTCTCAGGAAAACTTAACATTTCTTACACTTTGGAAAATTACAGTTAAAAATAATATCGTTTATTCAAATAAATTACCTTAACAGCAAAAAAATGTTGTTTGGATATATGATATCAAGTACTTATGATTTTCTTAAAGAAACTATTTATTTTATACAAAGTCGGTACAGTTACAGATAAAGTAGTTGTAGATTTACGTCAAAATTGTACTACAAAACTGTAAATCATTACGTCATGATGTTCTAAACATATAATGGCAAAGTCTTCTGGCCTATAGTAGCAAATAGGTTAAACATATTCTATAAGTACCACAGAAATTGCCGTGAAGATGGCGGCTCTTCTATTTCACTATACTAACTTTCCATACTCAATATAAGTTTTCTACATGGCAGACATAGTTATCAGATATTTATATATTACTTGCCAGATAAATATTTCTTAAGAACTCTTATCACAACAGTATCTCCATTGCATACAGTGGCCCTCTTTTGCGAATTTACTGCTAATGTGGAGAGGCAACGGGTAACAGACGTGCAATGGTTTTGGGTATGTATTAGAAATTTTCATATTTTGCTTGTTTTTTATGCATTAAATTCTAATTAAATACCATATATCAGGGCATTTTCAATTCGACAATATTTTCTTTTATTAGGAAAAAAGACAAATACTGTATTTTTCTTTATAATTTTACTTTGAAACAAGTAAAACTTCTATGGAAATTATCACAACTTTAGAAATTTTACTTATGACTATTCCAGACTACATGAAAAAATCTCGGAAAAGTTAGCCACAAATTTTACTGTGAATATTCCAGGTTACATGAAAAACCCTTCGAAAAATTACTTCTAAAAGTAAAATACCTGTACGGTTTTAGGGACACAAAATTGCCCCAAAACCGTACCGGAATTTTATCAATTTTTTTTTAGGGTGTGTATTAAAAGGGTAAGTCAGACAAATGCATCGGGTTAGAACGTTACTGGCATAATTTGTCCCGTACTAGAGAATTTGTGCTTTTTTAGCATATAAATAATGCCTGTCTTATTCATTTATTTTAGAATTACTTTAATCTTGAAGTCATATAAACGTAAAACAAGGCAAGGAAAAACATCCTGGATCTTTTTGAACGCGCCGTAAATGACGTTTTGGAAAACAAGAACTCTCTACGTAATTGCCCCCACCTCTAAATTAACTACATGAGATTTTGTTAAACAAAAACTATAAACAATCGAAATAATGGTGGTTAGATTTTTTTCTTTTTAATTTATAAGTCTCTATATTAAAAAATACAGTATGTAGACGAAGCCGCTAAGCATTGCCAGATCAATGGAAAACAGAATACCTGATTCATCAATCAAAATCATACTTTGGATTATCCACAAAGCTTACAAATTTGTTAATAAGAAAAAAAAATTACCTGTCCTTAACAACATGATTAAAAATACAAGCTGACCCATGATAATTTTCTTAAGTTACATCAAGCTTTATCTCCCAGCACTTTTGAATCAACTTAGGTAGCCTCAATCGTAGATAGATGGGCATAATCATGATGGTGCAAATTATTGTAAGCAAATACATGAAACAAGTGGGTTCTGAAACTCCCACCTCAAGAGGACGGTATATTAGTAATATTTTATTTCGTTGTTAGCGCCAACGAAAAATGGTGATGTTCTTGTTTTTAAGAATAAACCACACTAATATTTTAGCAACAGCCCTTTAGGATGCATCAGACTTATCAGAATATGATTTCTTTATATATTTAAACCACTTCGCCAAACATACCAGATTTATCGAGAAAAACTGGTTCACTTTTATTGGATAACCATAATTTATCGCCTCATTAAAAGAAATAACTTCTTGGAAAGAAAATAGAATTGGGCCAATTTTTTATCATCACATTGCTCCCATCCCAAGTTCAATCGTTGGATCGGCCGACTTATGGGCCTCTTAGAAATATATTAATAGTGCTTGCGACTCATGGATACACAATGTTAGTTTATGTAACATACCCCCAAATTGTAACAGATTCTCTTCCTCTGACAACATCGCCAAGTATTCTAGCTAACTGCTGGACTTTCACCCTTCAATAAACGTATCTTTCTCGAAGATGAATTTCTTTCTGCAGCTGTTACGGACTGTCGAATTGTGGAGATTAAATTGTAAGCAAACGTTATCTATGAACGAAGTTTTTCTATAAATACAGATCGGTAGTCGAACTAACCATATTGAAAACTAAATTAATCATTCACTATCTAAAACAAATTCACTTCCAGTACCAGTATCAAGCAGTACAGAACCTGTAAATTTACTTCCAGTATCGGCACATATTTTTCTCCAGAAGTTTAAAGCTCAACATCAAGAGCTAGAAAACAAACATGGCAGATAATGGCGCATTAGGAAATGAAAAAAAAAAATGGAAAGACCTTTTTTCAACTTTCGCTCCAATTAAAAATCAATCAAAAGTATATCACTTGCTCCATATAGGCTCTTAAAGAGTGTGATAATATTAATATGGATAAAAGTACATATTTCATCTGCATTTATGAATAGGAAAACAGCGCTTATTGCAATAAGTCTCATAACTATCACAACCAACTCCAGATCGGTACAAGCTGTAACATCTGGAATTAGCTCCATTTTTGTTGTTAATAAAGTTTGAACCGCTTTAATTTACAGTTTTTGCAGATTAAAGTTCAAATACAGTCCGAGTAACTATATATACAAATAGACTTCATAATATAATATAATAATGTCAAAATTGTTACCACCAATCCCCGTTCTCCAATACGTAAAAGAGCCGCACTCTCAAAGATGGGTCTACTTAATGAGGGAAAAGTATAGAGAGTCTTTTGGGACACAGAGCATTACAATATACCTAAAAATGCCATGACAAAAATTAAATCTATATGGCCAACATTAATATCCTATTCTTAAGCCTAAATTGAGCGACGATTTTAGCAATTAATAGTATGTAAAAGGAAGGAAATAGTCCCTATTTTACTGTGACTTTGGCCTTTCCTCCTGATGTTACTACAGACATACTTTTCAGTTGTCATAAATAACATTGTAGGTTACACAAGCTCAACCGAATATAAAAATTGTTTCATCTTTGACGATTGTTCCAATAAAATGGGCACTGTTCGCTTTTCTCTTGCTTCGAAAACGCCGTCATGCAGTCACGTCTGTAGGTTTTTCTAAATCAATTTAGGCGAAGCAACGAGACGGAAAGGTTTATTTGATCTTGGATTACATTCTAAAGTCAGTGAGTGATTTTGTTTCAAGTGGAATATTCATGTTTCTTCCATTTCATATCAAAGAAAATCAGATCAAAAGGTAAATGGAGATGCCGCTTTCTCTACTTCGCTTCCACACTTGTCGTACCAGTTGACCCCCACCTATGTTTCCTTTTACCTAGAATATCTGTAGGACAGTAACAGACGAATGTATCCGGACAGTACCTTCTGTCAAATTTTGTGGACCTGAAAATGGATTTTTTTTTAAAAAGAAGCCCATTTTATTTTACATTCGACACCCTCTTTTGACCTCGCAGGAAAAAATTAGAAACAGATTTACAACGCAAGATCACTTTTGATTTTCTATCTGATAGTATATTGAAAATGTTTACTGATGTCTTTTCCAAACTATTGTGCTACCAGAAAGAATTTTTTCCTCTGATTTAAACTATATACAACCAGGTGTGGCTCGAGCATGCGCCATCGAAGAGGCTATGCTGTAGATCGAATTTCTTCGTATAACTTCGTAACTACCTTCGTAACATAGGATCTTCAACACGATATTATACGACAAACTTCGATCATCTCATAGCCCCCTCAATGAGTAATGCACCGGCCGCCGCTGTATATAACAGGTTGAACAAAAGTTTAATTGACGAAGAATACATTTTAAGAACTGAATATTTTAATTTTTACGCATTAATAATTGAAGAAGAAGAGACGATTTTGGATCACTTACCTCTGAACTTTAGAGCAGCCATACATCTAACTTCTTAGATAAAAATATTTTATTTCATTAGTTACAACATTTAGGGAGGGATGCCAACTTATAATGCGGCAATTGCGGGAATTACTGGAGGCAGGAGTTTTCCAAGCGTTGGATTAGAAATAGAAGAGTTGTTGAATGGCCGCTCAAACTTTCTAACTTAATTTCCTTCCACTATTTTTACGGGAAGTTGTTATATATTTGTTGTATTATATTTATAATGTTGATATTACACAAAACATGCTTGAGCAGCAGAGCTTTGAGATAGAGTCCAGAATGCCTTCAGTGCAATATCTGAAAGGACAATATGAAGAATAGTTCAAAAAGCATGTACAAGTGTGCAAAGAAAACGTTTTTTAATTTTAATAAACGTTCCCATTGGTTTACATCGTGGGTATAAAAAAGTACTAGGCGTTATTGCAAACAAACGAACATAGCTACAAAATGAACGGCTACCCTAAGGCATGATCATCAACAAACAAGGAAAAGTTCAGTTAATGACTGAATTAAGGATTCATAAACTGAGAGCTAAAGAATGTTATACTTCGTTGAACCTTTTGTTTTGATTTGCAATAGGTGCATCCACTATCTAAGAGTCCTATCCTAAGCCAGATAAGCTTTTACGCTTTCTGTTGCGTTGACAGTCATTAACGGAATCCAGTTTTCCACACATCGGCAGAAAATCAAGCTAGTAGCGGATCTACGGAAATCGGATCTGCCTTACTTTGCCATCGTCGATCTAGAAGATTAGAAAATAAAATTTGCGTCAGGCTGGTTTGCGATGGGTGCAGCGCCCAAAACAAAAATTCTCATATTTTACACACCTTGCCCTATTAGAATTTGAGGATACTGACCACTTTACCGACCTAGTTATATACTATCCTGTGAGATGCCACAGCTTTTTCCCAGTAACTAATAATTTTAAAAAAGCAAACGGTCATTCTTTCTCCCGATGAGTATATTAGAATTTATTCTGAAGTTGGAGAAATTAGAAAATTTTGGATGACTAGAAAATATATTATGTCAAAGAATTTTCCTGAAGTAATTTGTTTTAACAAATGGTGAGAACACCATAAAATATAGGAAAACGCCATATTTTCGGTTTGAAGCAGACACCGAAACTTATTTGCCCTTGGCTAAAAAAGATGCAGTGAAAGAACAATAACACTAAATCTAGGAAAGACTGAAAACGATATGTCGGAAGAAAAGCGACAGAATGTTGAAACTTTATTAAAAAAAACAATGCAACCAAGATGGGGTTGGCGAAGCCCACAGGGCGGAGTTACATGCACTTATGTGGAGCTTAATAGTAGACGAACCCTTATGTGGGTTGACTGATCTAGGCATATCTTGTCAAGGATATGCTGATGATATTGTCATATACCTAAAAGGTAAATTTGAATATACCCTTTGTGACATAATTCCAAGAGGGTTGAACTTCACGAGAAGATAGTGTCAATCGGTGGGACTCAATGTTAACCCCGCCAAAACTACCTTAGTAGCATTCACTAGGAAAAGAAAATCCAGTCTCATAACTATAAAAATAGATGGGCGAAATATAGATTGGAGAGCGGAGGTTAAGTACCTAGGTTTTACGCTAGACATTAAACTTCTATGGAACAAACATGAACTTGAAGTAACCAACAAGGCCAAAAAAGCCCTGATGGTGTGCAGAAACTTTGCAAGGAAAAATTGGGGATGAAACCTAAAAATACTGCTTTGGATGTATACAGCGATTGTGAGACCGATCATCACTTATGCATCAGTAACTTGGAGCAAAAGAACTAATCTGACCACCGCGAGAATTAACCTCTCGAAAGTGCAAAGATTAGCATGCGTATGCATAACGAGGGCTATGAGAACTTAAAAAAACTGAAAAGAGAAATGCAGCAGAGAAAATCTAATTATTGGGGGAATGTCCAGGGAATGCGACAAAGTAAAATTCTTCTGCGAACCTATAACCGGAAGAGGTTTACAGAATGCATCAACCTGAGTGAGGACAATGCTCGTATATTAATAGGAATACTTTCAGGCCATTGTAAATTGAAAGGACATCTGAGTAAGCTTGGATTCACAAAGGAATCCGAATGCAGATTTTATGGGGAACATTATGAAACCCCCATCCATCTTCTCTCAACTTGTGTAGCACTGTACAACTCAAGGGCGTTGCTCCTGGGAGCATATGAAATCGAAGAGGGAGACTTACCTAACCTGGGGCCTTCTGATATCCTACACTTTCTGAAAGGAATATGATTGGAAGGCCAGCTGTAAAACAGCAAGAATAGGAGCACAATAGATCTTTTAGATCGCAGTGTAACATCACCCTTTCACATACATACAAGATGGGGTTGAACGGCAGCATCTAACGCAGTTAGAGTTTTTTGTAAGAATTCTGGCGCTATCAGTTAGTAATGGAGGCCAAGAGGAGGAAAGAGAGACCACCTATTGTTGATGCCTGCAAACGACAATTAATTATGCGTTAATATTTGTTAACTTTATTAAATAGATTTCGTTTTCCCCCTGAATTGACTAATATTGATAGGCAGCTAACCGAAACAAGACATCTCCATCCAGTGTTCAAACAAAAGAAGATATTTTTGTAATGTTCAAACAAAACTAGACATATCCCAACGTATTGTGCTAACAACTTTGAATGTGATTTTACCAGGCAAATTTGAAACGTGTATATGAAAGGCATGGACTAATCACACCCAGCTCATGTGGTTACTCAGATTTCATCCAGACAAATTTTGTCAATAGTTTTTTGTGTGAATGTGGACGTATCTCTTTTTGCATAAACACTCCTCAATTGCCCTGTGATTGTTCCTGTTTTTACTTTATTTATATATGCACTATACAACTATAATACTATCTATACTATAATACTATCTTCATCAACAACTTTTTTAAAGATTAAAATAGAGAGTAAATTATTATAATGGGATTGAAAACAAAAAAAAAATATTAGGTATACTAAATTAAGCTTAATCTGTTATGGTATTATTTAATCAATAAATATATTGTAGCAACAATTAAAAAAAAGAATTCAATGATGTCAAAATATCTTGAAATATTTTGTTTCCTTTAATTATTACCTGCAACCATATACCTAATTAAAAAACTAACAACTTTAAAATATTTAAATATTAACCAAATAAAAAAGAAAAATCTACATAAGGCATATATCTATCTATATTTCTATGAGTTTTCACCCACCTTTTTTAGCATTCACACTGTCCGGAAACGTTCTTCTGTTACTGTACACCGACGATGCGGAATCGACGTCAGTGCACATACGTCTCTTTTTACTTTGAATGTGGCGACAGCGTCGGAGTTCATTTCTCTCGGAGTTTATTTGATTTTGTTATGTTTGTACGCGTGATTTTCCTCCGTGCATTACCTTCATTATGAATTTTCCTGGTGAGTGTCGAATTTTGGCGCGATACGTCGCGGTTGAAGATGTCGGAAGTGCGACTTGCCTGAGAGAGAGACTTATTGATCTGTGAGGGAGAAAGAGAAAAAGTAAAGCGAAAAAGGAGCGGATGTTTACCTTTTCGTGAAGATTTCTCGTGCTGAATATTTTTGTACATTTCTGTGCTAACCGCGTTCTAGGAACTGAATTCATAAGGTGATTTACTTCCAATAATTTGCTATTTTCTTCTCATAAGTACAGCGCAGATATGGGAATGTAAATAAACAGCATTTTCATTAAATCATTACGGAACAAAACCTTCTTTAATGAAGTTAAGAAAATAAACGCGAGGAAAACATACTCGCAGAGCTAATCTAGGTACCTAACTATGTGATTATAGCGAATTGAACAGCAAATCTAAGCGAGAGGGGTAAATGTATATCTACATGCACATACGTGCACAACACATCCATATGTATTATTATTTACCCGTTGCCGCAGACTAAACTGGATTTACCTAATTGTTACATTTGTAATCCTGGCGTTTGGAATGCTTTCCGCCTAGTTAACGTGTTAGATACAACTCGAGCAGGAATTCTAAAACTGCAAGCTCGCACACATAAACTCACCCTATACAGAAATAACGCTATAATAACGAACTTCAAATGGTAATTATTTTGCTATTGAATATAGAAGTAAGCAGTTAAAACGACAATCGATTGATCACTCTATAAATGGTTATTTATAAATCATATATCAAAGAATCAAGCACATAATTCCAGAAATAAATAAATAAATAAACGTTTATTCCCCAAAAAAGTAAACACAAAAACACTTATAGGATAACGTCAAAAACAAAAAGGAAAATGCAAAAATAGAAACAAAGACGCTTATAATAGCAGTAATAATAAATCAAGATACAAGTTTTATAGAAAAAAAGGAGAAATAAATAAAAATAATGTAAATTCTATTTCCAAAAAATTTCCCTTACTTTAAAAGTACTTTAAAGACAACTTTTACTCAAATATTCTTCTAAACTATAATAAGGCCGGTCAATCAAGTGTTCTTTTAAGTTAATTTTAAATTGATAACGGGTTAAATTACGCATAGCGGAAGGTAAGGTGTTATATATTTTAATTCCCATGTACACTGCCAGACAAAATTAATGACGTCGTCCATAGCGTAATGACTATCGAAACTGCATTTGAAAATTACCTGATTTTCCCGATAACCAGGTCTTCTACGCTTAGGTGCTCTAATAAATCTCCTACCTGCATGAGCCGATGCCAACCGTATGCACGCCTCTCCTAATGGTGAGCAGTTTTGTTAGTCACAACGACATTAATTTTGTCGGGCAGTGTACATAATACTTTTGGGTGTAAGAGTAAGACTGTGTTGTGGTAGGTGTATATCTTCATAACGTATGTTATAGCTATGTACAGGATTAATATCCTCAAAAAAGTGGAAGTTAGATAAATAAAATAAAATACATACTTCCAATTACAAATATAATGACAAACAGAACAGTAGTTGTTATTTTTTGGACAGGAACTCCAATAACATACTTCTAACTTTTATTTTGAAGACTAGCGGAGATAAATCTTTTAAACTGTCAGGGAGCTTGTTATACAGTTTACAATTTTCTAGCTGCTTCTTCCGTGGTAATGTGTTTCGGTCTTCTAATGGTGAACAAAAGCAGCATAGGTATCCAGTACGGACATAATACTTTTATCATTGCCTTCCTGCATAAAAAAAAAAAAACATTGCAACATGGCGATGTATTTTCCTGTTTCTTGGGTAGTTAGTGGCACTAGCAACTGGGTTTTATCACCAGAATTAGTGTCCCCATCCAATATTTGATGTTTTGATTTAATATCTTCAATAATTGCATCCTCATAGTTTTCAGTTTCATCATAAGTAAATTTTTATCTATTGTAAAAAATTCCTGATAATTACCGGTGGGCACTTGTGAAATAATGTCGCTTTTTGTTTTATTCAAATTTTTTGAGTCACGTAACAGACTAATGCCAGAGACAGCAAAGCAGTTTTGTATGGTTTTGATTCCAACAGCTCACCAACTATCACTGAGAAATTGTAGTGCCTGCACAAGGTTAATTTTTGCACTAATATCACTGGCAGTCGATGAAGTTGTTAATAAATGGTTATCAATAGCCTCCACTACGTAATTTACCAATTTCCCAGGGTACAACGTTTTGAAATTTCTTATTATTCCCATATCCATTAGTTGCACTAATGATGTGGTGCTGGGAGGAAGAAATCCAAGTTTTATATTTTATAAGTTGTCCGAATGCGGATGTACTGCACAGTTGTCAACAAACAACACAATCTTCCTTTGTTTAACTTAATTCTGAATCCTAAAATCCTTAGCCACTTACAAAAATTTCAGCCATTTACGCATTTTTGTTTGTATGGTATTCTATTGGTAAACTTTCTATTCAAAGTCCCTTAAAACATCGAGGTTCAACAATTTTCCCTATGATGAGAAGTTTGCGTTTGTCAGAACCTGACATATTTGCACACCCTAAGACTGTAATGCGGTCCATTGCTTTTTGCATCCCGACAATCTGGTATGGCATGGTAATGGAGACCGGTTTCATGGCATTCTACATATCATCTGCATTAAAATTGTCAAGAAACGTAGTAAATTTTTGTGTTTTTTCACCCTTTGGGCATTACTGTATCAGCACTGCCCTTTTCATCGTGATTTGTTTTTAATTTTATACCGTGCTTTGCTTTCCATTGAAATAACCATCTGTTGCTTTGAAATTGTTATGGCCTAACTTTCCGACCAAGTCGTCTGACTTTTACTTTCAATGCTGGATTGCTGATAGCCACTCCTCGTTCAGTTACTAATGAAAATTATTGATCCAGAGCTTCGACGTCTGAATCTTTTCCCTCTCGTTTTCTTTTGGATCTTTCCTCTCCTAATTGCTTTTTTTAAAGCTGGGACTTCATAAAGCCACTGTGTAGGTGAAACAATATTTTACTGGAAATATACAATAAATTGTGTAAAACTTCTAGTTAGTAAATTTTATATCTAAACAGTTTTAGAAGCGCTGTTCTCACGAGAGTGTAATGGAATTATCATTTAGCCAACTTGTAAAACGTGGAGACGCTGTTTGCGTTGCTCGTTATTCATTTTTTTTTTCCTTTTTGTTCACCGCGGTCGTAAGTGCGAGGATGGATCGTGTAGAGGGAGCCACCCTTGTTATTGTAGTGCTGCATATGCCGCTGTGTTGCGACGGTAATAGATTACGTTCCGTGTCTCGACACGTTCTGCTGTTCCGTTTCGCATCACTCCGGGCTGCTGATTTTCCGAGAATAAGAATCACATCATCACTTCGCACGTCAGAACTAACGAATCTTAATTAAGACGCAAGGACTTAAAGAGAAGAAATAAAGAGTTTGGTTTATTGTTTCTGTTAATGCAGATAACCGGATCGGCTTGTGGTACAAATACAATTTTTTATGTAAGAAATTGAAAGCAGTGATATTTATCCATCTCTGATCAAACATCTTCAATGTAAAGTTAGTTCGTCAAGTGGCCCTTCTCATACTTCTATGTCTACTTCTGTATGTGACATTTTTGTATAAAATACACTTTTACGATTTATCATTCAGCATTCTCATAACACCTAACTCTATTTTATTCATATACACATTCTAACCAACCACTGCGCTTCAGTTTAACGCCACAACTTTAGATTTATCTCTGAATTTCTGGACGATCTCCTTCACCGCAGAATCTGAGCGATGCGTTGGCTGTCAAGACAACTTGACGGAGTGATTCATCTCGTGGTCTGTCAGGATTTTCTACTTATTGTAGGTTTCTCCGAACGCACATCTACACGGCAGGAGCTATTCATCTTCGTGAGTTTTCTAACTGAAGAGAATAAATGAAATTTGTACAATAACTAAAGCTCTTCATATTTTTGTTTTGATTAAAGTTTGCTCTTCCTGTCGGAAGAAAGAATATATTGATGTAGGTTAGATTTAGATCAAAATACACTAATTAAAAGAGTGACGGATATAAATTGAAATTCAAGGTATAGTGTGTGAAAACTATATTTCTTTTTATAAAATGGACAGAATAGCTCAATAGGCCTTAGTAAATTTAATTTAGTTTTACTTCCAACGTACTCCGGAGATCAAATTTACAACCACTAAATAGATCGATAGATATTTATTTATTTCAGAGGCAGATATACTCATCACATATATGAAAAACGTCAAAAAGCGAATGGGACCAAATTCCAACATAAAAGTGAAAATTAACTATTCAAGTAATATTCTTGTACACATATGCTATACAATTCCCTACTAATAAGATAGTTTTGTAATTAATTTTTAAATTGCTTATAAGTTGAACTGTTTTTTATATGAACATCAAGTGCATTGTGTAGTTTTCGGGCCGCATAATAGCAACCTTTTTCGAATTGACTTAACCTATGTAATGGTAACTGATAGCAGTTATTTCTCAGACTGTATGAATGTTCTTTTACATTAGTAAAGTTTTGTCTGTGATTATAAATGAAACAAAGATATTTATAAATATAAACAGATCGAAGGGTCATTATATTTAGCTTCTTAAATACACCCTTACACGAGCCTCTAGGTGTTTTTCCCGGCTATTATTCGTAACACTTTTTTTGTTGTATAAATACATCTGTGGTGCCGCGTGATTGTCCCCAGAATATTAATCCATAAGACATTACCGAATAGAATTCGCGAAATAAATAACATTTTTTGCTTAATTGCACGATTAACATACTAGTATGCTGCGTCCTTTAGGCCGCTATCAATTGTTACACCCAAGAACTTGGTGTGTGGTACTAGGTGAATATCCGAATTAGCAGCTAAATCTATATTATCCAGAGTAATCGTATGGTCACGGTCTGTCTTAAACAGCACACAACTAGTTTTAGCGTCGTTTATAGTCAACTCGAGTGTCATACACCAGCACTTCAGTCCGTAGAGGCATCTCTCGTTGAATTTTGAAGATCTTGTACATCTAATCCTTTAATTAAAAGAGATGTATCATCAGCGTAATTGACGGTTAAAGCGCTGTTCGGCAGATGATTAGGCATATCATTAATATAAATTATGAAAAGGATAGGTCCCAAGACGCTACCCTGTGGGATTCCAAGTAGTACTTTCAGTGATTTAGAATGCACGTTGGTGATCCCGACCGTAAGCAGACTTTTTGTGTCCTGTTGTTTAAGTAATCGTTAAACCATTCCCAACAAAATTTTTATTAATTATTGTTTAGCATTTTTGTCAATGTACTTCTACGCTGACTGATTGGCGAAGTCTTGACATACAAAATCTCAAACAGAAATTCAGTTGTATTGCAAGAGGGTTTAAAGAAAAACTATGAGTGTTAAGACCGAATTTGATATACTTACTGGATGTATGTCCACGATCATAATCCAAAGATAGGTGCATATTGCATTTAAAGGTTTTTGAACCGTTCAAAAGTTTATTAAAATCAGATTACATGTTTCGATTCATTATGACTGATAGTCAAGCAGCCGTCAAGGCGCTGAACTCATACGAAATCAGATCCAAGATGGTCTGGGAATGCCTAAGGAAATTAAACAAGCTGGAAAATGGAATAAAGTAACCTTCCTGCGAACGAAATAGCGGATAATCTCGCAAAAAGAGTCTGAAATACCATTCGTAGAGCCTGAACCCTTTTGGAGGATAAGTAGCAGTACAATATTGGAGAAATGGAGCAAGAAAAATCCAATTACTGGGAGAATCTCTAGTGAATGAAGCAAGCTAAGACTCTTCTAGGAATCTAGAAACAAAAGAGATTTACAGAATGCATCTACCCGTGCATGCATGAACAATATTCGCATATTGACAGGAATACCTTCTGGCTTTTGTAAACTGAAAAGATATCTGAGTAATCTTGGATTAGCAAAGGCATTTGAATATGGATTTTGTGAGGAACTGGATAAAACACCTATCCATCTCCTCTCAAATTGCGTAGGAGTACTTGGAATCGAAGAAAGAGACTTACCTAACCTGTGCTCTTCTCTTATTCTGCACTTTCTGAAAGGAATAAGATTAGGAGGCTAGCTGTCAAATAGCAAAGGTCACCCTCCATTCATAGATACATATATCATGTAGAAGGTTACCTTTTGGGAGTGAAATTAGAGCAGATGAGATCCAGATATCTATTTAACAAAAAGTTCGAGAAATCAATCAAGCTACACCTGTAGGTAGAGAGATTTAATCTAGTTCATAGACGGATAAAATACCGAGAACAAGACGGGAACTGGAATCTGTAGTGCGGTGAGAAACACAATAATTATTCTTCTAGTTCGAAAATATGTTATGGTCTTTCAGACACAACATACGCAATATTGCGTTGAGCAACGGAAATAGGGGGCTTATAAAACAAGCGGATCTTTATGTAACAGACAGCCAGGCGATACTGAGGACACCAGTGAACCACAAGATATGATTAACAGCGGTTTGGGAATATACTCGAAAACTTAGTAGCCTCGCAGATCCTAATAAAGTCATCTTACTGTGGGTGTCCGGATATTTGGTAATCGAAGGAAACAAAAAAGTCGTTGAGTTTGCAAGAAAAGGATCATCTGCTTCATATACAAGCCCAGAACCTGTTCTAAGAGGATGCAAAGACACAGTACAAGAACAAGTAAGGAGTTAGATCAAAGAATATTGGAACCCAGACAAATTCATGGAAAGACTTATATTAAGTGATCATCAAGGACAAAGACTAAAAAACTGCCGTAGCTCAGTAGGGATCATCTTCACACCATAGAAGCTAACCAATAACACACTGTACACCGGAAGAATATTTGAAAAAAAAATGGATAAACTGTGTAATAGTACGACAGAAACCACTTACCACATCCTGTGTCAATGCAAGGATCTGAACGTAAAAACACAGGAAAGCCAAAAATAAATCTATTCGATCAACTAGCCAGAGAGGTTGACCAGCCATTTTTTCTCCAGTTTATTTCTAGAAGTGTATTGCTCCCACTGTTTGATTGATCTAGGTTTTCAACACCTAACACATGTTTTAATGCAGAATTTGTGAAACTCAAATTTTGTTATTTCTTTCTGTCGTCACCTAAATTTTTACGTATTTGTGTGTGGGAACATGATGTCCGGTGCTCTATTGTCCGCAGTATAAAATTAAATTAAGTTTGGCCCGGGGTGTCGGCGGCATTGCCTGTCGCATGATATTCACTGGATCGGCATGATGGTGATCCATTATACTCTGCGTTCGTGTCTGTCACAAGGGCCTCGAGGGACATTGACTGATGTAAGCGTTGACCGCTGTATTTCACATGTTACACCCGTACAAAACCATGCAGACAATGTCGGTATCCAATGTAAGGACAGTTATGTAGAGGTCTCAAATCCAAAGTGTTTAAAATACAATTTTGAATTTTAAAGGTAAATTAATGATTTAATATGATATGCCTTCCGTAAATCCTTCTAATTCAATTCATTGCTGTAAAATAGCTTCTCATAGAATTCAACGCTAGTTTAGAAGATTATTTTAATTACGTCTGCTTTATGCCTCAGAAAAATTAAGCAAACAGTCAATGTCGAATATTATTGAATGAGATGTTTAGAGTAAAACAAAGTAGAAACAATAATATTACTAATTCTTGCGAAATTCATAAACGGTGTTATAAAAAATGGGGAAAACCTATGAATATGTAAAAAGGATAATAATAAATCCAAAATGGAAGAAAAATTACAAAACAAAACCAGGAAACTGTCGAATTATCGTAGAAGAAACCTTACAAGGGAACCTCGCGAACTGTAAATCGCAGATTTTGATGAAACTTTGTCAGTTTGTAGACCCATGGAGTGTTACTCAAGGACGCTTTCCGTTGCTGCGGAACTTCAACTTTAGGAGGTGCAATTCACCTTTGCAATTTGGCCCAAATTTGATTTTTTTTCTGAATAACCTTTAAACGGTAAGAAATAGAAAAAAGGTTTCAATGGCGAACTTGTACCGTTTAGTCGGCCCTTTCGATTGGTATAGATATTTATATACAGGGTGTGGAATGACGTATATTGTGCTTATTTTATCGAATTTCAGAAATCGGTTTTGTGATCAAATAGTCTATAGAAAGGTAATTTAAAAAGTTATACAGGGTGTCCACAAAAATATAAATTTTAGCATATTTCCTTATTCTAAGGAGGTACTCTGTATACTGTTATGTGGCTGCATTGTATGTCGAAAATCAGTGTAAACTTATACCAGGCGCTAAATGGTTATATGTGATAGTTTTCGAGTTATACGCGTTTGGATGTATGTATGATTATATATTGCTGCCCCGACAGCAGGCAGATGAAAACAATAGGTCACATAGTAATAATAACTAAAAACGGAAGTAGATAAAAAGATTTGTTTTGGTAATTATTTTATATATTTCTTCTAATTGAGTTTTACCTAATATAGGGAATAAGTTATTATTGTTATTAAAATCCTCAATTCTCTAATATTGTTGCTACGTTAGTTTTACGCGTCTTTCAAACATAATTCTTTCGAAGGTTCAACTTCTTTAATTCTTCTTATAAATGCATGTACGCCGTTTTAGCTGTCAGATAAAACAGCAGAGTTATTGCAGTAAAGTATTATGGCGCTTGCAATTTAAATGACAAACGCTTCAGGGATTGATATAATTGTTTGGGACATAAAAATTCCCAAATCGTAAGTTAATACGCGTAATTGCGAGAGCTCAACACTAGCAAAAGCAGTCGAAAAGCACAACGATATAAATAAATTTTTAATCGTCCCGCTTATGCATTTGGAATGTTGAAAAAGAAACGTTAATATGATTCCAACGCGAGTAATGTTCCTACTTTATATATCCGAGATATTTTTCGTCTTGGAACATAATCGGGAGACTAATTGCGAACCCGAATATTTTAATCGTTTCTTTTATAGCCGCCATTGAAAAAGTGTGCCGCATGGAAAAAAAACCGGATCATTTATATTTCGTCAGTCATTAAGAAGTAGAGAGAAACGAGCACCGACCCCGGCGATGTAATGGAAGGAGAATAGTAGGGAGGAAAGAAAAGCGTGAATCGTGAATAGGTGAGAGCGAGTCGGAATAGCAATTGACTCCTTTACGCTGAATGTACTGTCTTCATGATAAATTGCGTACGTTACATACATGAAGACGTAAACACAATACCGAAATTCAGAATTGAGGATCATCTTCCTGCGATTAAGCTCTCTGAGCTTCAGGGCGATCATGTTCCATTCAGACGAGAAGGCATCATCAAGAACTGTGATCTAATGACCAGGCGTGTCCAATTAATGCTTAATGTAGTGCGTCCGTAGAAATATTACTGTCATTATGTCTAACAATGGCGCGACCATCTTTACATGGGGAATCCTAAACGACCAGTGAAATGAAATTTAAAGCTATTGAGTTGTAAGAACTATAAAAGAAAAATACAGCTAGCCAGCAATTCGTTGTTGATATGTGTAATAATGTCCTTATGTTGCTTTGTTTGTCAAGAATTGCGCCTATATTATATATGTCTAATCTTCTACTTATTTTTATTTTATTTTTATTATTAATATATGCAAGATGTAACCATAATAAGAAACGTCCTTTCAATTCCGATAGCTGTCCCGTCCTCAGGTCGAAGAGCTCTTCGACTCTTCAGAAATCATTAAACTCTCTCCACCATCAGCGGAGGGATAGACCATCCTAATCAACTGAAAGCAAATAAAACAACAGCAGTAACTGTTCTAATATTTGACAATAACTTAATCCTAATTACTCTAACTAATAGTAATTAAATTAGATTAGATTTATATTTTCTATTATTATTATTATTATTATTATTATTATTATTATTATTGTTATTATTTATTATTTATAAATAATAATAACAATCCTGTGATAGCCGATACCTTGTGAATGTCTTGCCTAGGCTCTTGACTATTACCGTTGCCGCAAATTCGAATCTGGGTCTGGTTAATGATGATGGCCGATTTGCCAAGGGTTATGATGATGATTCGGGGGAGATTTACATGGGTGCAGGTGTCAGACAAGCATTATGAAAGCTTAGGCCTTATATCGCCATCTAAGCAACTATGGAATAATCTAAAATCGATGAATGTATATCGTCATAACGCTAGTAATAAGATAGCCACCCATCAGTCAGATTTTCGTGACATCAATGGCTATTTTGTGGTGCAATGCCTCGTTACGTCGCTGATGAGACTTTACTAAGTCATTTGAATTGAAATATTCTTGTTAAAGCCCAATTTCCTCATTACTATCTTTTGATGAAATTGAATTGGAACTATTTTCTATTAAATCTCACTCGGTTAAATCTAATGTCATCTCTCTTGAGGCGTTGATGTTTTGTTGTTTCTTTTTACTACCTATTTTTACTCATACTATTAATGTACAATACGTCCCTTAGAAAACGTCTTTCCCAAAATATTGGAAAGATAATGTTATTATGCCAATAATAAGAAAAGAAGAACCTACAAGTTTTATTGTTTTGTTACCAATCTCTATCTCTGTTCTAGAAACAATAATTGATAGTTGAACATTCTCATGGAAGAGTAATTAGAGCATTATTAGAATCTTTTGTTATGGCACATTATCAGGCTACCGACAATGGCAAGGTTATGGTAGAAATTTTATTGGACTATAGCAAGACGTTTGATAGGGCACAGTCAATTTGTTATTTTTGTTATATTATAGATATTTTCTTTATCTTATATTGCGATCTTATATAGTTTCTGGTATGCCTCACAGCAGTGTACTGGGGCCATTATAATATTAATAATGATAATAATAATTGTATTAATCCAGATAGCCATACAAAAGGCAATTGACATGTCAAAAAAAATAAAAACATAAAAACAATCACAGTAACAGTCACATAGAAGTAGTCTAGTCAAAACAGTTGATTATCTAGCCAAATACACATTTTTTAGCATATAGTTACACCATATGAGTTTTTACATGCTCAGGAAGATATTTTAATTATATAATCTACATCCGTAGCTGAAGGCTCAAACGTAAAAGTTTTATACTTTTACTTTAACGTTTGTATACTTTTACGATCATGTGTACACAAAAAATACTTCCAAAAGTACTAGTAGTCTAATCTAAATAGTTAATTATCTATTGCTTTTTAAGAAATTTTCAAATTTTTCAATACTGTAAAAAGCATCATCTAATAACATACTTTTTAATATATTTTTTTTTAATATAGTCAAAGGCACCCAGAAATATTAACGTTGCGCTCTAACTCAAGTGTCTATGTTTGTTATATACTTGCATTAGTTTATTTTTTTATAATTAACAATAACGCTATTTTTATTACAATAATAGGCAAATTCATCAATATTTTTCTTAACTTTAAATTGCAAAATGTCGGGATATCTGTCTGATACTATCACGCCGGTATCGTCTACATACTTACTGGTCTATACCTCACCGTAGCTAATATGATCGGATAAATCGTTAACATACAATAAAAAAAATCAATGGGGCCAAGATACTTTCTAGTGGTACACCACTGATCAAATCAAACTCATCTGACCTAGCTCCCGACACTTTAAGAATTGTTAATGAAGCCTCACAAACCCATGTGCAGCAACTTATCAGACACAAAAGATGCCACAGCAACAAACAATCATAAATATACTGAGTAGACTCTAATGCGACTGATTCACACGATTATACTTTTTATGTAGCCATATTGGCATTCGGTCAAAATATAAAATTTATTTAAAAAGTTCTCGATTTTATTGCAAACAGATTTTTCGATGATTTTGGATAGTATACTCAACAGTGAAATTGGTCGGTAGTTTTCCAACCTATCGGATTCTCCTTTCTTAAAAAACCGAGATAACTGTCGCTAACTTTAAAGCCAATGGAACTCCTCAACTGAGAGATTAATGATATCAGCAATGATAGGGAAATTAGTTTATTTTATTAATTTAATTTATTGTATTTATACGTCCGATATTATAATTGCCTAAAATATTGCTCTTACCACTTATATAGGGATGACACTCAACTTAATTACTCGTTTCGTGTTAATGAGATTTATAACGCTATCAAGAATATAACCAATTTTTAAAATTTAGAAAAAGTAACATTTTAAGTGTCAATAATTATTATTTATTTTTCACATCTAAAATTGACTGTTATTAATCCAATTAAATTCAATTCACTTTTCGCAAATAAAACCAAGATAGCAAAAGTTATAGGTAGCGTATTTTAATTAATAACGATTCCTTTCGCTGTACCAAACTAAGGAAGTTAGTTTGTCATTTAACGCTTACAATTAAGTCTTTAATCACGATTAGTATCTAAGAACATACGCTCACTGCAGACACCTTTTGAAATTAGATACACATTGTCGCCTGCGTCGTTATCAGTTCTTCCCAGTACATCAGGCACATTGATTACAGTACATCGAGGGAGTCGTAATTCACTTCGCCGGTAGCAGTTGCAACACTTGCAAACGAAAGCTACCACAGGACCGGACTTCGATATTTTTACCCGTGTTATTTCGTTGAGCAAATGCAGTTGTACCATTTTTTCCTGTTATTTTATTGTTATTTTCGTATAAAATATTATATGTGATTGATGTAGTTTGCCTTTTCGGTGGACTCTTATAAAATAAAATAATAATATGCAAAAATTTTAAGCTTCTTACAGTGTGAAATTTATTACAGTAATGCAGAAATACATGAATTTATTAAAATAATAATAAATTACGATGGGACAGATTAATTATGAATGAAATAAGAGATGCGCCATCTATGCTACAATTTCTCTACTACACATAAGTATATCTGCATGGTACAATGAGCACCAAGCTCAAGTGCCCGGACATCAAGTGCCCACACTAACTTGAAAGTATATCTGCTCATCTGCTGTACTATATGGGGGAAAACTGCTATACGAAAATAAAATGCGATATTTATTTTTACTTCTATGTAAATATTTAGTTAGATTAATAAATACTGCGCTAGGTTCAAATAAATTTATTAACCAAATTATTTGTTTGATTGAACACAGGAATATTTTTAATATTCCAAGATTAAGTAATAATTTAGTAACTGTAACCAAATGCATGAAAAATGGTTGAAAACAACAAGATCGCTTTTCCCGTGTATAAGAGTTTTAAAACCTTCAAACACTATATACTGCTGTAAAGTTCCTTGGCTTGTAAGTAAATCACCATTAACCGAAAAGATTCCAATTATCTCTGAAATTTCTTTAACCTCGCGCGAAAAATATTGACTTTTGTTGATTATTGTTTATGTATCTGAGAGTTATACTCGTGGGAACATGAATAAAACTAAAATACTTCCGCGTAAAAAAGCACTCAGCTTGAATACAGGTGCTTGCATTTTCCGTTAAAAGGCAAAAGTTTTAATTAATGTAAACATGCGTGTTCACGCAGAGAAACCAAAACGTCCGGCTTTTTTTATTAAAATACTGTTTATAATTCAATAATATGATAACGTACTTAAAAGGAACTAAAATATGTTGTTAAATATGTACATAATAATAACAATGTAATATGTAATGTGTGTTGTCTTACTTAAACAGAAATTATATAGACATTATAAAATATTAATCAAAACTAAGGTGCGTTCAGAAGAAAATAGTCTTCCGACAAAACAGCACGCTGCTCCAATTAAAATAAATACTTTTCTGAGAAAAGGTATTCTTTTCGTTGAACATGATAACAACCAAAAGTTATAAAACTTTTTATTTAATGCAATCTCTTTTCTCAGTGCACCTTGATACGGCCCTGATTCCTCTACTTTCTGTATTGTACCATAATAGAAGCGAATAGGTGTGATCGAATCCTATGCGTTCACGGCCTATAATCTACAAAATCGCAGATAACCGGTTGGGTATAAGGGGATGATGGGTGATAATATAGGTCGTTAATTTCGAGTTTATACCCTTTCATTTCCGCCCTACGCAGCGATCCGAACTTTAATTGCGAGTTTTAAAATTCCACGCAAATTTTCTTACAGAATCAGTTGTAAAAATTCATCATCGGCTATCTAAATTTCTACGAACAGCTACAAATCTTTGTGAGCTGAAACCTGTGGAATAATATAAAAACATAATATAATAGGGACAATTCATCAACAACGCGAGCAATGGATTCGGAACCTCTTCTTTAATTCTATTAAAATTCATAAAATTACTTTGAATATCTTAATTCACATCCGTTTTATAAAGCACTGCCGGTCCCTACATACATTACATTGACAAATACCTCACATAAATCAAACTAATATTCGTATCACTTTTTCTAATTATTCCTGAGACGTTGAATAAGTACCGTGTCCAAATAATCACGAAATAATTACCAGATTAATTTTCTGTATGTGAGGTTTTGCTTTCGTTATTTATTTAATTGCTCCTGTAATTATTGTACGGTTTCCAGACGGTCAAAACGAACTAATTTGATTTTCTCTGAATTATTTAGCAGCAGAATACGTTGTATGTACTAATAATCTATAACAGGGGGCGCTTTGTTGTGGTTAAACGCTTTATAAACACAAGAATTTAGACTACGCGCTTCTCAGTATTATATTCATTAATCTCCTTCTCACGATTGTCTCATCAAAAATAGTTTAAAGATTTCCTTTCTCGAATAACAAGGGGCGTATAAGATGGTCCTTTTGAAGATTTAAATGGTAGCAAAGAACATTTGCTGTAAATGGCATTATTATTGCATTAAATCCTTCGGTTGGTATTCTAGAAATTGATATTGTTTACAAATATTTTCATTTATTGAATGTTTTATATATACATATTTCAAGAAGTAAAATTCTATGTATGTAAATCTCTTTAGCCATGTTTTTGTTAGGCGGTAAGACTTTGAAAATATTTGAAGGAATTAGAATACGGCCATTAAGTTTGTAATAGGATTAAATGTAACAGAAAAAAATTATCGTAACTTTTCTTACAATTGTATTATGATATAGAATTATCGCTAGTAGTTAGAGACAGCAATTTAAAAACAAGTGAAATTGCTTTTTTATAACTAGCATCATCACTTTTTTGTGTTATACTTTTTGTTTAATGAAGTTTTGGACAATTTTTTTTTAATGCGAAATTATGATGACGCAGACAGCTGGTTGACCTGGTCGGCACTAAGTCGCTCTACTTGGCATATCACGTGGCGTACTTCAAGGCTCGATCATCGCTCCTATTCTCTTTTCAATTTACGCCTGTAAATCATTTTCGGAAATAAAATATTGTAATACACATCTTTATGCTGATGATACTCAACTTTATTCTTCCTTTTCTCCGTTTGATTAGAAAAGTGCTTACGAGAGAATTATCAAGGCCACTCTTCATCGTTTCGTGCAAGCATAATTTATTTACTAATTCTGTTAGACCCAAAACTATTCTTTTTGACCCACCGCGTTCATGTACAAATGTATCAACAGTTTTTTTGTTAAAAGTTAATAACACTTAGCTAGCTTTGTGTAACACAGTAAGATATCGAGACCAAATTACTAAATACATAACTAAAAATCGTATTCAAAAGCAAGGAAAACCACGAAACGTTACTCTGCAAGCAAAACCTGGAAAGCAGTCTCACATTCTCTTTCTGATAGCCAGCAAATTATTGTTAATATTCTTCTGGTTTTGGAAAAAGCAGCCTTCGCGTCCTTTCGGCTCCGATAGCTGCCTTTAGATAGCTTCTCGGCGGATCAGGAAGTTGTCTCCTCCATCGGCGGAAGGATGGACCATCTTAATGAACAGAAAGCAAATAAAATAACAACAGTTTCCATTCTAATATGAAATGAGTGGAAGGAAACGAAATAACGGATAATCTCGCAAAAAAAGGGGCTGGAATACCAATCATAAAGCCTCAACCCTTTTGCGGGATAAGTAGCTGTACAATGCTGAAGAAATTTAAAAGCGAAATGGCGCAGAGAAAATACAATTGTTGAGAAAGAAAGAGGCAAGCTAAAATTCTTCTGGGAACCTACATATAACCAGTATAGGTTTACAAAATGCATCAACCTGAGTAAAAACAATATTGGCATATTAATAGGAACACTTTCAGGCCATTGTAAACTGAAAGGACATCTAAGTAAGCTTAGATTCGCAAAGGAATCTGAATGTAGATTTTGTAGGGAACAGGATAAAGAACCCATCAATCTCCTCTCAAATTGTGTAGCACTATGCAACTTAAAGGCTTTACACCTGGGCACATGTGAAATCAAAGGAGGAGACCTAACCTGCAAGCTTCTCATATCCTGCATATTCTGAAATAAATAAGATAGTCCAGCTGTAACACAGCAAGAATAGGGGACACAATAGGTGTCCCTTGTAGGACACCTATTACGTTGGTTGCACTGTAAGATCACCCTCCAGTAATATATACCATCTTTAACAACTTAAATGCCAATCTAAGCTCCACAAATCTTCCATTATGAATGCAATCGAAGCTACAGTACACTGAAATAGTAATTAAAAATTATTTGCAGACAATTCTGAATTATGTAGTAGTTTAGGTTGTATAAATAAATAATCGAAGATTTGTAGGGCTTCAATTTGCATTTAATTCATTAAAGATGGTACAGACTGTTATGTTATATGGTAAATTATGTTTACAATAAATATAATTATTAGCTTGTGTATATACCTGTTCGTAAATCTAGTACGTATTGGGTATAATTTGCATCGTAGCCCTGGTGATTAGATATACCGTGGTCGACAAATTTTAATTTTAGTATAGAGATCTTATTCTGCGCATAAAATGACTTTGCAATACGCGCGGATGCCGATGTTGAAACCATTATGGCGGTTAGGCATGTGGTGGGAGACACAGCTATGTGTCTGTTTCTATTTTAAATCGGCGCGCTTTGCTTACCTATACTATAGTTAAATTTTTATGATTGCATTATATGTTCATCGTACGGTAACTGTATGATTTTAATTTAGTTTTCTTGGTATCGATACTTATTCAGGGGTGAAGACTCAATGTAACTAGTACTAAAATAAACGACTAGGGGTCCACGAAGACGAGGTGGTTGTTGATAAAAACCTTTAAACATTTTTTTTACATTTTCTTTAATTCTAATTAATTAAATCGTATTTCCGTATTCTCTTGGAAATTGAAGGGAAACTTCAATGTGAATTATTTTATTTACCACTGGGCTTAAAGTATGTAGAAGTAACGTCAAGATTTTTCATCATTAAAAAAAATTCGTTGAATTAACCTACCTTTTCTCCTGTGCATGAATATGGAGTGTTTTACCCTGACGTCGGCGTTGTATTCGTGACGTGAAACCTTTTCTGCAACATGTTTGGTTTGTCGTCGGAATTTGGCTTCTTTTAGATGTATGTTAATTGCTACTAAAGGTATTTTGTGTGATCAATGTTTAAATTTCTATGTAAATAAGCATTTCGTAATTTTTAGGTTATCTATTATAAGAATTACAATGACAGTTTAAATTAAAATTTTAATATGTATAGATTGGTAGGTATTGTGAGCGAATTTACTATATGGCATAGCGGGAGGTTTGAATATTATTTTTATTTAAAATTGGAATTTAATCGGCGAAAATATACTAGATAGCATTTAATTGTTGATTTAACCATTGAAAATAAGTACCCACCCAGAGTAAGAGATCATATGCTCTTTAATATTGATATATTATTATAATATATTGTGCATGTTATTGATATTTACACTGTCTTTATTAATATAAAGCCAGCAAATACATTAAATGATTAACAATTATACTATAAATTCACTATTTAACGAAATAAAAGTCTTATATTATACAAATTATTAATTTAGAAGAAACATCACGTGCAGCCTTCTCGGATACCTAGTAGCTACTGCTAAAAAATATAAATATGTACGCATTGGTTTACTAATGCGCATTACCTGCGCATATGTATAAACTTTTAGCCATCTAG
Organism: Protaetia brevitarsis; assembly: GCA_004143645.1. Classification (NCBI taxonomy): domain Eukaryota; kingdom Metazoa; phylum Arthropoda; class Insecta; order Coleoptera; family Scarabaeidae; genus Protaetia; species Protaetia brevitarsis. Next base: position 816,929 of record RXPK01000321.1, on the reverse strand, counting down.
CGAAAGGGGATCGTATCTCTAAATACTATGAAAGGTAGAAGGATAGACATAAGTATAAAGAAAAGGCAGATTAAAGGATGAAAGTTTATATGTGTTACTAAGTAAAATATTACCTGGGAAATCCTTTATAAAAACTCACATGAATACGTACTTTCTAGCATTTGTTTTTTAATAATTCATTGGTGTGATTGAAGCTAGAGTATGGCAGTGTAGTATGGAACCCCTTTCTATAATGTATACGTTAATTTCCTGAAAAACGTTCAGACAAGATTCCTAAAATTTGCCAGTATTAAATACTTTTAATTGCAATAATAATCAAATGCACGGATATGATTTACAATAGAGTTCATCATTGTTTTATATTTGTTAAAGCAGAATAGAATCTGCTTCTTTTTTTCAGTGCAACAGTCTGTTCTCTTTGTCTTTAAATGCCCTAAAGATCATAATTCTGACAGTGTCGCTCGTGTAAATTTTCGACTGTAGGAATTTAAGACCGGGAACAACTGTAATTATCAATAAAAACACACTAAAAGACTCATCAAATGACATACAATTAATTCGAACGTCGCAGATGCCCGAAACATTGTTAATACTTACGACTAGCCCATGATAATTTGTAAGACACACCGTTGGGACGGCTGTCGAATGAATGGTGCGTGGAACAACACAGATACAGCGAAGTGGACGTTCGGGAGTCAGGTTTTTGTGGCTGTCATTAATTTCGACATAAAAGACGCACACCTTAATTATGCGATATAAAAAGAACGCGTACCGAAAGCTCGCTTGGAGAACTGAGAGATGGATACCAAAAGAGAAGTCGCATCCGTCGAGAATAGGTCAGACCGCCACTTCTGCGAGACGAACCCATAAAAAACAAAGCGCATTTATCATTTTACCGTCGGTAAAGTGACGTAGAATGCTGTAACGTGATGCCGCAACCCCGCATCAGTCCGTAACGGGTTAATACGTTTATTAATATTATGTATTTCTCTTGCGGTGGTCGTCCGGTATGGACAGGTGAAGAAGAACGGACTCGAGATGATTGGCCTTCCGTTGTTTCGGAAAAGGAGTGCGGTACTTTCGTTATTTTATTATACATATAATTGAGGCGAATTGTGTCATTACTTTTGAAGCAGGGCATTTTATGATCTGTAATATGGGGATGAGACAAGAAAGAATTTGTAATTTTCTTCGTTCTGCTTGACTTTGTCTCCACTCTTTTCGCAAAGTGCCAATGAAATTAAAGCCTGTATATCGTTTACTGCTGTGCTTATACTTATTTACATCTTAGCTTCTATTACTTTTATCTCGTTTCGGCTGTTCAAAATATAATTACTCAAATCTACTTTGTAAATTACACGCGTTCGGTATAAGATGTCAGGCTAATAAGTGGATAGCTTCGTTCTGAGAAAATCGTAGTCAACAAATATGCATTGGTCAGGTGGCAGCTGCGAAAACATTGTTAACGCTGGAGTACCGCAAGAGGCCGTTTTGTGGCCGATCCTATTCAGTGCAGAGATCAGTGCTCTTTTTGAAATCCGTGTAAATGCGTGAATTACCTGGAACTACAAACACATCAAAAACTAAGCAATTGGGACAGCCATATAACGCGAATGTGTGCTAAATTTAATAATAAAGCTTGTCAGTATAAACATTTTCAAATATCAAAAGGACTGTGTTACAAAACATCATTTGTAAGATGTATTGGGGAACTGTTTGAATCTATTATTTCTTTCATTTCAACCGCTTTTTCAGGACTCAGACTTACTACCATTACCGTGCTTGTACATACATATATGAGTTCATACTATTTGTTCATATGCATCAAGACGTTTTTGCAAAAAATATTGATGTTAACACGGGTATAATAACCAGATACCACGATGTGTTAAGTATACCACATCATCACACCTGAACGTGGTCCTGATTAAAGGGGCATGAAGGCTTGAAATGCTCTGCCACATGCTATCAAAAACTCAACAACCACACGATCGTTCAAAGCTTCACTTAGACGTTACTTGATGGAGCAACGTTTTTACTCTTTGTGAGTGAGTTTTTATCATATAATAATGGTGTGCAAAGTAATATTGTAAGTGTGTGTGCGTAAACTTCTCTTCAATAGGATACTATGACGACGCTTATATTTTCAATTTGCAGCTAATAAATATTATTATTATTATTATTATTCGGATTAATCTTCTGGTCAAATGAATCAAGTTTTAAAAATTCAAGTTACGCTTGATTAGTGGTACCTAGTGATGTACACTGTGTAGAAATCTTTTCAAGAAGTACTGAACTATGACAGGGTACTAGTTATATATACAGATTGTCTGTGGCAGAAGTACGGATAGCGTACAACTACATATGCATAGCACCGCCCTTGTCTTAATGGCGCGTGCAATTTCTATATAAAAAAAATAAAGAAATATCCAGACGTAAGAAACATTGAATGGCAATGCCCTACCTAGTGGGTGTCGAATTTTACGTTAACTTAATGGTGTACGTGCGAGGTGATCGTAATATACATACTACTGTGTACTGACTGAATTGAAAATAAAAAATGAAAAAGAAAAATTAAATTAGCTAGCTCAACGGATGAAATCTTTAAAAGGGCGCAAAAGTACAATTAATCTCAGAGTTACCCTCGCGAATTAAAACTTGAATCTAACCACGAAAAGTAATTTGTGAGTAAAGGAAAACTGACTCTCTTAAATACCCGAAAAATTGAAAAGGTTTAATTTAAAATAAAAGAACAGGATTTTTAACCCAAAAATTTTAAGTAACAATGAAATTTATTTTATAAAATGGGTAAAATTGCAAAATAGCTGAAAAAAAAACCGTGAACTGAAGATTCTGGCCAAAAAATAAAAACTGTACTTGATTCTAGATTACAATAGGACAATGCTATTTCCTATGCAAAGCAAAAGATTTGGTTGTTCAGGAAGATAATCAAATATCTTTCAATCCACGTGGTTTCAAATTAACACAAACTAAATTAAGCGTGGACAATTTCTAGTAAATAACAAAAGAAAAATTTAAATGCATGTACAAAGCTTCTACTCACCCAAACCGAGGTGATAGATAATTAAAAGCGAATCAGCAAAATTTAAAACCGAAAAGAATTACTCTTAAATCTATAATGAGAGAAATTAAAGTGAAAACATATCTTCCTGCACAAAAATAATAAATGATCTTATATCTATAATGTGTACACATCAATATATTAACAATTATTATAAAATGAATTCCTTGATTGGCTATATAAAAGACAATTTATGCGAATTAAATTAGGATATCAAAATGAAATACAAAATGGCAAACAATGATTCACAAAAATACGTGTACTCACGGTAACAGTCGACCAAGAAACTCTAGAACAAACTTCTACAATCGTTTTTCTTACAACAATCACGCAAACGCACAATTAACCGACAAAATCTAGTAGAACAAACATTAAATACTCTTAGCAAACGCTAGACACAAAAATGAAAGGAATTAATTTAAAAAACTGAACACTTAATTAAATAAATTATACAATTAACTCTTCACCTAAATTTATACAAAAATAAACATTACTGTGAAAATTCTCGGTACAATGATTCAGCAGAACGGAAAAATATGAAATTAGCAACAAAAAAAAACTGGCAAAAACGAGATGCTGACCAGCAATACGATGTGGTGTATGTGCGTGTCGTGGATCGTTACATTTCCCAGCGCCAAATGGTATATTTATTGCAATATTAGATTTAAATCATTCCAGTTTCATCTATTTTGTTCTTTTTAAAATATCAGTTTGTACTCCTTAATACCAGATGGCATGCTGGGCCAGATTTCTGAGCCGATTATTGATAAAACGTCTCAACCCATTAAAGAAATTATGAGAGTAACTCAATTCACCTAAACCGCAGATCCACTGAAGCTACTACACGAACCTACCTATTCGTAGTACTGTATAGATTCCATAATAATAGAAATGTTCCTACTCTAATTAAATAATTTCCCTATGATTTTTAATATTAGTAACAAAAATATAATAAATCGTTATTATGTTTGCTTCCATGGAACTAATTTAATTAATTAATTATCTCTCAGCATTCACCAAGGAGTAAAGAAAAACCATGAAAAAACCTTACTTTGGGAATAGAACCTGGGAAGCAGCCTGAGACCCTGTTACTAATAGCCAGCAAATTATTATTATCCTTCTGTGGGTTGGAAAAGGCAGCCTCTACGTTCTTTTAGTTTCGATAGCAATACCGTCTTCGGTAGGCCCTTGGTCTTGCACTCATGAAGCTCTGTCCAATGCCAAAGAATAGACCAGCTAATGAACTAAAAGCAAATAAACAACACAGCATCTAATCAATGCTTAAAAAAAATGTAATCCTAATATCTAACCAATAGTAATTAAATACAATTGATTATAAAAATATTTATTTTATACTATCCCTACTACATCCGATATACAACAATCCTGAACAGAATATTAAAAATTCCACTTGAAGAGAACATTTACAATCCAATCAATATTCTTGGTTTAGATTCCCTCATAGAACTGAACAATATCATGATTGAAAAAATTAAAAGTAAAAATTCCCGGATCGGGAGAAGCTAAGTGTTTGCTTGCTACTCCCATAATCAATTGTTCTTTTGCTACTGCTATTTTTCATCGTGCTTCAAAATCTCAAAAATTATATCTCAAAAAAAAATGACTGTATAAATGGTAATTAAGCGATTTATTTAACTTTCTTGGAAAAATTTAGAAGAGGCATGCTAACCGACTGTTCCTTTTTTTTTAGAAAAACAGATATATTTTGTGAATGTCAATACGGTTTCAAATCCGGAAAATCAACTATTACAGCCGTTTCAGATATTTATAATGCTTTTGCTGCTGATGTAGAGAAGAAGCAGATATCACTTGGGGAGTTCTGCGATTTAAACAAGGCTTTTGATTACGTTAATCATAATTTGCTAATTTGTAAACTAGGATTCATAGGGATTAGAGATATTACGTTTGATTGGTTTCGCTCCTTTTTATCAACAGGTTTCAATTTGTAAATAAGAAAACGAAGATAAAGAAAAAAATATTCATCACTCGAGTCGTTGCAATAGAGAATGGTAATTCGTAACAAAAAATGCGCAAAGCCCGACTCAATTACGCCCCACTCCATACCACGTCTGTACTAGCAACGGACCTCGGCCACAAATTCGTTCATTGCGCTTGACGTCATGTACATTCTCTATTGCAAGTATCTACTATCGGTAGATAGTTTACTCCAGCGCTTACTTCACTGGTTTATTCCATATTCATTATTACATGTTTTTTCCTTGCAATAAATTCTACCCTCCTCTAATTTAAATATAAGCTTTCGTTGCCTCGGTTTGCCACAAAAATGCCGGCTCTGCGTTATCGGCATTAAATTAAGGAGCTAGACAGAGAAATATTTTCTGTTTTGTTTATTTTTAGAAATAAATGAAGAATAAAGTAGTAGTTTCAAACAGTTGAGTATGTAGGAGTTAAACCAATAAAAGCTGTAATTTAAAGATCAATTATTTATAACTAACTAGATTCATTCCTACGCCAATTATATAATGCAGAGGGAATAGTGTATAGGAAGTCGGTACATTGAGCCGAGGGAACACTGATCTAAAAGGAATAGGGTAAAACTAGAAGGGTAATTGAATAACAATGACAAAACGACGGAATTTTATGTGAAAATTGAATATTCAGATTTTGTACTTTTTTCATTTAGTACTATTTTGTTATCAAGTTTGCTTTTCTATTCTGTACAACAGTTGTATGTTGTGTTAGTCAAAAATATCATAAAAAAGACTATGCTAAACTGTCCTTTTTTTTAAAGTAGTACCTATATGTAAAGAATGATATATTGAAATCTAGAATTATACGCGCTCGTTCGTCGCAGGGTTCATCTTCGGATTAACTTTACAATTCTACATCTACCAGCAGCATGCAAATAAATTGATGATATTGAGTTGATCAACTTCTGTCATATATGTATCCTAGATGTTACCCTTTGAGGAAAATTAAAATGGTGTTTGAAAATATAAAAAAACTTGTTAAATTAGCATAATAAGTTTACTTACAAAATGATTATTGCTTTAATTATCAAATTAAATGAATCGTGAATTATCTATATGTATATTCAAACAAACAAAAACAAAACACCAATTAAGTATTAATAATGTACTCACCAGCGATTCGTAAAATAACACTCAAAGGAACGAAAGTAGATTGAGCAGAGGTTGAAATCATTTTATTACCTTAACAATCTCCAAATGTTTACAACTGCGAATCACTAAGCTTTTTCCCTGTAGAAATATTTTGTTTGGAGTCGAGAAAAAAGTTAACAAGAGCGGCTACTCCGCTGATTGCCGCTGCGATGAGGAATTGTGACGAATTACTAACCGGTATATACTGGCGGGCACCTTTTCGTTCTGCTGCCGGGATTACTATCCCACACCTGCATCACAAAAAGCGAAAATGAAATGATATCAGCCTAATGCGATAATAATTATTATTAATGTGGCATCGACCTCGTACAGTTGAAAAGAGGAAACCCGTTCGCAGTGTTTTGTTGACGAGCGTTTCTGCCACATTAGTAAGTTTAAATTTAAATTAAAGGTCTGCTACGAGAATCATTAGGGTAACGTTTATTTTGTCACCAAAAAATTGTTGCGTAATGCGGTTCTCAATTTGCTAATATACCTAATTGGAAATGTAGAAAACAGCTAAACATACACCTGTTTCATAAAATAATATGATAGCACTCAAACATTTTCAATTATTTATTTAGCATCTACTATTAAAAAGAATCAAACAAAATTCACAAATAATATCCTCCATTAGCAAATATGCCCATTATATAGTACAACGCTCACATTTTCCGTTTATAAATTAAATTGATGTTTGTCTTACACAACTGATATTTATATCGAGATTGACTGACCAAAACATGCATGTTTAAAAACGTAGATATATAGCACCCATACCCAACTTTAAGTTCTTCTTATTATTTCTTTTCGCCTCTGATATAATTTTAACTTTATCACTTTTATTCTGTCGTTTCTAATTCTGTTTCGTTCTGTAATCTCAGTTTAGAGAAGCACTTTTATTATTTGAATTTGGTTAATATAATTCGATGGAAATAGGTTGAGTTCACTGCTGTTCTTCATGTATGAAATATCTATAAGGCAATGCAAATAGGAACTGATCTGAAGCTGTAGAAACACCCTAAATATACTGGTTATGGCTAATAATCTATCCCGAGTTTGGATACCTGGGCATTCACCCATTCGAGGAAGCACTATCTTTGCGAAAAAAAAATGCTGCGGAGCAGTTTCAGAGACCAGAATCTGCTTTTTGCATAGTATAACAGCAAATCAATTTCTGTGCGAAACAGGAGTTGGTCGAATACGGAAAAACTGTTCTGGTTTAGTACATGCAAAGGGGTCATTCTAAATATATCACATCAAATACTACTTAAATTGCGAAAGTGCGAAAGTATTGTTCGTCTTTTAGATATGAGATTCAGAGAGCAATTATACAGGAATCGGGTTCTTTGATGAGACTGAATGACGACTGTGTTTGTAGTGTGTTTCGAGGAAGCAATTAAATACATATTCTGCCATTATCTTGTCACCACGAGAATCAGGTATCTGATCCTTGCTAGAATGTGCGTTAGAATAGTACAAAAACTTAAACAGTTTTGGTAAAGGATAAATTAGAACAGCTTAGAATATGTACACGCTTTAATATATACCTATCATGTCATACTTCTACCGCATCCATAAACTAAAATTAGTCTAGAATAGATATTGTTTGAGTTGCAGAAGACGATGCATCGTCGTTTTGCTGTAAGCGGCTAGGATTAGAAAATAAGCGAGTAGGAGTGTCTGCAGTCGTGATAGGCATTTTAAGAATTTCTTCAATGGTGTTATATCGTGCGTAGACATTTGTATTTAAATGATTCTTATCTCGGGTGGGGAGACTTTTAAGGTGTAAAGTTATATACACGTTGTGGTAACGTTAGTATACTTCATTAACAAATGCTTCTTTACACTGCTCATTGTTCAAATCGGTTAAAGCTTTCAATGCCTTCTTTTGTAGTCCAAAAATTCGGCTCGCCTCTGACGCCATTCCCCAGAACTGTAGACCATATGCAAGGATGCTGTGGAAATTCGCGAAATATGTTAATCTGGCAGCTTGGTAAGTAGAAATAGCGTTAATTCTTCTTATGCTATAAAACGGCGACCCAATTGAGTCTAGCGTCTACATTGTGGCCAAGGATTTTAATGCTGACTCTTCTCTCTCCTACTTATAGCAAAAGGCCAGTCTGACGTCGTCCTCATATTAATGTCAGTTTATTGTACTGAACCAGTGTCTCTTGCTGCATAACTAGTTCTGCTTTCATTGATTTACTTTCTTTGTTCTTTTCTTTGATTACCAACGACGTATCGTCTGCATACAAACAGATCTTATCAGCAAACAAGTTGACTTCCACGTCGTTGATATATATAACAAAAAGAAGAGGCCCCGGTACGGACCTCTGATGTACACCACGCTCCACGGTCATCACACCTGATCTATTTGAATTTATCTCAACATATTGCTGCCGATCCCTTAGATACAATGACAGTAATAGATACGACTTGGGAAGAAGAACGGTTCGTACCTATTATCGTAAAATACTGATATTTACTATCTTTGGTTAGCGTTTCCCTTAAAGACCTGAACAAATATCATTCAATAAGATTTTGAACTACTTTAACGGCTTGGACTTGTTGAATAGAGCTTAAAATAACATCCACTACAGTAAGCCCTAGCAGCCGAGTGAACGGAACGATTATTTTTTGTGCCAAATACCTCCAAGTAACTTTATTGTGTTTAGCCAGGATTTTGGGTTGTTCAGGCAATCTTCAATTAGTTTTTCCGCGGAAATTTCTGCACAACCGTAATGAAAGTAAGTGCAAGGCTCAGTTTTACTGGCATAGACAAGGCCGAACTTAATCTGTCTAGTAATCTGACACGAAACAATTGTACTGTTCTAAATTATTTCGTATATTTCCAAGCTTGGAAGAAGAAATAAAATCTTGATGTTAAAGCTGGAGTAACAATATTCAAGCTCGCAGATTTTGTACCTTGATGTCTTTTCACTCTGGCTTTATTGCCATATAAACCTCTCCTTTTTTTAAATTGTGTATACTACGAATATACCAAATCTAACGAGCTGATTGCAGAAAAGGTTCTTTAGCGCCGCGGAAAATAGAGCGGCATATTGCTCAACGGATCCGCTGAACCACCTTCGCTTTGCTGTGTACCCATGTATAGCTAAGTGTATTGTATATAATTCATAATAATGACTATTGCTGGCCACAGTCAGAAA